>JACCHZ010000125.1:1612500-2212500 GCA_018907045.1 Wiebesia pumilae | reverse complement strand
TATTGATATATTCGACTTTTTAAATTAATGTTTTCACTTTATTGGAGATAAATTTAACATTTCATAAGGCTAGTCAAAACTACATTTTTAGACTCAATCTCTGCGATATATATCTTAAATCATCAAACCAATAACAGATAGCATTATTTACGAATTTTGGTGTGAGTCAATATTATTTCTTCTTTACTTTAAAAATGATCTTTCTATAAGAACCACTTTAACTGTTTAGGTAAGTTTGTCGGAAAACTCAGCATTTATGGTGCTTACGGCAAGCAAAGGTCAGAGAACAGATGGCAAAGACATATGTCGCAAGCAAAACGATAAAAGTCCTGACGACCATTGCAGTTATGTCCGATAAGTTAAATGCGATTGCATTAAAAATAAAGTTTCGCTCTTCTGTATTTCGTCATGTTTCATTTCTCGCCCTTTTCCCTCGTTTAATCTAAAGAAAGCTAACAAGTGCTGATAAATGGGTATATAAATCTCATCACCGGTTAAGGGTTATTATATTTGCAGTATTTGATTGATGCACACGAATCTCATAATGCATAAATATGTACAATAAATTCTTCATATGTGACGGATAATTGAATAATTTATCTCAGTTTAGAATAATTATACTTACTTCTTTATCCAGCCTCTTGTGTAAAAGTTTTCTTTATATAGATGTTTTTACCTCAACAGTCAAATCTTCTATTTCATAAGAAAAATTTTCTCGTTATGTTTTAATAGCACTTTCTTGAAAACCAATTTCCCGCTTTCAGAGATTTAACGATTCCGCACCATTTCCTCTATTCTATTCAGATCGCTGCTTTCTTCGACCTCAAAAACTTTCCTGGAATAATGTTGTACACATAATATTATTTTATTCTGTATTTCTATTTGAATTATATGTAAAAGTGACTAGATATTATATTGCTCCCGTATTATAGTAATATTTTCAGAAAGATATCAATGTTATTATCAAATATAATATTATTATTCATTATAATACTAATTTTCACTATTGATAATTATGTACCTTTAATCTTTTTTATCAATTTTTGGTTGCGTATTTTTAAATTATACATTTTACTTTCTAAATTTTTTATTTCAGTCATCATATTTTCATAACACTCATTTTTTATAATATTTACAACATTTTTAAGAACTTTCGGTGTTTTAAACTAACTGTTCTCAGGAACAGTCTAATATATCAAACTGATTATTAGAATTTTTCATAATTTTATAAATAATATTACTAATTTGGTCAAAAGTTAATTAGTATTCATGTATTTTAGCTTATATTTTTCACGTACACAGTGTAAGTTTCTGCACAATACCGTCCACTTTATTTATTAATAAGATTAACATATTAAAAAGTGTTCTTAATAAATTTATTCGGCATATTTTAAATTCATTTTTTGTGATTCTTTCTTGTAGAATCTGTATAATGTTTTAGTCTTTCTTTCATCTAATTTTAAAAATATGATAAAAATTTGATAATATTTTATATTATTATCAAATGTATATAAGTCCATTTAAGTAATAAATTTATGTAAAGAAAATGTAGCTAAGTAAGAAGATAATTACAATATAATGCACAATTGTACTGAAACCAGAGATTGGAGTAATATTATACTTGATGACAGTATACTTAAATTTTATGCATATTAATATAATGTGATATAAGAATATAGTTCTAAGTTAGAATGCTTAAAGTGTATAAAAAATAGTTTCTAGCGCTTCAAAAGCTCTTTTTTAAAGTATTTCCATTTAATCTTTAGCTCATAACCTCTATTAATAATAGTTAGAAAAGAAGAAATTTATAGCATATATATATACAATAATTTATATTTATACAATAATTTATAATTTATAACAATAATTTATAATTTATATACAATAATTTATAATTTATACAATAATTTATAATTTATACAATAATTTATAATAATTTATAATTTATACAATAATTTATAATATAATTTATAATTTATAATTTATACAATAATTTATAATTTATACAATAATTTATAAATTTATAATTTATACTTAATTATATTTATAATTTATAATTTATACAATAATTTGATAATATTGGACATAAATCGGAAACGTACGATTTTTTTAAATAACATATTATCTGCTACCCCTAACACAACCAGGAAATTTTCAGAAGTTTTTTTTCTGAAGTTTATTTTATTGATATGTATAAGATAAACCTAGTCTTTTATGTATCCCTGCTCTTATCAGATAGTTTACAAATTGTTTATTACAATATTCTGTTTTATCATCGGTTGTAATTCTTTTATTATTTTTCCTGTAATATTCTCTAAAAAAAATTTGTATTATAAAAACGTATGAGAATGGTATATAAATAATTTAAGTATTAAAAAATATAGCCAATAGATAACTTTTAAAATATTTTCTAAAATGTGTTAGTAGAACAAGTATGAAAAAATCATTATTTTGACAATAATCTATCATATTCACAATATATAATAAATTAGATTTATTTTGAAAATAAATTACTTTAAAAAATTAATAAGAAGGTAGATAATTAATTGAATGGCATAAAAAATTCTACTTTTTCAACTTGAGTCTATATAAACATTTGCACAAATAACTTTCACTTCTAATATTTCAAAAAGATGTAATGTATATTTATTATGAAACTAAAATAATTTAAAGTAGATAAAAATGCTGACATCGTTAATTGTAATTGACAAAAACTTTTCTCAATATTGAATTATAAAAAGGGAAACATTTGTAAAAGTCTTATATAAAGAATAATAGAAGTTTAATAATTATTTATAATTTTCTATTTATCTTTTTTAAAAACATTTTATATTCATAAGATTCATATATAATTTATTTTCACTTTGTAATATTCACTTCGTAATATTTATATAAATATTACAAATTCTTAAGGAAGTAGCATTTCAGTTTTATTTAGAAACGCATTTTATTTACCATTTTTCTTCTTGCTTTCTTTTAACCTTGACCTATGATACTTTTTCACTTTTTTTAGTAATAAAGTATCATGTTGTATCAAATCAATTATGAAGTCCAGTAACAAAATGTTTTTCTTATATCCACTAATACATTTTATATCGCTGACAATGCCTTTTTCAATTTATTTCTTTAGTATTAAAAAGATGATTTTTTGTAGGTGAACGAATTGGATCAACCATATCATATTAAAGCTTAGTGAAAATAAGTTTCAAAATACTGATAAAAGAAATCATAGTCCATTACAATTGTTTCAATTATTGTGAAAGTTGTCCAGTTTAAACCTTAAATTCAGTATTCGCGAATTTTGTACGTTCAATTAAAGACAATGGTACATCATTTTTACCTCATTTATAATTTAAATTCAAAGTTTTAGTTAATATTACGTAGTGATTTTGAAAGTATTTAAACTGAATAATTTAATAAAAACATAGGTTTTCCTTCTAAAATTAATATTCTTCATTATTATCCTTATTACTTCGTGGGCTTTATTTGCAACTATATTGGTTATTATTAAATTTATAAATAAAAAATGTTGGAGATATTTTTTTATGCTGTAAGATATTTGCTTATTAGTAATCTTAATGTTTAGCTTGATGAACTTTTAAAACCTTATAGCGTAAAAGATTACATTGTTGTTGATACTAAAAAACTATTTCTATAAGAATTTTGATGAAAAAAATAATAATAGTTAATGCAATGATTACAATACTTATAATTAGAGTACCATCTTTAAGCATTTAATATTTTTAAATAATTTGAAAATAGCACACACATTTATTTTTTTCATATTTAATTGCAAATTTATTAATTATAATTAAAATTTTCTAATGTACATAATATTTTTTTGATTCATTCATTGATTCATTTTTTCAGAAAATAATATTGTTTATATTGTTAATATTTTCAAGTAAGACTTCGTCCAGTGAAGATGATCATAAAAAAAGGTAGGATTTACAAGATCAAATTCAAACATAAAATCCTTTAAATTCAAAGGATTTTTTTATTATATTAGATATTTGTCAATTAAGATATTTATCAAATATTATTGTAAATTATATTTTATATTTATAAGTGTATTTTTAAATTCATTATTTACAGATATTCAAACGTATCTTATAAATAATTGATACTATGTTATTACTTTTTTTGTATGAATACTTAATATAAAATAATATCATTGTTACATAATATTGTATATAATATTTATTAATCTTTGATTGAAACAAATTTTTTTCATACAGATTTTAATTAACAATTAATCTAATAGATTATGGTTTTAAATAAAATGTTATTAATAGTATGTAAGAAATATAATTTTACAGCTTTTAGATTTTAATATTATAGTTTTTTGTTTGCTATTGCATAAATATTTTTTTATTTATTTAATTAAAAATCAATCTTTTTAAATAGCTTTACTTAGCGTTGTTAATAATATATAAAAAAAAATTAGAATTTAAGAAAAATAAATATACAAAATATTATAAATTTATTTGTATTTGCATTTATATTTACAATAAAATGTAATTTATTCATTATTAATTGTTTAATTGTAATTATTAAAATTTAAAAAATGAAATTTTATGAAATTTTGTATTTTTAGTATCCATTTCAAAATCCATGTACCTGAAATTATAAGGCATCACATTCATACGAAAACGATTTCCATTTATATACATAAATTGATGTCTCATGATGCTGAAATACATAATAAGAAAAACCGTATTAAGGATTGGACATCATATAATTCGTATGACTACAATAATGGATTAAAAGAAAGTCATTCAAGTAATTATAATGGAAAGAATCAAAAAAATATGTTCACTCCTTATGATGATTACTTGTCTATAAGAGAAGATAATTATCAACCCTTAATATCAACATACATTTACAATGACCCCGATAACTTGTCAGTAAATGAACCAACAATATATAAGGAGAGTCCAATGAGTGTTTTTGGACAATCAATTGAATTTAAGGAGATTATTGATAATTGCTCATCTAATGTTAAAGCTAAAACAATTTCACCACCTTCTCAATATGAAATTCATGAAAATGTAGACGAAAAAACGCCAAATAATGATATTAATTATAAGAAAATTCGCGTAGAGGATTATCGGCACGGTATAAAGACCGAAAGCGGAAAGGTTATCAATAAGAATCTGAACGATTTTTTTGATAAAAAAAGTGAGAAAAAAACTTTTTCAAATGATGCTTTTGACGATAAAAATTACATTAAGTATGATACTCATGAATATCATGGAAAATATGATAAAGAAATTGGACTTGAACAAAGAATGGGCAAGAAACATGATGATAAAAGATGTATCATAGCAAGAATGTCTATCAGATAAAAAAGATGACATCGTTATTTCTCATTATCACATATAAAATTTTATTTTTCTAAAACTATTGCAAAAGGGTTATGTTCAAAAAGCTCACAATTAAAAATGTTCATAATATAATAAAGGCTGAATTAAAGAAAAATTGGATACATTTTATTTAAATTCTAATTTTCAATAACGTTTTCAGTTTGTAAAGAACTTAGTCAATATATTTTATTTTTTAAGTGCCACTGTCCATAATTTCTTAAACTGGTATATATTTTTATTATACTATATATTATATATTATAGTATATTTTATTTAAAATAATAATAATGTAGAGTTACAATATCTCTTAATAAATGTATTAAATTTTAGTCAAATAAAAACCAGATAACAAACTTTAAATTAATTCAAAACGGTTATTGAATAAACTATTTAGTTCTATTACATAGAAATAAAAATTACGTAGTAATATTTACATAAATATAATATTAGTGTTTATTAAAAAAATTATAAGCATTTAATTATATTTTATTTTCAATTTAATTACAAATTTTATAGAAATAAAGTAACTACTTACAAATTAAAATACTTATATTGTTTTTTATGTATGTGTGTAAAGGTTACGCAAATTTTTAACAGAAATACATTATTGTGAAAGTAAATATGAGCAACTCAAAGAAGGTATAGATAATATACAAAAATAAGTAAAATACGTTTAAGAAAAATATGACTTTAAATAAAATATGAATTTTATTATGTCTTTATAGAATTATATTTTTATGATAATATATTAAAAATTAATACGCGTTATTAAGTTTCTAAATACGAAAATCTATATTACTTTTGTTCGTAATATAGAATAGATTATATTTCATAGAATGATTGATGCCACTGACTATGTATAAGATAAAAAAAACACAAATAATTAAGATATCTAATACATTGTATATTTCATTTAAATGTTTTATAAACATACTTATAATTTCTAAAAGTAACCTTAACAATATATATTACATAAAATTTATGAAATGATCATGGATATTAATTTAATAATTTAATTTTAAATGCAAGCAAGAGAAAGTAAATGAAGTGTACGTGAAAGTACTTGGAATAACTAAAAAGTAGAAACAGTAAAAACTAATGTATGTTCTAAGTACTTACTTTCACGAATAATTTCACATAAAATTAAAAATCGATCTATTATCTTGAATTGTACTTGAAAAAAAGCAAAAGAGAAACTGGTACTATGGCGTTTTCAAATTATACTAAAAGTTTGGAATTACTATACTGAAAGCAAAATTGGTAGAGAGTAAAACATGAAATAACTTATAAACATTCTTGTTTATTATTCCTTCGGATAATTATAAATAATCAAAGTACATTTTTTTTATTGTATTAATGGATTTTTTCTTAAAATTTTGATTTAGTTTAAAAAGTTATTTTCATAAAAATACTTCTTTTATATAATGAACAATTTTTATCATTGAATTAATCATACAAGGCAATTTAACAATAATATATTGATATTCTATTATAAATTTTTTATTTTCATAGAAAATAAAGTCTTTAAAATTGTTTGAAAATATCAATAATATTATTAATATAAATTGTAATAAATATGTAATTGAAAATAATAAATTGAAATACAAATTTGACTATTTTAACAATTATTAATGCATTACAAACATAAATATATGTTTACCTTTTACTTTAAAATAACAAACTTTTGTAACCAATTAGTAAATATTATAACAAAATACGACTTCAGATTCAGCATTTAGTGTTAAATCTTAAAGTTCAAAAGCTAAATGTAACAAAAATCAGAAATTTAACACCAGATAATATTAAAATATAAATTTGAATACAAGCTTCAAATTATTCTTTTTTTGTTTTCATTAAAATTTAATTGTAACCACCGTAGTCACTGCCACTGATGTGTTCTGCAAACTCGTGCACGGTGTTAACGTGATCTTCATTTTGGCCATAGCCGTGGCTTGTCAATTCGTGTTGTCCATAGCTGGGCACCCAACTGTTATCATTGCTGAGTTCGTTATTATCTTTAAAGTTGTGGTTGGCCATTACTTGCTCATGACTGGTGTGAAAGTGAAGCCCGACGTCAATAGGTTTACCAATAGTATAACCAATAACTTGATATTTTTTATCACCGCCCTTTTGGTCGTAATGATGAATATGCTTTGTTATTATGTGGTGTATTGTGTTAATCTTGTAGGGCACGTGGATTATTACGTGGTGGCTAAAACCAGAATAAAATATATATTAAGCACAGATATGCACACTTCTACTACACCACTGAGAAACAGCAATTTAACTAATATGCTGCTCTTAACAAAGTGACGGTAATTATATTATAATGAGAATATCAATTGTTCACTATATTGTATTTTTAGATGTTTATTGTAACTTCTAAACATTTATTTTTTTCTAATCTAACTACTGAAAATTAAATTCAGAAATCAAATATATTAAAGAAATGTAACGAATACATTTAAAAAACAAGTATAAAATTAGTAAAAATGATATGTGACATCATAAAAAAAATCTATAAAATAGTTACTAAGTACATATATTTATTTACAACTTAATATAAATTTTATTAGATTAATGGAAATGAAAATATCTCATGTCGAAATGTATAATGTTTATAATTACATATATTACGTAATATAATTAAGTTCAAATTATTATATAATTTAATAGAATTCAATCATAGTTCATTTTATTTACATACTTAAATAAATTTACTATAGTAGTTTAAATGGTTTATGACTAAAATAAAAAGTTATAAATAATATTAATACTCTTATTATTGCATCCTTATTTTAAAATTAATAAATAATATATAAAAACATTACCAGACTAAAGTATTATTTTAGTTAAACATTCACAATTCATTATTTTACTAATATTATAAATATAAATGTACTTACTGCCGATCTTCACACACAGTTAGGCTTAATGCAGATGTAACTATAAGAATAGAAAGCTAAAAATATAATAATATTTATCATGAATTATAATAATACAAGCTCAAGATTTATAATTAATATTATTATTATCACTATTATTAATTATATGAAATATTATATTAAAAAAGCAAAATCTTATTCTATGTATATAATATCCATTTTATCCTAATATTCGCGTTTATGTAGAAGGATGATCTTCACCCTTACCCAGAACTTTGGTGTCATTTTTTATGCAAGAAGAAAATTATAAATAAAAAAATATTGTGCTTTCACGAATCTATACTCAGTATCGACTATTCGTTCTTCACGATTAATACTTCACTTATATACCTAAAATCAGAATGACAGAAAATAACAAGGAGTAAATGTATAGTATAATCAGGCGGACATGTACAAACTCCGCGTGTTTATATGCTGTTGTCGGTTCCTTCTCGCACGATCGTGAAAGGCAGTGTTTCTGCATTGCAACTACAGGAAAAGTTAACCATCCATAACGCAGTTCTTAATTTCATTTTGCTTTTTCTATTTCATATCCTCGAGACAATCTGTAATGAATTGTAAGAAATTTTCAAAGATTAAATTGTTTTCGAGTCACTTTTGTGTTGATTTGTTCAATCAAGTATTAATCAAGAAACATATAACTTTGAAAGTAAATGTTATGAATTTTAAAATTCATTACATAAATTTTATATTAATTAATAATTAGTAATAGTAATGAATAATTTAAATAATAAAATAGTATACTTTCAATACATAAATTTCATTTGATTTACGCGTTTGCTGCTCTTAAATTCTGGTTTAAGTTTTTATCAACATGGAAAGAGTATGAGAATATGATTACTAGAAAAAATACTTTTAAAATATATGCTTAAATTATAATTCTTATTTGTGTAAAACTCTTGCAGGATAAAAATCAATACACTTAAGTTAGAAGTTTTTATTTTATGCAACAACAAAATTCAGTAAATGACTGTACAACTTCCGTCACTTAAATATCTGCTAGATAATATTAATTGACAAAATATCAAGTAAATATGTAGCATAAATCTGAAATATTTACATAACAAAGAAAATAATAATTTTCTTAACATTTGATTATTAAAACATAATTAAGATTTTTATGATTAACAAAATCAAAGTTTTTATACTAGAAAATATTTGTGATTAAAATATTTATTGATACTTAAGACATGTATAGCTGATTAACTTAATGATTAAAATAAACTTTATTTTTTAATAGTTTATATTGTTTTATTTTACAATTTTTATTTTTATGGTACTTGTGCAAATTTTTGTAAGTCATTCTCTTTTTATTTAATTTACGATTCCATTTATTCGGCTATCACGTTTAAATATTTATTTTTAGAATATTGCAACTTGTATTATTATAGTTATAAACTGAATGTATAGCTACAACTTACCATTATAATATTTTACTGAAATATCGCTGTACTAATTTTACTAAGAAATGAGAATTATCATTCAATCGTCATATAAAATTTCATCGACAAATTTAGCATTTCATAAAATATATTTAATATATAAACATAATTTATATTAATTATAATTTCAACTTCTTTTAATAAGAGTAAATTTTCAGTTTATAATTTCTAAATACAATTGCATAAATTTAATAGAATTAATTTACAGAAATTATTTATTTTAATTTCGTTTGGTTTGATAGAGTGTATAATTTTATAGACTAAAAATATAATAATTAATAAGAAGTAAACATTATAAACTTTTTCATGCAGTAAAAATCATTATTTTAACCATGAATTGTTTTTCAATCTTGCTGGACTCAAAAATTCCAAAACCTTTGTCCAGTTAACAATGCGATATTTAATTGGATTAATTTCATTATTATATTTATTAAGTATTTCATAATGATCTAAAAATTTAATAAAATGTTACATAAAAGTTTGCAAAAAGTTATTTTATAGTATAATTGTATATTATAATTGATTTTTCAAACGTAATTTGATGCATTGATAAAAATGAATAGAAGAAAGTATTTTTGTTTATACAATTTATATTTAGAATTATTTATTCCGCGCGAATTTCATAGATAGCGAGTGTCCATTTTCAAAAAATCATGATACAATAATATCGCGTCAAAATCACCTCGTGGTGTAAATGATACTTTTATTGCACTGACCAAATCTGTGTATGACATTTCCAAGTAGAGGCCATTAAACTGCAGATTTTATTTGATATTTGCAATTTCATTGCATATAAAAGCCTTAATTTATGCTTTGTTATATACTCAGCGTCGTAGTCAACCGCACTTTACAGTATCGTGACGGACACTTATCGTGTTACCTGCACATCCGATCCCCCAACCCCACATTACGTGCGTTGCCGCTTATTCAGCGTCTTACAGAATGTAAGAGCCAGTAAATTTTGTAATTTTCTTTGGTCATTTCTAATAATTACGCTAAATAAAGTATCTGTATAATAAAGTCAGATTTTATAGAAAAATTAAATAATGTTCAAAAATTATAACAATCAAAATTATTTCTGTCAATATATAATATACATCTGTTTATTATTCTAATAATAAACGAATATGATTAATATACTAATATATTTAATTTTCGAAATTATTTAACATTTTTTTATCATTCGTTATTAGTTTAATTCCAAAATTATAAACCACTTAGTAAATTTAAATATTGTCTTAAGACAATGAATGAAAGCAATAAAAGTTGCGCAGCAATTCAAGATCAAGATCACGGTATACGGAGTAAGTGGGCATTACCTGATTCGTGGATAAATGTCTACATTGTAACAAGTCTTCAACCTTGTGAAAGTCCAGGAAATATCGTTATATAATTAGTGATAATGGAAAGTAAACTTAATTGTCTTGATATATGAAAGAAAAAATATATTTAAACAATAGTCCGATATTTGCAAGTTTCGTTTTATTGTGATTTAGCGAAAAGTTTATAATTTTTCAAGATAATTAAAGGTAAATAGATTTATAATACAAATTGATATTGTCATGATAACATTGTTTATATTTCTATATGACGATGACGATGATTTTCCATATAGACAATATAATTTATGTATATTTTTTATATAATCGTATCTTAATAAATAATAATGAAATAACATAGAAGATATATTATTAAATTTTACTAAAAAATATTAATAAAAAAAATAATGTACATATTAAGGCAGTTCTCTTTTAGTAATTATAACTTAAAAGAATAAGTTATATAAGTAAAAGTTTTCTTTAATATTAATAAATAATATATCTTAAAAATTTTTCAAATTAATTTTAAGTTGCATGCTATAATATATTGCTTATTAGATATATACTAATTATACATTTGAATGGCACGATTAAAAAATTTTCAATTGAATTTTACAAAGAAAACCAATTTTTAATCAACTGTTTATAAACGTTCTAAAACGTGTAACAGTGTGATTTTATAAATATAATTATGTAATATATAATATTATCATTCGTAGAATTAGAATGAAAAGAAAATAATAGCGTATTTTATTTTATATACAACTAATGCATGTAAAAGAGATTTTATCAAATTTGATGAATAAATAACTAAGTTCTATTGTAATAAAATATAGACAAGTGACACATGTGCCAGTATGAAAAAAATCTACTAAATTTTTGTATTATAGAAAATTATACTCATTACTATAAAAGTATTATTTATTTATAATAATTATTTGTTTTGTATTTTGAATATCTACAAAAATAATTTGCATTATAAAAAATAGAAATATATATTTTCATTTGTAAAATTATCGTGTAAGAAACAGTAAATAGTTGTTTACTCAATTCATTAAAATAGGAAGTGATAATTCTAAATTATATTTTTAGAATTGACAATTATTAAGAATACAAAGTAATAATATATATTTAAAATTTAATTCAACATATCTATATAAATTAACAAACGAAGGAGACTTCTTATTTTTAGAGATTCTGGAATTTAAGCATTTAAAGCAGTATAAAAACAAAACCAATGTCTGCCGTTTAACGCGGCTAGGTGGCTTAGGTATCGTTATCATAATAGAGATTCTGTTCAGAGGCAAAATCTAAAATTTTTTTATTCATCCTTCATGCCACCCTCTTCACTAATTTTCAAGTTCCCACTTTTAACTTAGCCAACGAATAAGTACTAATAAAAGTGTTCGTTTTCGATCGTAACAATAGGTAGTAAAAATACCTTTTATATTGAGCCGAAACTCGCATAGTGTAACTACACAAAAAATTTAAGAAATTTATACTGTTGTCACATTTTCAATTTATTCTTTTTTAACTGTGTTCAATTAAAGTAATGCTTTTTCATAAAACTAATTTTCTCAAAATTTCTTAATAAAAACTCTTTTAATGAAAATTATTGGATTTTAAAATCATAACATATTGTAAATACATTATAATTTATGCGTATTTAAAATGTGTAGTCTCGTATCAAAAAGTACCAATATTAGTAATAATAATTAATGCAACTCAATAATAGATAAACTATACACTTCACTTGCATATTTATGTTTCTGTGTTAATATACAGCTCTTTCTTAAGTTCTAACTTTACAGTAACATTTGTTTTAAGGTATTATTGTATCCATCATAATAAATATCTAATGTTTACTAAATTATTTCGGCATACGTTGAAATTATTATTAAAAATAGAGTTCAGATCTGCTCTTGTACTATTTTGTCTCAAGTTACTAACAGCTAATATTTTTGTAATGTTTCTTATTATTTAAATAAACAATTGATTGCAAAAAATTAAAAATGGAGAACCAAATAATGTTCAATTGATTTAAATGTAAACAATAAAGAATTTTATACTAATTACAATTAAGAGCTAAACATGTTATTCTTAATATGAATTTAAAATTACTGAAAAATGTTATAGTGGAAATTGGATAAAACTTCATGAAAATAGAATAAAACAAAATTAATTAAAATATAAGTAAAACTAAGAGTTATATGATATATATTTATGCAAACTTACTTTAAATTAATGTTCACAAATTTTGTTTAATCATTTTTAAAATTGATTTCTGCAATGAAAGCAATTACATTATAAATTTAAACTTATTAAGATTGTTAATAATAATTAATAATAATCATTTTATACAACATACAAAAATATTGAATTGGTGTATTTATTATTTATTATAGAATTATATTATAGTGTTGTACTTAGATATTATTTATCTATTAATTTTTTACTCTTCAAAAAAATTAAAGAATTTAATATAAAAATAAATTAAAGAAGTACATCTAAAATACCTTTCTAAATATACTAGTTGAAAACAATCTTGTATGATGTAGGAAAAGGAAAGGAAGTTACAATTTTTATAGATTGTAATAAGCAAATAATAATGTAATAAGCAAATTTAAATAGACTCATGAATTATTAAAACACAGATTAAAGAAGTAAAAGATTATATCTTTACTTAAAATTCATTTATTTTTATTTAGTTTTATTTTAAATTATATAACTAAAATTACTAATTAAAATTGTTTTAAATATAATTTAACATGAAAAATTTAATTTAAATCATATATTATCCACAACTTCCTTGTCCACAGCAAGAACGTTTTGGTGGAATGTATCTTCCACCACTACTACTCATTAAAGGATTATAATCTAAAAATTAAAATGGTAATATTAAATAATAGTAGTTATCATATATTAATAGATTACGCAACATATTGTTTATATTACCATTCTTAAGACTTAACTTTGATGATTTTAAGGATGGTGAGGATCTAGCACTCTCTAATTGACCATTATTCAAACGATAACCATAATGGTCTTGAATTACTAAATTGAATAATTTTAAACTTTTTTTTTCTCTTTTCTAAGCATAAAAAATTAATTAAATACAAATTAATGTTTTTATTGTGTAAAATAAGATACGAATTTCTGCATATATTTCCTACAAACCTCTTCTTCTTTTTGAAAAGCAATTGCTCGATCTTTTAAATATTTTTCTTGCATTTTTTCTCTTGCCAATTGCATAGCTATAAGTAATTTGCTGCTTAAATCTATATCTAAAAATATATATTTCATAGACTTTAATATAGGAATATGTTTTAAATAATAATTATTAGAAACAGTCAATACTTACTTTTGTGATATTTGACATCATAATCCCTTTTGTTTTTTTTATTTTTAAAACTATTCCATTTTTTGGAAACATATGGCCATGTATATATTAAAATAATGGCAATACCAACTAAGTACCATCCTATTGATTTTATTATTGCCCAAACTGATTCAAATTATAATAATTATTTCAAAGAATTCGATAAAATTATACAACTTGTTAATACTCTGATTTGATCAAAATAATAATTATAGTATTATAAATTATTAGAATAATTTGTAACATAACTACTTAATATATATACTGTAGGAATACTTTCAATTAAAAAATAGGAACTATCTATATTTTGTTTTGTATCATGTTATTATAAATTTTTTAACAAAAACAATTTTATTGGTGTTCTTAACATAAAATACAAAGTTAATTATTATTGGTATTAAAACCTAATTTTTAGAATAAGTTTTATTAAAATAAGTTAAAGTAGTTATTACATTAATAATAAAATTTAAATAAAGAAATTAAATATAGTCATTGATTTTTCTTTTATTTAAAAAAACTAGACTTTAGGTTTAATTTGAAAAACAAATACATAAATATTTACAGAGCAACTAGGATTAAATTGTAACTTAAAAATTAAATACTAGTTCACAAATATTTTTTAAATTTTTATATATTATGAATATAAAATAATTTAATTAAAATTTTTATTTATGATTTTTGAACTTTAACTTTTATCAGATTTCAAAATAGTAAAGATAGAATCTTAGGAATGAAAGAAAGTTTTATTTGTAAAACCAGACTCAAAATATGATTAAATGTTTTTTGTTAAGTAATATAAGTTCATTTTGTATCATTTATACAATTAATTCAGAATTCAGTTTTATATGTGAACTAGTTTTTTTTAATTAATTAGAGTAATTTTAAAAATAACATAATAAAAAACTAACAGAAAATTGCTACTTAGTTTATACTTCTAATCAATCATTCAAAATATTTAGAACTATTACTAATTTTTATGTTACTTTATAACAGATGGGATTATAATTACACCTTATAGGGTTGTAAAATAAGTTCAAATTGATTTCATTTTATAATCAATATAATTGAGAAATATTATATTAAAATATTTGTCGATGATGTTGATAAATGGTCTTAATTCTATATATAAATAAAACAAAATTTATTATAAAAACATAATTTTTATCATTTTCTACTTTGTACATACCGAGCTTATGATATGGAGGTTTTATTTTCAAATTAAACTGATAAAATGCATCTACCACTTCTTCGTTCATGTTTATGACGCCAGATTATTAAAAATAAATAAATCTTATTTAGGCAAAAATAATAATTTTATATTTGGTTTGTCTTCACTTTGGTACAAAATTTCTTTACAAAATGATACATGCCAAAATTTTCAATTTTTATTCGTTTTCACTGTGCAAGCATTCTCAAGTCACAACTATTCAAGCCATTGGTTAAGTAATATGATGCAAGATTTCTTCTGTCGCATGCGCATTAGTGGTAATACGTTCATAGGCTCACGCGAAAATGTGTTATTTGAACAAAACATTGTATATATAGATACAACTACCATGTATACAATATATAAAATTACATATACATATATAAAATATAATATATAAATACAATATATAAAATTAAACCAATAATTAAAAAAAATTTCTTTTTAAAGTTTTCTGATCTTAATACAGTATAAACTATTATAAATATTAGTTGTAAAAGAAAAATAGATAAATATTTTACTAAATAGTAAATTCTTATAAAATATTAGAATAAAAAATGTTTATTAAAACACGTTCATTAATAAAGATGTGAGGTAAGTTCGAATAATAAAGATAATTTAACTGTTCAATAATTAACACGTATAATTTAAAAAGCAAGTATATGAAACTTTGAAGAAAATGTAATTTTCTTTTGAACTTTTGACCACAAATCAATAAATAATATTTATTTCAAAGAAAAAAATTGATGAAGCTTTCATAAAGTTAAAACTATTACAATTAAATATAAAGATAATAATAATCTATATAATTTTTGCAGAATGCTCACATTATATATATTAGTCCTCTTGTTTTGTATGATATTGTGAACCAATTAACTTAAGTATCTAGCGTGTAAGCTTTAGATTATTGTTTACACTAACTTATTGATCCATACGTTAAGACAAGTCTGTAAATTTGGCATGGAAGATACCTAAAATGGCACCGAGCCAAGTTCCGTTGACACTGAAAATTATAAAAAGAAGTATGTGGTACAACATAGATTTAATCTTCGAGATCGGCTGCGACGATTGAGCCCCTTCTATCTAGTTGAAGTAGCAGCAGGCTAATACCATGCTAGACACAGTATACCGAAGACGACACTTTAGTATGCATTTATCTTAAACCTGAATGTATCTATTCAAATTGCAAAGATGAAGTCGTTAGTTTATTTAATTGCAACAATAAGTTTTTATGTATCCATGTGAGAAAATATATTTGTCTCCTATTTAAGTATTTATTTAATAATTTGTAAATATTTTAATATATTTTATAATATATTATTATAATATTACATAATCATTGTATTATCTATAAGGTAACAATGAAAACTTAAGTTATAATAAAATAATGCACTTTTGTACGCTATTTAATATTATTTTTTTAAAGCTTGTAATAAAATGTATAAGAATATTATAATGCATTTGTATTAAAAAGTAGTGCAAAGTTTGTAAAAATTCCTCA
The DNA here is from genome assembly GCA_018907045.1 of Wiebesia pumilae. Taxonomy (NCBI): domain Eukaryota; kingdom Metazoa; phylum Arthropoda; class Insecta; order Hymenoptera; family Agaonidae; genus Wiebesia; species Wiebesia pumilae. The sequence continues at coordinate 2,195,341 of JACCHZ010000125.1, read as the reverse complement.
TATTTTTATGATAAATATGTTATTTTTATGTCTAATATAAAACTTTTAGAATGTTATCTATACTATTTAGAATTATTCTATACTTTATTCTTTCAATTTATTAGCGTGAATTTACATGCATATTTAAAATTTTAATGTATTTATAAATATACTATTTTACTCTTTCATAAAAGAAACTATTATTAAAAAGTGTTTAAAATTAGTTTAAAGGAATAAAATAACAAAATACGTTCATTTGAAACAATGAATTCGGGTCTTTTCATTTGCGATGAAAATCCCTTTTTACCTGAGCCCCGAGCGTATGAGTGTGAGCAAGAGAACATAAGTGTATACGAAGGACTTGTGACCGACTGACTGATGTGAGTGGTGCGTTCGATGGGTGCGCAATTAGACTCCGTGATGATCGAGCGCATCGATTAATTCGACTCGTGCATATAGATCAATGCAATCAATTCGTGCAAAACGGGCGGAGCGCACAGCTATAAATTGCCATACACATCACATTTGTTGTCAGTTGTTTCCTAGCAACTATTAAAATCACCTAAACATTCCCTTGACCTGTGTCCAACAATGATATTCATAATTGTAATTGCCGTTCTTGTTTCACCTGAGAGTGACGGGGTTCGCATACTCTCTTCCTGGGCGTTAGTGGTTTACTGCGTCCAACATATCGATACCGGAAATTCGCACCTTTCCATTCTAATGTAACAGCGATTTGCTGTTACATTCCTTTCCCCCTTCATGACAAGATTCGTGCATCAACCAACCTCAAGTAGACGCGTAGGACCGAGTATGCGAAAAATTATTTATTTAATATTTTAATCTAATTTTATTGACTTAGCTTGTGTATATATATGTTGCTCTTGTAAGTGTCGTAAGTCTTCTATATCCATAAAGTGAACAACATGATAATGAAAGCGATTGTTTTTCAATAGATATGTGAATATCATCTGTCATTAAAGGTAGTCCTAGTAAACGATTAATCTGTATGAATTTTGTATTACCGCAATTGATTCATCATAGGAAATAGAAGATAGAAATATAGACAACTTCCTTTCTACTAAAAGATATCATTAAGCAAAGAAGTTTTAGAAATTTTATACATTGAATTGAAATTACTCTTGTTAATTTCCAACGATATTTTCTTATTTTGTTGACGACTCTACTTCAGTACAAATTATCGACTGGTTATTTGAAGACGTGTATTTACTATTAATATACACTTGTGTGTTATAAACTATACCAATGTTAGGTTAATATTTACTATACAATTTAAGAAAGATGTTTAATGCACGAACCTCAAGATTCAGAAGAATCGTTCTTTATGTAATGTATGATTCTTAGGCTTCCAAAAAAGGAGTATTACTTTATTAGTATAGTTTGTAGAAATTTTTCATACATTAATGTCATAACTACCAGTTTGCAGAGTAAATATATTATCATGTATATAAAATTTATTGTTCAATATTTAGTAAAACTTCTATGAAACCTAATACGTAATTGTTATTTGCTGAAAGTTCAATAGAAGGAAAGCAGTTTATTTCTCTCGAATACAGATGAAGTAGATGAAAATGTTACATTCATGATTGCTTAATAAAGAATAAAGTAGTAATCGTTATGCATCATACTTATACAGTTCTAAAATTAACTTTTTCATACAACAATTTTAGACATAAATATCCACATTAGTAACTATTAAAATGTTTATATTGTTAATAATTACAGAAAATTTCAGAAATATCAAACTATTTTATTAAGTCTAAAGGAGATTTTAGATTACGGTCGTATAAAAATAAATTTTATCACCATGATTGCGATACGTAACACAATGTATTCCAGTTTCATTTAAGTATCTAAATTAATTCTTGAGATAAATTCTGTTTTTTCTTCAAAACTTTAGTAATGATTGGTTTTAAAAAAGATATGTTTATATGATTTTCAATAAAGACTTTTACTAAGACTAATAGCTTCCTTAATCCTATTGTGTCTTTGAGCTGTTCTCATTTCATTATTGACTTAGCAATTTCGTAGAATTCTCATATTTTCTTATCAGCAATACTTCGTAGCGGTTATACATACCCCAGTCAATGCTAAAGATATCACTTTTTGTAAACCTTTAGTAGGCAATAATGACATAAATGAAGTTTTAATTATTTTAGCAGAATTGAATTATTTTCCACTTGTTCTTTTACTAGTGTTGTTCTACAATCTTAGATTCTTATTATACTTTAAGATTAATTGCATTAGTTACAGCATATACTATAGTCTCCTCATCATTTTTTGATTTTTTACTCTTAATTGTTCTCAAGCTTTATCAGTTAAAATTCTAATTGTAATGATTTTAGTTTGACTACCAACAAGATCTTTGACGTAAATACTATGAAGCTTCTGTATCAAGAGAATTAATTCCTAATTTAACGTGCATATTATGTTTATCTAATTTTGTGCTAGATCACATTATTGATATCTAAGTATACGTAATTCAATAGATAGTTTATTATTATGTTTATTAACAACATCACTATCACGTTTTTACGTGTATATAATCATTGTGATTTAAAGGTATTAATGTAACTGATGCTCTAATATTAGTAATCTAGGTACTTGCTATTTATACTTTACCCACAGTTGCTTTTTAAAGGTTGTACAATTGATACGAATTTGAAGGAACTAAAATAAGTTAAAGTATAAGTAATCATGTTAGAAGTTGATATTTTTGGTTTTTTTGTAGAAAAAGAGAAAAAATTAATGATCTGAATTAGTATTCGAATTGTATTCCGTAGAACATTTACTGTTGATAATAATCTATTAGTATTCAAAATACATCTTACTTGACTTTGATTTGAAAATGTATATCTTTATTTAATATCGCTAAACTTTTCAAAAAATATATATATATATATTGCGCAATTCTTACGTTTTGAGGATGGTATACATCTATTATCAACCACAAGATTGTAATGTCTTTAGTTAATCTTTTTTCTAACTCAATCATGTTGTTCGATGGTATAGCCTGTGAAAATCAAGGCAAAGTAAGAGTATTTTTTTGTATGGGTAGATATAATAAACTAGATTGTTTTTATCTATGCCAATGATATGCACATATTTTAAAACACCTTGCAATAGATAATGTAAGTTCACTGATATTATTTCAACAAAATGAGGTAAATTTAAAGCATGCGCACTTTTAACTTGTTGATTTAGATATATCTTTTACATAGTTTAAAAATTTATGTTCAAAATATTGAATGATTATTAATATAGTTAATAATAAATAAACATCGATCAATACATAATGATAGGTGTAGAAAAGATTTCGACGCAAGGATTTTACTCGATATAAATGTATATAAATATAAGTATATATATATATCAATATAATATATATAGTGCAAGCAATTTATCTTGCAAATCATAATCTTTCAATATTCTGATTACTATAGCACTATATACATGAACGGCTTTATAAATAACGAGACGTAATCAGACGTAAATGAAAAATTTCAAATATGACCAGGCTTGTGCTGAAAATTATTATATGATATATTACAACTAATCGTTGAACCACTTAAATATCTAGTAAGTGCAGTTTAACCTCTAAATGCGTTATTAAATATGAAAATGAATCAAGAAACTAAAAAAATGGAATAGTCAAGTATAATAAATTTTCTATATTTCATGAAACCTTGAAGTTTGAAGATGATAATAATTCCTTTTTATAAAGAAGATACTTTTTTAAAGGCTACATAAAATTACAAAGAAATGCTTGAATAAAATATTTTTTAGATAAGTACTCATAAATGTATTAAAAAATCGTAAAATATACTAGCATTATGTATATGAAGTCACAATGAAGATGATACATTTATGATTGGAAATCACTTATTAATTTTATAAATGAATTTGTTTAGTATATATATGTAAATAGACAAACGTATTCTCCAACTAAAGGGTTATTATAGAGACTTCGGAAAAGAGCCTAATGATCGTGTATTTTTCTTTGGATAATTTAGATAATCATCACAATATTTTCGAAAAAACAAGGACTTACAATAAAAAATATAACTAAAATAAATCTACTAATGCACTAAACTGTTTCAGATTTTTTAAAGTATGGAAAAGAAATTTTACCAAAATCTAAAATATCTAGAAAGAATATGTTTGTAGATTGCAACTGTTGAAATGATCTAAATAAATTTTTTGATAATCTTCTATTGATTATAGCTAAAAATCTGACAAAAACCAATTTTAATTATTTGAAAAATGAACTGTAATGTATTTGAAAAACAATTAAGCAAATATTTGTAAAAGCGAGGATCTAAGAGTTTAGTATTCAAAGTAACAAGTAACTTACAAAATGATTTTAAAAATAAATATCTTGTATCGTTTCGAAACAAAATCCTTACCGTGGACAGTTCGGGCGAGACTAGGGTTCGTCCGGTGAGTGTGTATAAATAAACGAATATCGCATTGTTTATTTTTTGACTGAGTTTGTATTCTCAAATTGTACATAATACTACACATGTTTCTATGAGTAATATTAAACTAATACAATATTTTAAAATAACATTAAGTGACGGCAATAATTGTAAAGGTTTACAAAGAATATATGTATTAATTTTTTCTCAAAGTACATGATGGTGGCGGCGATTCTCGTGAAGAACGGAACTCGATGCGCCAATCAGCGTTACTGATGGGTAGGGATTAGGTTCGTCAAACAACGTCAAACAACAAATCCGTAGGAGTGAGATTCTACAGGCCAAGCAGCGTTATTGAGGAGCAGCAGATTAGTTTTGCAAAACAGATTTGTTTGGAAGGTCGAGAAGTGCAACCTTCTTACGCTTTGTGAGGATCTTTTTCTGGCCCATCACAGGCCTCCTTTTTGTGCTAGGGCAGCAAGGTAAGAAATACACGTGTTGGTGCATACATGAAGCAAGAGAGAGTGAAGGTAGTAACCCGTCGTGAGGAGAGAGAACATTAGTCGCGTGTTTATGCAAGCGCGCCGCGGCAGCCGATGCGTTGGCCTGCTACCGCTGTACTTTTACGAACTAGGTATTTACTTGCATCGTTGCACATATACGTGCATACTTATGTACTTAATACACACATAAACTTCACTTATTGTTTCTCAAATTTTTAATTTTTAGCGACGAATATCTCTGTTGCACTTCCCTTCTTCTCTGAGGACGGTGGTTAGTATCTATACCTCCTTCCCTTCGCAGCTTATTAGCTATTCGTCAACTTTGGGTTACAACCGTTGCTTTTACTTTCTCCGATGGACTCGCTATTCGCAGATATCTATCGGTACCCTCGCTATTAATCTGTTCGTAAGTTGCACCTTCTGAGTCCCTTTCATAGTTGCTGTGGCCACAGGTAAAGATCTTTCTCCGTCGTTCTAAAGGGACTTTGTAAGTACGCTGCGTTCCTTTTATATTGAACCGGCGTTTACAATGATCTTCGGCTTGATGCTTGTCAGTGTGCTCATTTCATCATTTTTTTCGAGCGATCCCTTGTCCTTCAAAACTTAGAGCATCTCGGCAGCTTGATCATGGAGATTAAGATCGACATCTTCCGAGTAGCTTACAGGCGTCTGCGTTTGCTTTTACACTTTTTGGGCGTCTTCCTCCTCGGCTCGAATCCGTTTGACGGGTGTTTTGGAGGCGGTACTCGAATGCTTGCGCATTAGTCTGGACGTTCTGGCTGTTGGCTAGATGGTATTAGTTGGAGCTCTCTGAATTGTGTGTTGAGTCGGATTAAACAGTCGCATAGGTTTTCTTGCGCCATCCGGCATATTTGCGGTTATGCGCTTTTTATCACCTTGGTAGACTCACTAGTTTCGCTTTGTCTTCTTTTATGCGGAAAGTTTTATATAATCAAAAACTATGAAGTTACAGCTCTTGGTAGAGAAGTTCTAGCTCATCCACAGCTTTGGTGAACTCTACGATGTTATAGAGAAATTTTCGTTTTTATTATTAGTGCAAATATTCATTCATAGGATATCACCATACTATGACCTAGCGTGAACTTTTACTGTCCGCTGGAATGATTCTTTGTTTTATAAAATAGTGGTTTGGAGCCCTTACTCGAAATAATAATGGTACTTACTTTCGGCCTTTATCTATGGTTAAGATCCATGAGGTATTATATTTGTCCTTTTTCATGTAGTCATTATTTTTTCTTATTGACCAAAGCTACATAGATATATAGTTGATTGGTTTGCTTCTAGGGATAAAAGTTCAGAACTAATTATTTGGATAGTGATCATTACGTCATTATTAAAATATCGAAGCTTTAATATGTTGCGAGCGAATTAGAATATATATCAATTAAATATTAATTATAGTTTGGGTATTCTCGGATATTTTCCTGTAGACAAGATATCGATAGTTTAATTGAGTAGCAGCGTGTTATTAAATTGTCTTTTTTACAGTTCGGTTTCTATGAAATTTAACTTTCAAAGATCAGTTCCGTTGTGGAATCCAGTTTTGTCATCATTCAAGAATAAGCTAAACAAAGCCAAGTAACACTACCAGAGATGCCATCATTTGTCAAGAAAATACAGTCCCAAGCAAATGCACTATAGTGTTAATATTGAATATAGGTAAGCCATTAAAAATGTTGTAGTTGGAAACAGTTTATTTCTATGAGAGGTAACGAGGGCATCTCTGATATTTTTAACAAAATAGTTGGGTGCCAACTTGCTGCGACAGCTTTATTCTGTAAGCACAGGATAAGTTATGCCAAGGTTTTGAAATAAAGTACAGATTAAGATAAAATTCACTTTTCTTATTCAATAAAATAATATACAGGTTACCTCCTATACTCAAATTAATAATGATCACGCTAGCTTTCAGTATTATAGTTTTGTTACACTTACTGCTACCTGTAGTATTTTTTGTTCCTTCGACCTAAAAGAAGATAGTTGGTTTTCCCCACCGCACTTAATATTATCCTATATTTACACTTAATTTGAAATAACTATTACAATACATTGGAATCACATGTTACAACTACTAATTAGTACGATATTTCTAATGCACTGCTTGATGCACTTATCCTCGATTGCTACAGAGAAAACTTGATGACTATTGTAGATCATTAAAATCCTCCTTCTACCAAGGACTCGAAAATTTCAGCTCTACTATGAACAATTCGTAAAGTTGCGTACATTTTTAAATTTCTTCAATCTAAATAGGATGCTCAAATATGAAATCTCGTCAAGACACTCATGATAGTTTTTTCGAATAATAAAAAATTTGTATGTCTCTTAACGAATTTGTTTCATAGTTATCTACGGTGGAAGATGGTGTAATGAAAACGGGGAGTTATTCGGATATTCCGTAAGACCCCGGTTAATATTAGATACTACCAATCCATTTATTTACTATCGTTTCTTGTTAAAATTTAAAAGTCTCTAATAAAATCATGAAATAGAATTACTTACTAAATCATAGAGACTGTGTCTTTGTTGTAATAATAATTTTGAACTTCGTTTTTATGTGATTCAATTAGAACCTAATTATAGTGAATTTCTAATTTTATTTAACATTGATCAAGCGCATCATGCACTACTGCATAATTAGATTAAAAAGCATTTTTGTAAGTGCGTTTTCTTTATACATATGATGTATAATTTGAATAAGATTGACAAAACAGGCAACTAATTCATAGTCTAAATTATTGTCATGAAATAGAAGAAAAGTATATAATTATACATTTTACTGATATAAAATATTAAGTTGATTTCGATTTTTAATAATTAAGACTTTGATAAAATGACAGATTAATTCAACCAATATTTACTATATTAGCTGCATGATTAATAATAGATAATTGTAAAATATTGAACAACTATTAATAATTTATTATGCATTTCGATGTCTTCAACGTCATTTACCTCTTTTCAATAAGCATACTAGATAAACAGTCATGGACGGGCTTCACTACGCTTCTAGATTTTAATTAACTTTTAACGAAGAATTTATTTTTAAAAAGTTTAAAAATATATATTTACTTCCAAGACCAGTTATTGTCATAATTGTTAAAATAAAAAAATTAAAATAATAATGCGAAAGTTGATATTTAAATAAAGTCTACTGCAATTGTTAAAATGAAAAGAAGATTTACTATGAAACCTAATATTGAAGTTAGTTTACTACAATTGATTAATTGGAAGAAAGATACTTTGTGAAACTTGAGCAATTGTTTAATTGAAAAGAAGATACAATACTAAAATGATCATTGAAGTCAGGCTTACAGCAATTGTATTCAGGTAGGATGAATGGAGGATAAGAAAAGGTTCAAAAGGAAATCCCTCTAAACAAATATCTCGTTTATTTGGCCCAAGGCCAGAAAGAATCGTCACTAATAAGGTGATACATGTGATTAATACATTGACCACACGGTCACGATTAAAAGAAAGAAAATATTATTTCTTCGGGTCAAGACAAATGCTTTCCTGGTGTCATAGTTAATGTTTATATTATATAGTTTATCACATTAGTCACAGCCTGGTTTACTCTAAATCTAGATTATATCTTTAATAAATCTTGTCAAAATTGTATAAAATAAGTCAATCTGGCTACGACTAGTTCTATCTCAGTCTTATCAATAATCACAATGTACATATTATCTGTATAATTTATTTACATCGCATATATATAGAAATTGTTTTTCGATTTCTCGTTAATTTATTACTATAGCACATGATATACGAATGTAAATAGTGTAAGTATGTATAAAAGTATAATAAGGTATAAATAAAATTGTGTATATATAAAATAAATTAGTATACAAGTCAATAACAAATAAATAAGAAGATATGTTGGTGGGAGATAAAATCAAAATTTCTATATATAAAAATAATATTAACAAACAACGATAATAAATAATCACACAGCCAACATGTTAGTCTTTAAATCAGAATCAATAAGTAAATAAAATTGGTGCATGCACAGCATAGGAGGCGAAGCAGTATTAGGTGAGCTAATAATAAAGAACTAATCCCAAAAAGAAAGATAATAAATTTGTATACTCTACCCCATATAACATTAGTAATAAATAAGTAAAAAATAATAAACCCGCTCTACCCTTACAGCCTAATACTGTCTCACCCCTGTGACGTACTCCACATAGATATTACGGGACCAACGGACGGTATCGCTGACCATGAGCTTCCTCATCATCACAGCATATCTGCTGTTGACTTTGAGGAGACTCATGGCAGCGACGTTAGACGGTCCCTATCTGCCTAAGGCGATGACGAGGAAGGCTTCGACTTCGACGACGTAGCCATTTCACCGAAGATTCTCGGCCAGGGAGTGGTACATACGTAGCTTCTTCTCCCTGGCTTCATCAAATGCCAGACGGCGATTCTCGAACGCAACGACTATGTCGAGTATCACAATTCGCTTCCTCGCATCGTCACGAATGACGATGTCAGGGCGAAACGAGACATTTTCTCCTTCCGCACCCCAGACGGACTGGTTGACCGTCAGATGGCCCGGAGTATGGCAAGCTTCTACAAGGCGGCGGACAGTGGCATCATGTCGCTTCGTGATCGCGACGAAGAGGGGTCTGCAGTGTTGCACCACATGAGGCATCATCTCCAGGTCCCACCCGCACCGCCGGCAGCGACGATCCCCACCGGGAGCCCAATGCCTGGCGCCGTTAAGCGGCAGACAATTGAGCCTAGCCCGGTGGATAAAGCGCCACTCGGCGAAGTGGGTGAAGCTTCCCCTACGGAGAAAGTGATTACTCACTCTACTCCGGGAGGTTACCTCAAAGACTTTGCCTTGATCTTTTTTGGCAAGGAGACGCGCCCTGTAGTGCTTGACTACAGCACCCTCAGCCTCGCAACCATCTGGGCTTTCGCCCCCGGCGGCACAACGATCATCCTACCATCTGGTCGGGGACACACAATCGCGAACTTCTGGCGCTCAGGCGTTCTCCACCAATCCAATCCGATCCTCAGGGCTAACCTGGCTGCGTTCCGGACCCTGGAACATCAAAATTCAGAGTCGCCCGACGGACGGGCCATGTCACCATCCATGGTCCCCGATAGGTATCGTGCAATATCCGCATTAAGTGCAGACCGGATAATTCGCTTAGAGATCGTTGCCCCCAGAGAAGACATGGCGATCGTTCTGACGGTTGCATCGCCCAAATGCAGGATTCGGAAGGCATGCGTGACCGTCAGAACGTCCGCCATGTCGGCCAAAGGAAGCAGTTCCCCCCACCCACACTTACGGAAGGTAGACCACCTCCGCACTAGCCTTCTGGGGCATCCCAGCCACAATTTGGCCAGTTTGTGGACAACCCTATCGGTTTACGTCAGGAGGCCCTTCTCCACATACGACCCCCTAAGGCAGAAGTCAAGCCGTGGCAGGATGAAATCAGGCGGTACACTGATTTTTTTTCGATACTATACTTTTAGTTATTATAATAATATCATTAATATTATAATAATTATTAACAGCATTATTAAATAAATATTTTTTTTACTTTTTTAATTATAATTCTTACTTATACTTTCTTATGATCGCCAATTTTAAACAAACGTTTAAAAAATTTCAGACATGGATAACTTTATCTAATTTTGCAACTACAAACCTTGTTGAGGGATATGGGATAGTTAAATAAAAATCGATAAAGAAATAAGCACAATTTTATACGAGTACCTTGAATAAATTTATTTAAAAAAAAAACTGAACAATTCTCGAAATATGATAATCAAACTATCTAGTGTTGTTAACAATATTTTATTAAATTATTCTATCGACAAACGAATAAAAAATAATTTGCGACTAGTCTGCTTGATTGTTTACAGAAAAGTGTATTAAGCCGCCGTAAATTTTCTGCATAAATGGCTTACGCGACAAGAATGAATAACATAATTTTAAAATATGCAACTAAATACGCTCAGTACAGTAATTATAGACCGTTAATTGTTGTAGCTTATTTATTGAACATCTTGCTTCAACATATAAACTAAATAAGGGTGCAATACAATTTATTAAAGTAATCTGTGCGAAAAATATGCATAATAATTGCTAACAGGAATTCATAAAAAATTACTTATTATTTGTAACTTGCATGAAGTTAAATATATTTATAAGTAAATAGAATAACAAGATTTCATTTTAATTGTTAGTTTTTAATTTTAGTTTGTTATATGTATATAAATCTTTTCTAAAACGACAATAACATATAAATTCTCAGTTTTTGTAATTATAAAATCTAATACTATACTTTAAATACATTTTTTAATTTCTTATTATCGTTTTACCAGCTCGAAAAATAAATAAAAAGAATGATTTTATTGTTAAAACCATCCAATAAAATATAAATAAAAATAAGTAGAATATCAAATATTGTAGCTTTTTTTTAATTTAAATAAATTCTACTTTTGACAAGTATAACTAATGTATGTTTTCGGTATCATAATTTAGATTCTTACGTGAAACATTTGAAATGCATAATTTTAAAAAATCTATGCTAAATATTTATGTTCATTATTCATTACAATATTATACATAATACAATATCGTAAATTATAAACATTTTCTTAAATGATAAAGTAAATGAAACGTTGCATAAATTATTTGATTATACTTTCTTACCTATTCCTTTATTAATATTGTGATAAAATGGTCGAAACTCCACCACCTGGGGATTTGCCTCCGTCCTCTATCAACGCACCTTGGCTGTCCATTTTTTAGGTCTGCAGGATTCGTTGCTTATCGCCCTAAAAAGGGCGGTTTGTTCCTCCGTAACTAGTAGTTTCTACATTGTATGAAATTGTTCTACGTCGGTCGTCCTAAAAAGAATAGATGGTAATGGGAGGGAGAGGATATCTCAGAAAGACAAGAAAGAGAAAACAAAATCTCCAAATTAGGAAATAATAAGTGAGCCAGCCAGTAGATGAAACTGCGGCGTATCCGGTCTCTCTCATTCATTGTCCTTCACACAACTGCTGACTGTCGAGCAAACTTCTAAATTACTTCGATGTTATACAGTAGAGGTTTATTTCATGTGTATTTACCGTGTAGCCGAAAAAGCTAATTTCTAGGCTCCGAACGTACATTAGTAGCGTGAATTACGACACCATATTTCTTCAATCTTTCAAGTAAGATTTTTAAGTATTCGTAGTGCAACTTTTCATCTCCCTGAGCTATTAAAAAATCATTCACGAAGTCTAAACCACTAATAATTGCATTGACGAAGTTTGCAAATTTGAGATGTATCTTCTAACATAATTATTGTAGCATTGTATAAACCAAAGAGAGTCGTAATAGCTCTTTTTCAATATCTGGCGTTACTGGAATAAGATTATAAGTTCTGTTTTAGAGACAAATTTGTTATCATGCAGTTGCTGACAAAAATTTTTTATAAACGTAGACGTATACCTGTCAGAAAAAGTGCGTATATTTAGTGAACGGTAATTCCTATAAAAATATAGGTCTCCATTCTTTTTATTTTTATATGCAGTAGAGAACTACAAGAGCACTTTGATAAATGTATTACCATTTGGTTTAGCATTAACTTAAATTCGACTTTTAATAGATTCCAACGGTCTGGAGCTAATTACTGTTGCTTACTGTAAACCTGAGTACCAGACGTTGCAACAATTTGATCAATTATATTATGTTTGTTGTTCTTTCGTCTAAACGTGGATAATACAGAGGACCTAAGAGACGTAGGCGTACTTTAGTCGATTATTACGAATCACTAAATTAACTATCGCTGGAGCAAAATATTCACATTTACCATCATGATGTTGTATGTTGCGATATGTAAACTGTTGGTAACAAAAAAACTCATAAACGCTCTTTTTATTTTTTAGGCCTCCGTAATCACAGATATAAACACAAATCTGCTTCGATATCTATTTGCCGTAGAAATTGATGAAACGTGTATTTATTCACGATTCTATATTCCTAAATATTTTTAGCACACCAAAGTTATTTTCTGTTAAATATTAAAATTGGACCTTTTACTTACTACCAAGAGTTATTTTGAAGCCTAGATTTTTTTAAAATTTAAAGTTTTGAGATTCTAATTCTAATTTTAGACGATTTTATTTTAACCTATGTTTATGATAGTCTGCTTGGACTGCAATTGAAAATTTTTTATTTCATTAGACATTTGTCTAATAATTTGTAATTTTAAGTTATAAATCTTACCAATATCAAGTTGATTTTTAAATATGTAATCTATCTTTTTTAACTTTGAAACAATATGAGAAACGGTAAAAATCCCATGACTTTAAGAAACTAGTAGTACATATGAAATTCTTAGCTTTTTCTTTTTATTAACATTATTACAAAAAAATATGTTTCATTTAATGAAGATAAAAGCATTTTTCTAAAAATGTAACTTAGTATAATTTTATGCCGTATCCGCAAAGCCTACTCTGTCACTATACAATTATAGATGTAGTTCCATGCATCGGTTACATGCCTAGTGATTTCAAAATATGTAGATCCAAGTCGACCATTCTCGAAGCAGCGTGTAGCTGACTCTTGAATAGCGATCATATCGCGGAGCCAAGTATTCACGAAAAAGCACTCAGGTAATTCCCCTGTGAAGCATGCAGCTAAGTCGAATACTGACGAGCGGAATTTGAATGAATCCGGTGAACTTCGTCATCTGGTCGAATGTGTTCAATCATCAACCCGTGATCCGCGTGAATACAGTGCCGGTGTGTGTGTGTTTCGTTATTTGTTATTGTGAAACCATCGAGAATGCAATTTTCTTGTCCAATGCATACAAAATGATATACACAAAGATTTCAGATCAATTATGTATATTCTCAGATCGTCCAGATCTCTTTAAATTCTGCTCTTCCGTTTATAGTCGATGTCATCGTACATGTTTGTTACGATCCCAAGTCACAATCTTTTACGAGTCCATCCGTACCCGTCGTCAATATGTACTGGTTCGATGGTTAACTATGATCATCTGCTTGATGAAATTTGTATTTTAGTTACATAACTTATAAGCACCGACGATAAAATCACTATTATTATTAACAAATTCTCTTTGTTTGACAAAACAGAGTATAAGCTGAGTGCTGACCAGAGAAAACATGTACCTCCAGTTTCAGATAGTCTTTTGTTTTTAACTATTCTGCTATTTAAATTTATTTTAAGAGTGTGATTATTAGTAGTGTACTTTCTTCTTTTGTCTTGCTATTTTCAGCTTCATTTCCGTTAGTACATAATTATAGTTGTAAAATTTAATGTACGTTTATATGTACGTTAAATCATTTTCTTTAATTTCTTAATTAAATCATTTTCTTTAATTCTTTAAACATGTTCTTCCCGCTATTAATCCTTAGCTTGATTCCAGATTTTTTTTCTATGACAACATAGCAGAATAGAAATCAGACGAAGAACGTAAGATGAGATTTTTACTAAGTCATGGCTTAACTCATGATGTACTTGTTACAGTGCTTACATAGATATACCTGTAATCATTTTATTCAGAGTTAATATATTATTTCTATTTTTTTTATTTTTCCTTCAATCTTCTGTCTATCTTTGTCTTAAGAGATACAATATTATTTAGAGTGTGGACTATGGCTTTTTTACCAATACTAACAACTTTTCTCTGCACTAAACTTAATTTCAACTCTTTGTTAAATTACGTGTACGCGTAATTTAATAAGCAGCTTATCGGAGAGTTTATTAACAATAACACTATCATTGGATATACGTATATTGTAGAGATTTAGCTTTGCAATTTAGTCTCAGACGAACGGAATTTTCTTCTGCCGGAGAGTGTTTGTGCTTGCGGGCTTATCCCTCTAGGCATAGCTGAACATTGGGGGAGGGCTTTTTTGGGAAAAAGAAATTATTATTGGTTAATTTTCATTTTTTTTGTTTTTATTTAATAGGATGAAGGGGCAACAGCGAGGGCGCGGCGAGTACGGCCCTTGATGTCTTTGGGATTGTATCCTTAATCATTGGTGTTCCTGGCGGGGGTAGTTGAATCTTCCTGTCGGATCTGACAAGGATCTTCTTGACTTTGCCTTGTACCGAAGAAGTAAGGTCTAGTATTATGTATTTCTTGAAATCGGTTACGTAAGATTAGGATAATGTTATAAGTGAAATATCATGCAGAGGAAAAGAGATAAGCACGTCAAAAACGGTACAGGAGTCACTAGTTGCGTCAGGCTGTCCCGGATTGCTTTAGGCGAACAGTCGCGAAAGACGGTTTCGAACCGAGATCTGTAGACCTTTTTATATTTTCGTAAAACTCGATTAGATATGCCCAGGAAGTATCGTAGCAATAAGTACTGCGTTTTTTAGCGGTTCGTAGTGCGGCTTGGTGATTGTGCATACGATCGTTGACGGTTCCAGAACCATCGCAATCAATTGAATTTTGCTGCTCTGTTGTTGGATGCTTTGTTGGACATCCCATTACTTCAAGCGTCGGTGACCAGTGTACGTAATCTTAACTACCATAGAAATGAGACCAGAAATTTTGACGTCGTTGCAATGTAATTATACTTAGAAAGATAAGTTAATATTAAATATTTATGTATTTGATTTATTATTACTTAATTTACAAATAATTGACAATATTTAAAATAATTAGTTACATTAAAATTAGCTTTTTGAGTAGATCTGTACTTATAGTATTTTTAAGTCTCTTTTTAAAAGCTCTTCATCTAGTTGAAATTTATCTTAAACATCTAGAGTATGAGTAATACTTTTTTTGGGCGCATTAATGAAAAAGTTAATTTTTGACAAAAGTGATAAAGAGGGATTTTTCAAAGCAGAACTTTGAGTAAGAAAAAATGTGTAGGAAAAAAATGTATAGGATTTTTTATAAATCGCATTCGTGTAAAAAGAAAATATAAACGTATATTATAGAATCATTACACAATTATAATGAATTTATAAATACATTAAGGTATAAAATAAAGATACACAAAAGATAAATAAAATATTAGATTATTAAAGCATATTTTATAATAAATATATTCAAAAAAGGGATTTAATCAGTTAATTCAAATTTTCAGTTATAGATTGAACTGTATTAAATGTTTTATATTTTATTTTAATACTACTTTTTATTGGTCTTCTTCATAATAATTATGATTTTTATTTTTAAGCATTGAAAATAATAATATAAACTTTTTTATGATCTTGTAATCGTCATATAGTCTGTTTTACTTAAAAATTTATCTAATAATGATTACATTATAGATGTTTTCTTATATGTTATTCAGAACATAAATAAAATAAAATACACAATTCTATTAAGTAAATGTTGATCACTTCTACTTTTTCGAATTCAAAAAAAAGATCTATAATTTTATTATTGAATCATTCAAATATTAAATATTTACTTTATTATTTAATTATTTTTCAATAATAACTTATTTAATCAATTATAAAATAACATTTACTTATTTACAAAATCTTTAAAATGTTATGTTGCGCACTATGAAGTCATCTAATTTGTAATGTTGCTACTACATATAAATGAGTAATTTTGAAAATAAGATTGATAGCTTACTTACAGTTAAATTTAATAATAAAATTCTAATCAATTTATAATTTTCCATGCTTAGAAAATTTCTGTAGTAAATATAAAGTTCGTTTTGTTTATCAATTTAAAAAAATATTAATAAATTAAAATTGAGAAACATTAACGCAATTTTTACAATTACTTATATCATCACATTCATTCTAAATAAACATAACATTTTTTATAAGTAAAAATTTAATTTAATTTCAATTCTATAATCATTTTGTATTTAAAATGTTACATTTTTATATTAGCTTTAATCTACATATTTTTTAAACTTTTATTTTATTTTCAAATACTGATGTAATGTTTAAATACTAATTTATGAGTAACTTAAATTTTAATAGTTTGTTTCAAAGAATTTGATTATTTTACATACTACTATAGTATAAAATGATACGTAAATAAAAACGAGTTAAAAATTAATTAAAAATAAGTTATTAGGCAGAAAAATTCCATATTTAAATTGTTGCTAAGCACTTAAATTTAATAGTGAAAATGAATTGCAATGAAGTGCAATTTTAATACATTATATATTATTTCTTAATTGAAATACAATAATAATTTTTTATGTTTTATATAATAAATTATCTTTTGTACTAAAAATTAAACAAAAGTACACATTAAAAAAAAAATTATATATATATATATATATATATATATATATATATATATATATATATATATAATAATTTATTTTTCTATAACCTTCGTTTCCTTTACATAATTAAAAGTAACTATTTTTTTGCCAAATTTATTCTTTTTTTTTCAGATAATCTAATAAATTTAATCAAATGTTTATTTTTTTTAATGAGAATCATATGATATAACATTGTTTCCAACTTTTTCTTTTTTAAAACTGAAAAACTAAATGTTTTGTGTTTGATTTATCTTTAATTTTGTCTTAAATTTATAATCCAAATAATACAATAAAACATTGATGGGATTATATTGTCATAGTCTGTGACTTAAAGTATAAACAGTTCATAATATATAACCCTTTGTACATTTTTAAATATATAGTAGTAATTTAGTAGAATAGAACTCAACCATAATACAATCATTATTTTTACATACATTATATCATCATTTCTTATGTTAGTTTTTTATACAAGTTCTAGAATTTTAATTATACCCTGCGAATTTGCGGCAACTACAACATTAGACATCTGTCGCCAGCACACTGCTGAAACAAATTCATTAAGATCTTCTTCTCGTTTCTCTTGTGTTTCCAAAATGCTTTTAGCTGCATCAAATTTATATGAGAATAATTGTTTTGTTAATCCTTTATAATAAATGTAAAGTGCATTATTCTCTGATCCACAGGCCACATAATCTCCATCTGTAGCTAGACCTACAAAATTCTTCTCATTAACATGACCAACAAAAGACCGTAAACAGTAAGGATTATTAATATTCCACATTTTCAGTTGTGAATCTGTACTAGCTGATACTATTTCCTCTTCATTGATAAATTTTACATATGATACAGCTTTTTTATGACCCTTAAATATACAAAGTGCCTCTTTCATGTTTCTTAAATCATAATAGTGGACACAGTGATCTGCTGAACCAAATGCTAAATGACAAGAACTACGAGGATTAAATTTAACACAGCAAACATTAGCTTTTGCTTCAAGTGAAGCTACTGAATGATCCATATTTAATGACCACAATTTCACCCTTGCATCATCTGAACCAGATGCTATAAGTCTTGTATCAACATCATTGAAATCAATTGACCAACATCGCTTTTCATGTTCATGAAATGCCTTGGTTCTCTGTCCTGTCATTGCATCCCATACTGTAACTGTACCTTCATAGTCTGAAGAGGCTAAAATACCTTTGTGAAAAGAATTCCAAGAAACACATGATATTTTTGAGCTTGAAGTCATTTCAACACATGGATAATGAAGATCAACAGTCCCTCGAATAACAATATTGTAATCAAATACTTTTATTCTCTTTGTAACACCTGCAATTGCAAAAAATTCGTTATCTTTATCGAACTCAATGCTTGAAACAATTGTTGAATGATTGAATATATCTGAAGAATAATTCAGAGTAGCTAATGGTCTCAAAGAGTTGTAACGTGAAAATTTTACAAGATCTTCACGGAAAATATCCAACCCCGATCTGGTTGACTGAGTTTCAGAACTACTGGTACCAAAGTGTAATTCTTTTGCTCTGGCATCAAAGTAGCATTGTACAAAGTCATCAAAATGTGCATGCATTCTTCTACGTCGACCTGCTAAAGTAGAACTGCTAGTCAAATCATGCTTACAATGGCTACTAGATGAATTAGTAAATGTACTAAGTACTGTATCTACTTCATCACAAGATTTTATTGTACTTGAGTCAATTATATTAATTAAATTTATCATTTCCTTTCGAATAGCAATTACTTGTGCTGAGTCATATTCAGAAGATTTTTTAACATCTTCTAATCGTGGACATTTTCTTTGTAAGTCTTTTAAAATATTTTCCACCTCTTTAATATCTTGTTTTATAAGAACAACTTCTTTTTGTAATTGATTCCGTTGTTCTTCTTTTTGAGTTAAAAGATGCTTGAGAAATTCATACAATAATCTATTTTGTGCAGCACTTGATTCTGCTTCAAGTAAGTGCTTACGTTGAGTAAGAACTTCTAACATAGCATTTACGTCTGGTAAGCTAAGATTTGTACTATCTGATGCTATGAAATTACGTAGTCCATCAGAAATTCCTACTGAAGAGTCCATTATATGAAAATTTCCTTTAGTTTTGTTATCTAGTGCCAGAGCTCGATCTAATGCTGCAATACTTTTAGTACGAGTCTTGTACTTTGCAATCAATTCATTCAGAAGGAAATTAGGAAAAATATCTTGCTGAGTTAAATTAATATTACATTTTGGACATCTTCCTAATGTTTCTAAAGATCTAATAATACATTTATAACAAAATGTATGTCCACACCTTGTTACATGTGCCTCTTCTATTGTTTCAAAACAAATAGGACATAAATAATCACTGTTCTTATCCTCTAATGTACAGTTAATTCCTTGCATAAAAGTTGTTATTTGAACTTGAGACTTATTTAATCGATGATTATGTAATCCTGTACTCGTACCTGCTTCATCTCCATTAGTTGACATATTTAAGGTGTGATTGTTCACTCAAAATTTATTCTACAACATATCATAAACCAAATAATTTAATTAAAGAATTGTAAATAAATATTTAATTTGAAAATATTTCTTCAGTACAATTAAACATTTTTAATTGTTATAACTACATCTTGGTAAAATTATAGTATATCATTAGACTCTTTGTTATATATTAAATATAAATAAATGTTGATTAGTAGAATTTTTACTATAAATCAGGAAAAGTTATTTTGTAAATTAAAACACTTTCAATGTTATTATTGTTAAATAAATATATTTTATTAAAATATTATTTTGATGATCCAAAGATAAATATAAGATTAATATATTAAAAATAATTAATGTTTGTATCATTATTATTATCTTTACTGAACATAACTTATTTTTTAATGAACTTAATAAACATTAGATAATACAATAATAATGTATTATAATAAAATATCTAGTTGAGCTATATGAATTAAATATAAAAAAATATATATTTTTATAATTTTATATTATATTTACATATTTTATAACATAATATACAACTAAGATTATTTGTTTACACAACTATTAAAACTTTTACAGAATTTTTTTTTTTAATATTTGATGTTTAAAAAATTAAAGCTTTTAATAAATATTATAAGGAAAATTTTCATACTTATAAAAATGTAATATAATTAAGAATTATGTTATAAAATTGTTATACAAATCTTACGAAATAAGTTATAAAAATAAAACTGCATGTTAAATAAAAATTAATAAGCCATAAAAACATTATAACCTCAAGTTTCCTATTATCTTCGAATTATTCCAGCATTCAATTTTTTGATTATTTATTTCTTAATGATTCACATATTTTTTTATACACAAAAATTTGACGTATTATCCTATGTAATAAAATAAAAGATAGAAATTTATTTAAATGCATAATGTTTAATAATTTAAATGTTTAATAAAAATTGATCAGCAGCTCAAATCTACATAAAACTGGGTGCAATGCTCCACACAGCGACCTGATATATATCTTTTTATCATATGACACTGATAGTATTACGCTCGTTGGTCCTCGTAGACGCACGTGATATGAGGAGCCAATTATGTATATAAATAAAACCTCCATTTATATCATTATACATAGTGTTATATGAAGTAACAACTAAATTAAATCAATAATTTTTTTGAGAAATTTTATGTACAAAACTAGTAAGAGAAAAATATTTTAATAAAACGTACACTTATGTAATACTAGAATAATAATTGTTTATTAAGGCAATCATTTTTTAAGATAAATACGAATAAAAAAAATGAAATCGCCAAAATTTAATAAACTTTAATCATAAACATATATTATTATAAAATCTCGAATATAAAACTTAGAAAAAAGTATATTATTTTAAACTTGGCCATAAATTAATAAATAATATATATTATTTATTAATATAAATTAATTAATATTAATAATATAAATAAAAAATAATAATGCTTTCAGAAAGTTAAAAAAATTATAATTCAATATCACAGAAAATTTTAAATATCACATTAAAAATGATAGAAGAAAGATTATTAATAATCATGATTATAAAATTATAAAAGAAGTGATTTTTTAGAAAGATTATAGTATATCTAATACATTCCTTAAAATTTATCAACGTATAATAGTCGTACATAAGTTCGATTCTTAAAAGATTATCACCACCACTACCACTACCACCACCACCATCATCATCATCATCACCACCATCATTATCACCATCACCATCACCATCACCATCATCATCGTGATCATAGACGTAAAATTTTACAAAGCGAGTTTTATAAAAAAATAGTTTATTATTTTAATCAAAAGAATTAAGTTCTCTTTTATAACAAATACTGTCTTGATAATTGTTAAGACTTCAAGTTTATAATTTACAATGTTCGTAAAATATTATGGTTTAATACATTATATTTAAAACGTTTTAATTAGACCGTGAATACTTTCTATAAGATACATGTTTTGCCATTATTGCGATATCTATCGTGTTCTCGTTAAAATGTTTAACGCACTCATGTTCTATGGCTGTCACTGAAAAAATCATTTTTGAACGTAGATGCTGAAAGTTTCGGCTAAAAACCTGTGCTTAGAGCACTCTGGGGGAATACTGAATTATCAAACAATCCATTATTCTAGTTATTATAAAAACTTTATAATAAATAGTTCATTTCAGGACTTTTTTTCGACAATAATAAACTTTATTTTTAACCGTTTGTAATAAAAAGGAATTTCACTTGATCTCAACGAAATCCAATTTCTTGAAAAAAATCTGTCTATTCTTTCCTTGTAACAGATGATGACAATGCAACTGAATTAGTTCAAAACTATTTCGATTCAAATGGTTTTTTGTCAAGTTGTTCAATAACTTTGACACGATATGGGATTTATCATATTTCCATGTCTTAAGTAAATTGCTGAATAATATTATTAATTTTTCCTTATAAATTGAATAATAGAACTCTCATTTGGCAATTAATCAATTTATTAGATATTGCTAATAAAAATCAGTAAAATATGTTATTGAACTGACAGAAAAGTGTCGTTCCAAACTTAAATTAAAAGGTTTAACAAATTCTTTTCTAATCCTGAAAATGATTTCAAACAACTTCTGTTCCTATACCACATACTCATTACAACCAAATTCTAAAAAGCACACTATTTAATTTTTCCATATAAACAATTTCAAAAACGTAAAATAGCATACTTAGCAATCGCTTGCCTTCAATACCCTTATCATATTTTTTCTAATATATTCAGAGAAAGTGACACTTTATTTTTTTTAAGGGCACAATGTCATTATTCTGGGCCTTATTATATAAAATATTTCTGTCTTTTAGATAAAATAATATTGTTTATTCTTAGAATAATATTAAGTTTAGAATCTCATACATACTTCAGTATTTAAATAACGAAATCTAATCAACTGATCTTAATCTAAAGTAAATCTAAGCAGAAAAAAAGAATTATATTGCAAAATCTTTCTTTTCATCGGTATCGTACTTTTTAATGATGTAATTAAAATTTAATAATAGTTGTTTGATAGTTTTCTACTTTTTTATAAATATTATAAATTCCGCTAAAGCGTGGCTTAGCTGCAGTCCCAAAATCACGTCTCTAAAAAAAAGAATTTTAATAATATAATTTACAAGCACAAGTGAGCTTCCACTCTTTACGAATTACTTAACAGTAGTACAGGATTTCAAGGGAACAAGAAAAATATTGGTTTCACTGGAGAACAACCGTCTATTCATAGTTTCTCCGAGTCCACTTTTTCATGACGCGTGATGCTTCCTCTCGCCCAGCCACAGTAAAGACTTTCTTTTTATTATGTGTCCTTTTCTTTTTATGAATGTTTGATTGCGACGTGTTAGTCAATTGCAATCGCAAAATCTATGCGCATATTGTCGAGAGCTCTGTGTGTTTTCCATGAAACTAGCCAGCATCGGCGCTTTCACATACGTTTTTTCATCCGTGATCTGCATTTAAGATGAAGATATTTCATGGCTCTGTCTTTTCAATTTCCTGATTATCTTAAAAGTTACTGGCATTCCATGCAGTTGTAAAAGTTCATAAAGTGCCGTTACCAGAGATTCCTAATCTCAATATTGATTGTACATACAGTGTGAATACCGTGTTTGGGCAATTATAGCTAGAATATTCTTCTCTTTCTCTTCTCCTATGGTGTGTTTAGCACCACTTGTCATGGCTACAGGCTTATAATCCATAAGCCTCCGGTTGTACAAGCTCTGTAGTAATCGCTTACTACGAAGTTTGGCTTAAGGACTCTAACTTCACTTCTTATAAAAATGTTATAGCATTTGCGTTTATCCTATGGTTTGATGAACGGACACTTAACCTCTTCACCTAATTTTTACGGTACAATAGTGGGATTATGTAACTACTTCATTGCTCAAAGCAATTTATGGTATTTACTCTTTATTATTTCAGAAAGGCTTTTATGTCATAGTGTTGTTATTAACGAGTTTCGTAACTCGTTAATTTGAGTCTTTGATGTGAATTTTGAAATTTGTGGGTACTTCACTACGGTCAAAACTATTTTTCGATAACGATCTTTAATCCGTGTATCAATTCAGTATACGCATAGTATATACTGTAACAAAAAACAAAAGCTCGCGCCAGTACAGTTCAATTACTTTTAAAAGAGGCATTATAACATGCGATTGTTTAAAAAAATCTAGCATCATCACGTAAGTAAAAAAAATTCAATTTATCTAATAAAATAGTTCAACATCCGTTTTCCTTCCGTATATATCCTTTATTTAATAATATTAATTTTTATTCTTTTTTATTTATGTTTTGTTACTATAATGGTAAATCAGTCGATCGCGATTTTCATAGTGCAATCGATATTAAGAAAAGTGAAGTTGTTTAAAATTTATAAATTAAATCGTCTAATTCTACGTCGATGCAGTAAGTACCATTCACTTATTAAGCAATTAGTCCAAGATAAATGCGAGTGGTTTTCACCACGAAAAAAGCGATCTCAAGACCAAACGAAAGCCTGACGCTACATTGATGCAATAAGTACCAATTCACTTATTGCGCGATTATCTATAACTAATCCTAGTAGTTTTCACCAAAGAAAGAGACCCCAAAAAGGGGACACGTGCTTTGCAATCTTCTTTGAACAATTCATTATCCAAACATCTGTTCGTCAATCGGTGAGTAATATAAGACACGCATTACGCAGTTTTACGTATCAGTTTCTATAAGTCTAAGTAAAATTAAAAAACTATATAAAAAGTTTCATGTATAAAATTCTTAATTTTAAAAATTTTAAATCTTTTGTAAGGGTAGTATAATTTTATATATATTTATAGTTACACAATTAACATCCTGCCATTATAATTTTTGATCCGTATAGAAATAATGTAAACATCTAATGCATGTGAAATGTTGTTCATGATTATTAATTTGTAATTCTATGAAATTTGATAAATCTTTAATACAAATACAATGAAACTTTGGTATAATATTATAATTATAATTATTAGGTATTGATTCTTTTTCTTCAACCGTATTATATAAACATCTTGTAATACACCGAAATTCTTTCTATTTTTTCAGAAAATACAATTAGTGCTAAAAATTAATGCTATAATAATAAAATAAATTCTGTTTTTCTTTTCAAATTTTTAATTTGTCTTGATAATGAAAATTCTGAAAATTCAATTTCTTTAAAGTTTTGCTCATTTTTAAATTTAAAATACTGTGAAATATCATTTTCATTTTTGCAAAAATACAAAAGTAATAATTACCTATTTTAAATACTTACTATCATTATTATAAACATTGGTAGATTTGGGCTTTTATTCAATTTCAATAGGATGTTTAATATGTTGACTACATTTGCTGAACTGTATTTACATATTTATATATTAAGATTTAAAATTAAATAAAAGGTATATTCTGCATTTATTTTAAAATTCTTCCATGTTATTTTAACAGATTCTTTAATATTCATAGCAAATCGCTATTTTAACTTAGTTGTTTTATTAATTGCATTCTTGTACTAAACTATTGTTTCACAATCTATTCACTATTTTATAGACTTTGTACTTAATTTCTAGTATTATATTTACTTTAATGGTAGTATACCAATTAGAAAATAAATGAATCACCTTATTAAAAATTTCAAATACATCTTTCATAAATGTGGATATATTTATAAATACAAGGTTTGTAATCAGTCCAGAAAGAACGTTTTTTAAATTCTGATTTGATGTCATTACATTTCACTACATCTCTTTTTTATTTATTGTTATCAAGATTATTAAGATATCCTTATTTTAAATGTCATTTTAATTGGTTATTGAGTACTTTGAAAGTAACTATAAAATGTACAATTACGCCTATTTAAAATAGTTATCATTACAAAATTTATGCTAAAACTTTGTAATATCGGGAGGGTTTATTTTATAAATTATGTATTTCAGCCACCTCAGTAATGGAAATGAAAGATTTCTGAGGTGGAGCAAACTATGAATCGATGAATAGAACTATCGTGGTATATACTACTTTGCAGCTCAGGTTATATATCATGAAGAAATTATGAAATCATTTTAAATATTTTACGCGATTCTCGCACTATTTATGTTAAAAGATGGGTTGAACTATATGGTTAGAAAAAATTATAAATAATGTTATTAGCTGCGTAACAATTTGGTGTCGCTGTTTTGCTCTATTGGATTCCTGAGTCGTCTCTCTTCTGCTCTGAAAAATGCTCGTGATCTTTCTCCGTTATAGAGATAACTAAACGGCGGGAGGGTTCTATTCGGGAAGGGAGGTAGACTCAGACAATGCACTATATCATCGTTGTTTAATATTTTTTTACTGTAAATCTTGGCGTATAATGACTTTCTAAGTAATGTTTTTTGTTAGGACCTGCAGTACTTACAAATGTATGTTCTTTTCCCCTACCTATAAAACTATAGGCTTGTGCAATTGATTTTTCGCGGTTTCCTTGACTGTAGTTTTGTTGTTCTGGATCTGTGAAAAGAGACGAGATTTTTTAATAATATTTTCGGGTTTTGTTAGTGGTATTTACTACGCCTACTCGGTACTGTATAAAAAGAAGACAGTATCTTAAATAACTTACTGTCAGAGAAAGAGGGAACAAACAGTCCGTCAAATACTGTACTATCCAGGAACTATCCGCCCATCGAATAACGAGTAGGAGAGTGAAAGAAATACGTTAAATAACGTATTGTTGAGGTGAAGGGAGAGTAGGATGTCAAATAACGAGCTACAACGGATAAATGCACATAGAATAACGAGTAGTCAAGGGAGGCGGCAAGAAAACGAATCAGTGGACCGTAGCGTTAACAAGGCGAGTCAGTGATCCAATGCCAAACTTTTTCGAAAATGATGTTGAGCTGTATGGTGTGGCTATTTTAATAGCCAAATGTAATACGGTTTGGAACCGTATGAGGTTCTAACAGCCGAGCGCATGATGAGTTTCTCGGCGTGCCCCTTAGACGCTCTACGAGCATTTTCATCACTCCAAATATCAGTAATGGATGCTTACCATAGATAATCTCTAACCACCCTAACAATGTCAGGGTATGTTGGCATTGTTGCAACCACAAAACTCAAAATTATCCTTCATTAGGAAAACTGCATTAAAATGTGAGATATATTGTTTGTATCCTTCTTCATGTAGAGTTCTTAAATCTGCTGCAGTTAACGAGCGTAAAATTAAACTATGACTCTTAATTCAATAACAAAAACAACAACAACAATATAGATCATTGGAAGGAACAATAAAAAATTATATTCTATATATAATTAAGACTATTTATAAAAAAAGAAAAGAAATCGTTGAAAAAAGCGTTGATTGACAGAGCCACTGAATGGCGTCCAAAAATAACGACGCGGTTACGTGGGAAAATTGAATGGGTAGCTTTATTCTGACCTTGACTCTGTGATCGGTAAGATCAACTAATAGCATTGCGTTTGTGCATTACTTGTTTTCAGTTGTTGTATATTATCATAGAAATAAATTGTTATTTTCCCTTGGAGAAATTGTGTTTCATTTATAATTTTTTGTAATATGTATAAGAACCCTTCAAAATATTACTTATAGTCATGATATAAGGAAAAAGAGTCGGAAACTACATCATACACGTGCAGCAAGACAACAGACTACGAGTGAAATCTCTGCTAGATTTGTTATGATAAATTTAAATACTGTATCATAATACAGTATTTAAATAAACTGCGAACGACCGTGGACGTCCTTAAGCGACGTCGGGAGTAATTGCGTGTATAAAATATAATAATACTAAATAAAATAATATAATTACAATTGTAATTACATTTTTAAATTATTAAAAATTCTATATTTTCTACAGTTGCAAAGTAGTGCATAAAATGGATGGTAAGGTTCCATGTTTTCATACATTTTTAAAAGCTAACAAATAACCGTTGAGGAAAATTCCAATAAAACGCTATAAGGCTAGGTCTTTTGCTTGGATATTTTAGAATTCTTCCATTTAGCTGTGAAAAGAAATAAACTGGAGAGGAGAATCACACTCACATGCTAAGTACTCCATTGGACGGTAGTTCCAGAATTTTCTCTAATCCAAGCCTCATTTACCGTAGCTCACTGTTAAAAATCTCATGAAAATTCGCATATTTAACTAATTTTATGTATTATAACAATACAATAAACACCCTCTCCAAGAATGATTGGATCTCAAATAAATAATTATTTGTTCACTCATAACATCTGATTAAACTGTGCACAAATTCGGGTAACGTAAATCGCTCGTATCATGAATATATATGTTAGTGTTTGATTTTGCCCTGGTTTATCTTGACTTAATATTGTTTTAATTGTTACATCAAAAGCATCAACAATAAAATTAACAAATTTGCTTAAATCTGCATTAAATTTTGTAATTTAATAAGGTTCTTTTAAGAGCTTCAAAATTTTTTTGTACTTTTAACTAAATAAAATGTTATCATGTCCTTAATAATTTTCTTAAAGGTTTTTAAACTCGAAAGCCTTAATAAATCTTCTATAGTTTCTTGCTAATCTGAAAAATTGTCAAACATTTCTTTACGTTTTTGGTACCGAAAAATTTCTCACTGTTTTGATTTTAGTTATATGTAGTAAAACACTATAATTTATCAAAAAATTTGATACTCTATCTATTTTATACCTTAAAATATGCTACTTAAAAAGTAAGAATTTCATACTATCCAGTAGTATCAAAAGTGATAGTAAAAGTGTTTTCTTTTTTAAAGCAGTAAGTTTTGGATTTGCATATTCTTCTCTAATTGTTATATAATCTTTATGTAAATGCATTTAATGCTAAATTTTATCTAAATTTATGCAACTCTGTACTGATGTTTAGTGTTATTTCGTTATATGTTGCTTATACTTCTTATTAATAAATTTAATGAAAATAACAATTTCTCATATCTTCTCCACGTTTCAATTAAGAATATTATATGAACAATATAACGATAATTGAGAAATAATATTTTATTCTCTCCATTATTTGTACTATTGAGGAATACATTTGTTGTTCAAAATTTAAATTGCACAAGACGTTTGCAAAATCATTTCTATAATAATTTTAACATAAAAATATTCTAAGTTTTATATTAAACTTCTTAGAAACTTTTATACTTTAGAAATGACACAATTCTTATAGTTTCATAATTTAAAATTTCTTGGATATTAAATTTTCAAAATAATAAATATATAAAATATTTAATTTTTTCAATTACAACTTTTATAAAAGTATTATAAAACATTAAGAAAAAGAGACAATTATGAATAAAAAATAATCAGTGATCTAATATGTGATTTGAATTAAAGTTTTTTTGTAATAAAAACTAATTAGTATAAGTCCCATAAAAAATTGAATAAATTACTTAATAACCATGATTTTGTACATCTTTAAGTAATTATTTCGTGTTGTAAAGATTAAAATAAAAAAATGCATGTTAAACTGCATTCTTTTTAATTGTAATTATATTGCATATAAACATGAACAAATAAAAAGTTCTTAAATAATCAGGCAACAATTTACATATATAATTTTTTCAATATTTATTTTCATCATTCTTTTAATTTATTAAATATAGAACATTATTGAACTTCAAAAAACAATATGTTTTAGAAATAGTAAATTATAATAATGAAAGTCAAGACATTAAATTTCCTATTTTTTTATGTTTATAATTGAAGATAAATACTATTCAATTATACTATTTAATTACATTTTTTCTATATTATTGTACAAAATTATTTTATATTTAGAAATTTCATTGTTCATCTAATTAAATTTTCACTATTCAAATAGCAATTACGGTATTTTTGAATTTTTTTCAAACTAATTTTAAGTTATATATTATATTACTACTCAAATTTAATTTACAAATTTTCATTATTTTTATATGATATTCATTTATTCTATAATGAAAGTAAAGGGATTCAAAATTCATAATTGTGCAATAATCTTAAAGATTTAGAAAAAAATTATTAGCTTAGTAATAGCTTGGATTTTACATTCATGAAAATTCAGTATTACTTGCTATAATGTTATATTTTATATACAAAAAAAGGAAATACACACGCTTCGACATTTTTGTGATTTCCTTTAGATTATTTCAAATACATAAATGGAAAAGAGTTAATAGAAGATTAAACTTGTATTATCTATGTATACCTTGTTATTCTTAGAAATAAAGATTTCAACAAAGAATTTTTCTGAATTATCATACTTATTGATTATAGTTAAATAATCAATTTATCAATCTACAAAATCCGTTTTAATTTAATTTACATCTGTTTGACATTTACCTTTTATAAAAACATTCTTTTAATACATAAAGTACAAAAAAATAGCTTTTTAATAATTTATTTTTTCTTCTTTGTTTTTATGGGAACTTCTATTTGTGGCTTTTGCCATTCTAAAGGCTTACGTTGGTACATTGGCCAAGCAGGAACTGTAATAATTGATGCCATCATAAAACCAGCTCCAAGAATGTATATTGTTTGTGAAAATTCTTGAATAATGTAACCCCATATCAAACCAACAATCTGCATAAAATAAAGTTCGAAGATTAGATAAAAAATATTGAAGAAAAGTATATTTTTAATAAACTTACTCCAAACAACGAAATTATGATTCTGGATAGTTTTTCTGCTCTAGCCTGGCCATCATAGTCCTGAAAAACAAAAAGAAAATTTTTTGTTAATATATCATCATTTTTATAATAAAAGCATGTAACTTTTAAAGAATTTTTTATAAATATACTGTCATAAAGTAAAATATAACCTTAAAATATTCATATTTCATTAAATTTTAGAGGTAAATTTACTAAATAATGTTCATAAACATTTATTCTTCTAGCGCTTACCATATGTAGAGGGATACTTTTAAAATATTCTATAATCGAAGCCATTATATAAAATTAAAACAAATAAAATTATATTTTTAACAAATAGTTCTTTTATATAAATCATATACGTGGATCCAACACTATATGGAACTTTCTTGTCGCATGCGCAGTAATGATTACATGCTCATTGGCTCTTGAAATGTACATGATATGAGTAGAAAGGTGTATTTATAAATAAAGTTGGGTATAATCGGTGGGAACTCGAAAGTTAAGATCTCAGCCGTTGAGCTTGAGAAGTGCTGAGGCTGCTTTCTTTCTCTCTTTAACACTCTTACACTCGGTTACGACACTATTGACACATTAGTCCGTGCTCAATTCGATGTACACAAACAATGATGGGCATAATGTTGCGTGTCAATGAAAACTTATATTACTAAGTAAAGAGTTTAGCTTCTTTACCTAGTACTTTTCCACCATTGCTGCAAATCGTGTAAATAGAGAATCGCGATATTATTGGGTTATGAAGTAAATCTATTGATAAATAACAAACCTTTATTTATACCAGATGTGCATCGATTTATACGATGTTACTTGAAGTACGACTAATACTTTTTTAAAGTTTACTAAGTTTATTGTATTATTAATTATTTATAATAAGACGTGTAGAAAATAGATAAATATTTTAATAAAAAGTATATTTATAAAATAATGATCGTATATGTAAAGATGTAGATATATTTTTCATTTATTTACAAATTACAAAGTTCGAATTTTAAGAAAACAGAAAATGTTTATTTTTTAACTTTTTAAAAGTTCATCGAAGATTGTTTTTAATACAGCATATTTTAATAAAGTTATAAATTAAATTCAATAAACGTTCTATAAAATTCTTATTATTGGATACGTTATTGTATATTATCAGTAAATTATTACATGGTTTTTTGAATAATTACATCTAATTTAAATTAAGGTATATCGTACAAATATATTAAAATGCGGCATGCACGCGTCTTTAATTGATTAAAGGATTCTGCAACACGGTACATATAACTCAGTACCTCATACTCACGGATAAAAGTTGTGTAATTTTTCATATCTTGCGTGTTTGCGAGATCTAATAAATTTAAACCTTTATTGAGTATGCTACAAAAAAATGTCTCAAATTGCATCGATGCAATACGGGATTTCTTAAAAATATTTAATAAATTATTAGCTTATTTTATATTTTAAGTATTTCTATAATTTTTGAAAATTCAACATATGTATAATAAATTACATGAAACTAATTCAGTTAAATTAAATATTTAAATTAATATGGTAAAAAAAATTCATAACTTTTTATTTAATTTTAATTTAAATACATAGCGCCTTAATTAATTTTAGTAATCATTTATCAAATAAATAAAATACCTAAAATTACTAAGAAAATGGGTGAATATTTAAACTTATAATTAGTGCTTTGTCTTTACTATGAAAATATAACTCTCTTGTTTTTTATTTAGCCTATAAGTTTTTCAAATGAAATTATCAAAAAAGGCTAAAATAGTATTCATTGGATAAAAAAGATACGTGTAATAAAATTTGTTTTTAAATAATTGACAAATGTTTCTTATAATTTTTATTTATAGTTTATGACAACCTAAACGAATTTTGTTTGGTTCACTCTTTGTGGAGAGTTGTAAGCGGACATAAAAATAGGTGCAGTCAGCATATAATATGATATTTCTGAATAAATTATTTTCTTGCAAAGTCCAAGTATATGCTATGTGACAAGGTATCTTGCACTTGTTTGGGATCACCGAGAAATATTAGCACGTACTTTTATATAAATGCATTTATGGCTAGGTGTAGGATGTATTTCATCATTACTCAAAAAGGCATGTTAGAACTTTTCTTCTACTAGTAAATCATATTTATTAGTGAGCAGAAAAATTTTAGAGGGATTAAAAAATATTATTCTACTTTTTGTGTCAAATCATAAAATTGTTCATCAAGATTTCAACATGAGTTATTCTAAGAAGTTGAATTCATTTTTCCAGTTCCCTAACTGATAGGTAATCTTTTAATCAGTCTTCTAAATTTATGTTTCGGGTTCCTTAAATCCAGTATGTATTGCCCAAACATTTGACGAGAAAAGACTTTCTATATCAGATTTCGGTCTCGATCGTACAATTCAAAAACTTTAACTTGATGTGCGCCGAATTTTAGTCATTCTGACGCACATTTTTTCCCTTTTCGTTTCGTGCCTATCTTTCCATCTGTAATGCTTGAATAACAAAAGAAGAAAGAAGAAGAAGAGGGAATGCGCCAATGAATTATTAGCAGCTAGATAGAGACAAAATACCGCCGCGCATTCACTCGAAGTAATGGAACAGCAACGCTTCTCTAAAAGGACGTTTTGAAAAAGGAACAATACTGTCGTACATTCGTTTAACACGATTAGAGCAACTGTGCTTCTTTAAAACGTAGAAGTAGGGACATTTTACGCCTCACAGAACAAAACAAAAAATCATCAGAATCTCGACAGTGGGGGTTTTCCACTTAAAGGAACTAACAAACTGATCTGCTCTTTTTAGAACACACTACTTACAATATAGATTACAATGAGTCTCACATTGACATTGCTGTCATCCTTCCTACTCAGGGCGACAGAAAAGTTCATCCAGAATCGACCTATTCCAGCCCTTCTCAATCATTCATTTGGTTTCGTAAAGATTAAAGTATAATAAATCTGGGGAACAGAATTTGGAATCTGAGACCTTCGATGGTAAAAATTTCTTCGAGATGTGAAATCAGATTTTTTATGTGTAACTATAGGAGATCAGAAAAACTGGTTTTTTAATAATATTTACTTAACGATCAATATCTTTACAACGTGCATGGACATTGAATATAGATAAACTATGGAAAGAAAATATATGTTTAACTTGCTCAGTAATGCATGTTTCTCACTTGGACAGAATCATAAATTTAATGAAAAAAATTTAGTATTTTAAAATTACGAGTATTGTATCTTTACGATAAAGGAATGTATCAGCCCTGATGTTTCTCGATGAAGTAGATATATAACGCATATTTTTGCTCAAAAGTATCACAAAAGCCGTAAAAAAAGTAGAAAGATGTTTTTTTCTATAGTTAGCGAGATATGAAAGGTTTTTACTTTTTAAAAATAATTTATGAACTTAATCTAGCGTTTACTAATATGTTATTAGAGATGTTAATAAACTGAATTATTGATTATTTTATAGTGGTATATATTTCCCCTGATACTGTACCGTAGGCTTAGTAATTAGAAGATTTGAATTTAACTATTCTTATGAGACAATTTTTCTTGACTAGATTCCAGTAAATATAGCGGTAGTTATCATGTGCCTTATCTCAAGCAGATGACAGAAATCGACGAAATTTCTAAAAGCCCTACAACAGTTTCTATTCAATTTTTTCGAGTATCCGAAATTAGCTAAAACCGCATTAAAAAATTTCTTGACAAGCAATGCCTTCGTATTTGTCATTTATTTCAGAAAATCAAATGTTGTAAGAGCATGTATGGTAACGATCAAGTATATTTTCTCGGTGGAACTCTGAACGAATTCTTAAAGTCAAAGTAGTTATATTCTAGAAGGTGCCTAAACAAACTTATCCAAAGAATAAAAAAAAGGCTGAATAGTAGATAACTCATTATCCCATTAACATGATGTACAGAAACTAAAATAAATCTACAATATCTATAGCTATTTTAGTAAATATAACAAGTGTTTAAAATAAATAATAAGGTTTACGATGGAAGATAAAGTCTAAGGACGTCAGTTAATTTTAATCAGAATTATATTACTGCACCTTTCAACATTTTTTTACTTAAACATGTGATTTGGTTACTCGTATTGCAAATACAACTTATTTCATATCTAAAAGACAGACGCTGTTAAGCAAATCACAGAGCGTCTTCCAATTTGAATAGCGATTTAATTCGACTACTAGCAAGAGGACGCAGTTTAACTCAGTATCAACAGACTGATAGCAGTACGATATATACAAGGGGCATTCGAACAGTGCAAACAAGTGATATAGTCAATTAAGAGATTATCTAATAGGAATAAAAGTCAGCTAAAGATGTAAATCAGTACAGTCATTGAGTCTAAATCTCTGTCACTTTAACAATTGTAGTATTTTTTAAAGATAATAACAAATATTAAAATAAATTTTTACAATTACCTGCATAATTAAAAATTTGATAATAACTAATATTAATTGTTTAAATTTTCAATACAGATGTATATAATTCATGTTTAATAAATCTTAATTATATTAAATTATAGTTTTGATAAAACAAAATAGATTTTTTTCTTAGAAATTAGAATTTATTTAAAATATATTAATAGTTTTTATTATTGTTAATATTTATCTTTGATTGTCTTGTTTAATAAAAGTTCCATAAAGGAAAGTAGATCCTGCATCTGTATTTTTTTTATTATTACTGGCCTGTTCATTTATTGCATGCATTTTATAGAATTTTATATCAACGACATCATTTACTGTCAATCTAAAGAAAAATTAGTTTATTTCAATTTTTATTAAGAATGTGCTCACTTATTAGGCATTAAACAAATATTTTAAAGAAATATTATAATATTATTATCGAAGTAAGAAAAGTTTATTCTTTTTTTAAAGAAATTTAAATAAAAGTATATAATTACATTTTTTAAAAATTAAAAATTGTAAAATTTAAATAATAGTTGAAAGAAAGATGTAACATAATAAAAACTAAGTATTAAATTTATTTAATAATATTTGTTATATATACACAATAACCTGATTGAATTAGATTATAAAAATATAAAGTATTAGTGTGAAGGTATATATAAGCATACATAAAATATGTTGATAGTATTAATGTTAATTTTCCATGGGATTTTATAAATTATAAAAGTTAAATTATAACCATGCATACCATTTTGTGAGGAAATAACTAATTATAAAGTTGTGGCTCAACTTATTTTATCACTTATTTTTTAAATTATTTTACATCATATCGAATATCTGAAGATTTATAACTCTATTAGCTTAAGCCAAATTTATAGTAATTAATATTTTTTAAAATGAAGTTGAATAATAAAAAATTACAAAGTCAGTGTAGAAAAATATTTAAATAATGAAGATAGTTCAATACATATTTTTAAATATTTTGTTACATATATCTCAAACTAAATTTGATTATCGCATTAATTCAAGAGGTAAAGTCGCCTTAGATCTTATGTAAAGATAGTATATAAATAATTATATGCAGATTAAATGTATTACCATACTTTATTTTTTATTAGGATTGAATAAAAGAAAGAAATGCACGGTATCGACTATTTATCGAGAGATTCGTGTATGTACTTTGGTGATTTTCTTGTGACTTTGATGGGTTCCCTTCTTCTTTTGATTGATATATAGCAATTTTGACTTAGCGGATGATCGAAGAGTTTCCAGTCATCTCTATGGTTCTCAGGAAGTTGTGGATAATTGACGAGTGGTTCTACCCAGGTGGATGATGGACAGCTCACTCACCTAGGTAGATGACTAGCGACTAACATAACAACTAATTAACTGTTCACCTCCAGGAATGATCCGTGAATTGCAGTCATCCAGAGTTCTTCTCTTATATATATGTGTGTATTAAGTTTATCTTTTGATAGATATGGCACAGCAGTTATCGCAATGTCTTCTTTTGTAGTTTAGCATGCTGATATTAATTTACTGTTTCTGATTTGTTAGTTGATCCACTACTTGTAGTATTCCTTACTTCTCAAATGGATGATTCACATTTATCTTTAACATTGATTACATATCTGAGTTATCGTAGGTTCTTATGTTATAACTGCTAACCTTACAAATAACACATTTTTTATGTAAGTTGGTTAATCTCGGCAATAAATAGTTTTTTCAATAAATTTATCAAATAAGTTTTTCGTTATAAATTCATTAAAATTATCCAGTTGAATGTTTGTATTTAATTTTTTAGGAACTATGTTAGAATTTGAATGTTTAGTTTTAATTTTTTAGCATTTATGAATAATTTTCTGAAAATATATATTTTATATATGATAGTATCGTATAATTAAAAAATATTTAGTAATATTCTATTTAATAAAGTTTTTTATTTTGCATGCAATAAGGTGTAATGAAGTCAGGGATCTCATTTCGTTACTATATACTCAGTCGATTTGTATTATAAAAATAATTAATTTAAAGTAAAGTAT
The DNA here is from genome assembly GCA_018907045.1 of Wiebesia pumilae. Lineage (NCBI taxonomy): Eukaryota > Metazoa > Arthropoda > Insecta > Hymenoptera > Agaonidae > Wiebesia > Wiebesia pumilae. The sequence goes on along the minus strand of JACCHZ010000125.1, from coordinate 2,158,511 downwards.
TATGTGAATTGTTATACATAAGCGGTAATAACATGGAGATCTTCTAACAGATAGATGATCCACAAAAGAAATAAAAATAGTGTTTGATGAAATTATTCTCCATTCTTCGGATTATCTCTCAAATTTACCCTTCTTATAGGTGGGTTCAATATACTGATTAGAGTCAAAATATGCACACAATAGCCTTACATTATGAAATTTTTCTCCCCCTCACTTTAAAGAATTAATATACGTATATATTAATTAATTAATTAATTAATATACGTATATATAATACATTCTTTTTTCAATTTTTACTAAAAAAATAATTTAAAAATATTTTAACAATTTTTGAAAAGGTAAGACAAAAAATTATATTTCTTATATTTTCTAAAAGTACATTTAAAAATTATTTAAATAATTTTTAATTGATTTATCGACAACTGTAAATGAAAACAGAATTCAAAGGTCACTCTTTTAGGTCAGAACTACCGATATGGGTGAAGTGGCTGCTACCTGCATAAATACGCTTACTAATTTATAACATAGTGTAAAGATTTTTTTATCATAAACCTAGCATAAATGCACATAAAAGTCTTAGATACTAAATTTATTACAAACTGTAAAATTTATATGTTATTAATAAGGTAAATATATATCTGAAGCCAGTCCAAAGGTACCCGCTTTTTTTGAAACGATGATTTCAGGATATTTAATAATATGATACTATATAAATCGAGAGTTTTGAATTATATTTTATGTGTTGCTTCAAGTTGCACAAAGATTTCAAGAAATCTAATAGGAACGAATCTTTGAAAAAATAATTGGAAAAAACAAAAATATTCTAATTAATAGATGACGAAAAGCAAAGAAAGTATCTTAAGTTTTTTTGCACTTAGGTACTATAAAATGAGAGCTACATTCTCGTTTGACAAATAAATCAATCTTTTATACATACTATTCGTTGAATCATGTTATCAAACATTGCGTGATTCGTTTTGGATGATCTTGTTATTGAGAAAACAACTGCTCTTGTTACTAAAAAATTATTTCTTCTCTTGAACAGATAATTGTTGTTGTTATTAAGCAAAATGTTGCTGTTATTATTGTCGATATAATTGTTGATATTATTATTTTGGTCAAATAGTTGTTACTGTGTAGGTAATTGTCGATAAGCAGCGATGTATTTGCTGAACGATACTCTAACTGCAGTGTAAACTGTATATTCAACTGACATATAAAATATTATAATTTTTTAAGTGATTCTCTGGAATTGATTTGTTTCTCATTTGGTGTGAGAAACTTATCCTATTGAGTTTCGAAGATTCTTACGCAAGTTTATATACAAAGTCGGTGTAATCAGCAATTTTTTTCGTTTTTGTATTATCGCTACATTTATTCATCCGAAAAAATGGTTTGCTTTTATACCTGATAGGTTTTATCTAGGTCTACAATATCGATGGATATGGTAATCTGAAAATGAAAACTGGCTTAGAAAAGATATTATTTAAATGACCTGACTTTATAGGATGAAAACAAGTGAATGCTTCTGATATCACAATAATTAAGAGGAGAAGAGCTACTCGTAAGAAAGTGAGGAAATAAATAAGTGCAGAGTTGTTCCGATAAGAGCAAGTAAAAGAATCAACATAAGGACAACTCGCGTGAAATCGAACGAGAGAGAGTTGTTAAATTTAATCTGAAACTATCTATGGGTTTGGTTTCCATATCGCTGTATTATGGTAAAATTGTTTAAATTATTCTAATTCCTCGTGAAATTATGGGTAAATCATACAAAGTAACTTGTTATTTTGGTTTACTTTGAGAAAATTCAGAATTGGTTTACAAACTTCCACAAAAATGTTGTAGTTTCATAAGTTCTAAATGAAATAATATATTCTATTACTGCTAAAAATCTATTTGAACATTCTAAAATTGGTAAGCAAAAATACAAAATTATCAATTTAAGACATTAATAGCATGGATTTTCATTTTAATTACTTTTTAATTATTTCCCTTTTAATTACTTTTATGCCAGAAATAGTATATTTTTAATATAAATAAGTGAAAAGAGTTGATTATAAAACATGTAAATAAGAGCTTAAGAAGCAAGGTAATGTGACTTTGCTTTTAATGTTTTTATTTCAAAACTTAACTGCAAAATGAGTAGAGCAATTGTATCGATTGTTAATGCTTTACAAATTATCTAAATATACTATATACAAAATTTATACTATATATAAATTATTTTGAGTTTTAAAGCAGAATATAAATGACTATTAAAATAAAGTATTAAGTTATTTTGCAAATTTTCTTTAATTCATTCAGTACCAGTTTGCAGGAAAATGAGTGGAAAAAACGTCTTCTTGTCTTCTATGGTGTTCCCACAGGTTCAAGGCGATGATTTCTGATGTCGCCCAATTATTGAATGTATTCTAAATCCTTCCCCTAAATTTAGAGTAGTTGGATGTTATGGAAGGATTTTTGATGGGCAAGGGAGATCGGATAAGGAAAGTGATTAAATGATGCTGCTTGTATCAATTGGGATTCTTTATTAATATAAGTGAAGGTTGATAGAAATGCTTCAAAATAATTCTGGGAAGGGTGCTGTAGTGCCCACGGTACGATGAGTCGTATTTTACTTTACTACCTCTTATAAAGGCTTTTAGCTGGTTTTGCCCACACTATCTCCATTTTCATTAACGGATATTTGGCTCTGGAGAGATAAAATCTCGGTTAATGTTTTCGACTTTTCAATAGATTCTAGTGGGAAGATAGAAGAAAACTGCCCGTCAAATAACGAAAAGTTGGAAAGCCCTTAAACATTAAATGATGTACGGGAAAGAAAAAAAGCAATACCATTATTTTTAATTATTCTATAGAAAATATTAAAACAACAATTTCCACTTTGACTTCTAATTTTTTAAAATGTTTGTAGGCATGAATGGTCTTTTAACTACTAAATTGAGAAAAAAGATACCTGTCGAGAGAGGCTTCCCTGTTGTAAAGGAGAAACACTAGCTTGCATGTTTCCAACATATGTTGGAATATTCCCTGTACCATATGGGTTGTTGTTTTCCCTTGCTTCTCTTCTTTTTCCCCTCTTTTTCTCTTTTCTCTTGTTTAAATGCTGTATTTTTCTCTCTATTTTCTTTTCTTCTTTTTCTTACTGATAAAACATTGATTTGCTTTACTAGTTTTTATTTTCCTAGTCGTCATCTTTTTATAAAGCTGGGTAGTAACTTTTTCCATATTGTTTTTAAATAATTTTTGAAGGAAGGAAGCTTGAAACCATTTTATTTTCGGTGCAAAGAAAATGTAGATCTATTAAAAGTATTTTGTGTTTTCTTTCTTTATTCATTATTAATTACTATATTTTTTTTCTAGATGGTCAACATTTCATGAGTGGATTGAGTGTCATACACGTAGGTATTTGTTTCGAATATTTTGCGTGTTTGCTAACTTAGGATACTTTTTTAAGTATTTTCTTTAATTATTATTCTGTTATAAATTATAACTTTATATGTAAGGTGAGAAACACTTTTCAAGATAGATTACATTTTATGTAAACATAGCTGAGTTACACATTAAAATAATGGTAAATTTATATACTATGGAAACAGTTGTATTTACTTGCTACAAAGATGCTTTTGTTTAATTTATCTACTACCATTAATTAATTGAATCCAACTATTATTAACTAGACTTGCAACTTTCAAAAATATGTGTAAATTGTATTTTTTAAACTTATAAACTACTAAATGCTTTTTATATTAATAAACGTGCGTATACTTATTAATTATTTATTAACTACTTTGTTTTTACCAAATTTACTAACTAAACTTTCTAATTAAAATACTCCAAACTTACTAACGAAACTTATTAACTAATATGCTATAAAGTTATTAACTAGTATGCTATTTTATAATGTTTTATTGTTTTTCTTACTACTTTCTATTAAAAAAACTTGTACACTAATTTCTTATTAACTAGGTTTATCGATTAATTCATAATTGGGCTTCTGATCTAATATTTTGCTAGGCTTTTTGATCATTTTGCTTGAGGTCATCATCATTTGTATAATTTTTTTTGGTATAGCAAGCCTTCCAATATGCTACTATTCTTGTAGATGAGTCGAGGATTGGTATTTGAAAGCCTATTAATACAAATACATCAATTTCCAAGATCGTTGGGTGAGATTGATCCAGAATGACCAATACGTGCTGCAGCATTGCTGTACCTTGTACCTTAAAATCTGCAAGGGAGGTTGCGATGATAAGTGTTTGGTCTCTCTCGTTAAAGTTGATACGAAAAACGGCAGGGCCGGAGTTGACGATAGCTCTTGTATCTAAAAAACTTACCGTTAATCCTCGTCTCCCTTCTGCATACGTTGAGCATCTCCGACAGCTAATATGGTTCTAATTTTTGTTTATCTCGACGGTATGAAGATACAATTAAGGTCTATCTCTTTAACTTTGTGGTCAGAGTCCGAATGACCAGACTGTAGTTGAAGGTCGGTATATATCCTTGATTGCTCGTAGTGGAGTTTCATGTCTTGTATACGAGATGTTTTATATTTCCTCATCTCGTGTATGAGCGTTAAGATCACAGATGAATTCTGTTGATTTATAGCATATGGACTTTCATTCTTCGAGACAAGCTTAATATTATCTTCTTATGTTTTATTTGAGAGTACATTGGATGTCACTAATATTTTCTCTCCAATTTTAAATTTTCTTTACCGATGTCGGAGATGCCTATTTTTTACCTTTAAATTTTAATCCAAATTAATTCTGGTGAGTTCTATAGCGTTTTAGTTAAGCGGTTCTGCGACAGTCTTCCTTGTAATGTCAATGTTTCGATAAAATATGCCAGGAGAGATAATTATGCGACAAGTGTTCAAGTAGGCGGTCGAATGTCCGGTGTCAGAGGATTGCACATTGTAGAAAAAGTGAGTTTTGAAGTTATAAGGTTTATCCTACTTTTTCTGGTTTCTGTCGGTTTTTTGGGTGATCATGATTTTTAGGACTATAATTTTTTAGTTATTGGATCAATTCCTTCCTTAGAAAAGCTTCTAATTTTCCATCATTACAGTTTGGAGCAGATGTGAAGATTAACTAACTCCCTGAATTTCTCACTAATGGCTCAACAAATGTTTTTTATCAGTGCCATCTCTTCAACTTATTTCGCATGTTTATTTTGTATAGCCAGCTATTTTGTTATTGTGATCTTAATTGATTATTTACTAGATATATCAAGACAATCTCCCACGACTATTTTACGTCCGCGTCAAGTATTCGTATCGAGTGTCTTTTATTGAGATTTCTCCTTGTTACAGGTGGGGCAGTCTCGTACGTAGTTTACCGCTTCATTCATTATCTTTAATTAGTGGACTAGGCTGATATTTTTACGTATATCAAGGTGTCTGACTGTTGGAAAGTGTGTTTCTTCTAATATTCGAGATTTTTTACTCTAGTGAAACATTCAGCTTCAGTGTTTTCTTTGGAGTCTTTGAGTTTTAAAGAGTTTTAAAGTGTGCCGGAGGAGGCATCCGTTCGTTATTTGATATTCTGGGTCTTTCTGATTCTTTTGTTATACATGCCTGATAGTAAGAGTATGTGGAAAGGACGTACGGGAGTTCTTTTTCTTCTCGTGATAGGCAATCAGTCAAAACATTTTTTTCCCCTCGGCGGTAACGAATTTCGTAAGTTTATTATATAAGTTTAATCGCCCACTAAGCAAGTTAACTTGAGAGGTTATCAATTTTCTTCAGCCATTTGAGAGCTTAATGATTTGTGATAACTGTGAAGGAGTATCATTCAAGGTATCCTTAATTCTTCAGATACCCTATTTCACCGTCAGACATTTTTTTTAGTGATAGAGTAATTTTCTTAGCAGCATTTAATGTGCAGCTCTCATAGGCAATGATTCACTACAGGCGCCTTGTTCTTGTGACAGCGCCTCCTAACCTTCATTATTCTCATCAATTTACAGAGTAAATGGCTTAGTAAAATCAAGGCATGTCAGAATCGGAACTGTACTAAGCCTATTACATAAATCTTTAAAGGCTTCTTTTTGAGCGTGTCGCCACTTCCGCTTTTTGCACTTTTTTAGGAGTTTGTTTAAAGAGGCAGTAATAGGACATCTATACCATAATAAAACTCCGTTAAATTTTCACTGTTCTTTGATACTGAAGATCGGTGAAAAAACTATAATGGCTCTTATCTTCTCTTGATTTTATGGATCTTTCATTCGGAAATTATATTCGATAATAATTAAATAAGCGATACGGTAACTTAGATAAGTGAGCTCTTACCGCGCAAACTAACATTTTCGCCAATGCGATTTAAGTTTAGCTTTCTTAAGCCTTTCAGGATTTTTTCCACAAAACGTAGGTGGGTGAAGGAAGTCATCGAAGACAATATCGCTTAGTTATACATAGGCAAACGGCTTCATCTCTAGCGAGATGATTCTGTCCACTATTCGTTAAAAGACTGCCGAAGTCGAAGGAAAGTCAAGTAGTATAGCAAATTGCATTAAGTTTCTGTTCGGTAAGGTAAGTATGTTGAAGGACTTGCTCAGCTCTGTGAATGGTTGACAAGTATTTTGCATTTCTAAGTTTGTTCAGAGTTGCATTTATTTGCGACAGCCAGTAAGAATCCTTCTGTGTTACCATGTTTAAGCATCAGTAATTAATATAAAAGCTATACTTCCCTTCTTTCGTCCTAGCTAATACTATAGCAGAGCATCAGAAACTTGAAGATGTCTTCATTATCCCTTCTTCACGGTGGGTCCAATCATGGTGGAGCTAAATGTTCCGGTGTCAAGACGGATCCTAAGATCAGGTTACTTATTGCAAACCAGATATAAAGACGTTCGTTTCGACTGCTTGGGATCATTCATCTGATTACGGGTCAATACCCCGTTTTCTCACATCTAAAGTAAAAAGTTTGACAATGTTTCTATAGTCCAATCGGCTATATCTCCGTTGCATACAGCGTCAATAGCAAGTTTTATTATCGTACTGGTTGGGAGGAGCAGTTTTCACTAGGGCCGCTTCGCGAATTAGGTGATAGTCATTTCTTGTTTATCATAAATTAGTCTAGATTTCTTCTATTTATTCTATTAGATCACTGACACTCCTGAGATCTTTTTACGGCACGTAAAACCGAAAACTGCGTTTATATTGTTGTATGAGTTTTCCACTTGTATTTCGTTATCATAGCTTTTATGACGATACATGAACGTTCTTGCCATCTGCTAGGAAAGCCTTTATTTTTATACCAGGAAAAAAGATCTCACAAAAGTTCGAGCTTCTTGTATGTCGTAAACTTCTCTTAGCTCCTCATTTCGATCGAGAAACTAATAGACGTTCATGGCTTTCAAAAGGTAATTTCACTTTCTTTATGCAAGTAATTTTTTACTTAAATGAAATGAATTGCTGAAAGTTATGGTATCAGAAAAATATGTATAAAATTCATATCTGAATAAATATTATGTAGATTAAAGAGTCTTTAAAAGTTAAAAGAATAAATATAACTAATTTGTTTAATTGAATTAAACAAATCGTTTTTTCATGATATTAAAAAAATGTAAAGTATTATATCATAATTTAGAAATTATTTTATAATACTAATTGAATGCAAATTTTATTAAAAACATTATAATATTCTATCTGTTTAATGTTTTTTTAAGTAATATGATTCAAGTATGTACATATACGTATGTGTAGATTAATAATGAAAGATGTCACAATTGTAAATTTGTAAAGCAAAAAATCGACAATCAATTTCTTTTGTATATATCAAACTAAACAAAAATATTTACAATCTGTTAATGTCATTGCCTTCCGGTGAATTTTGATTGGTTGTCGAAATCGATGTAAGTGGAATATGATTTTTGTACTGAGCGAAATTCACGGCATCTTTGATGGTGGGAAATAAGGTAAAGTAACCCTGTTTGTTTTCTATATCATTGCATTTTTGCATCGTCTCATAAACAGGACCTATAAAATTAATATCACAAAAGTTATATCACCAATATCATTTTATTTCTGAGGGCATGCTTTGATATGAATTAAATTAAAATATATTATATTACAGTACAAAGTACTACTTTATAAAAAATACAGTAGTACTTTTATTATTCTCTGCAGAAGGCCAAATTGCCTATCACTGTAGAGTATAAATTCAAATAGTTTACTAGATTTTTAAAATATTTTATAAATATATTCTTTAAATATCTTATGCATCTATATTCGATCTTCATTTTTCATTTAAAGAATAACACTACTCTAGTGGTGGAAAAAAGGCCAAACTTTGACAATTTTTCTCGGAAAATGTATTGAAGGGAATGAAAATTCCTTTCAAGGGATTATTGAATATGTATTGAAGTATACAAACAAATTTTTATTGAGATTTTTATACAAAATGGCAGCAAGCGAACCAATCTTTAGAAGAAACTTTTTTTAAAAACGTCGCGACGTGCGAATATGTTTTGTTCGCATAAATATAATTTTTCGAATTATATTTATTTGAATAAATCCAATAAATAAAAAAATCGCGAATAAATCCAATTCCAATTACAGATGGTGACCTGCAACAAAAAACAAAAAATGTTCTTAGTCTATATAGTATTAACTAAAAGACTACGTAACGATTTTTTATTTTATCAAAAATTGTAAAAATAATGAGTTTTTTAAAAAATCGATTGCTGGAAAAAATTGAGCATCTATTTATTTAAAAAATAAAAATTTAAGCTCGAATCTAACATCTGTTACGTAGCCTCTTAGAGAATACAATTTTAAAGCTACTGTCAAAATTTCAAAGAGATCCGTGCAACCATTTTAAAGTTACGAATCCGGACAATTTTAGAAAAGTCATTTAGAGAAAAATGGGTTTAAAGATTTACAAACCTTTTAATGTTAAAATTCTTTTATTTATCTTCAATCTGTGATGCCTGCTCCATAAATTTGTTCATGAAGATCGATATTTGCCTCCTTCTTTGCATTTTACAGCGATTTCAAAGAAGTATGAGTCTCTTTTGTCGGTGAAAGAATTCTCTGGGCGTTTGATGCAACGCTCGTCAGCATCAATGCAAAAATTGTAGCATTTCGATTCAATTTTCATCCCCAGGAGTTTCATGAGCCTCGTAACACTTACTAGACTATCGTTATATAGGTCTGCAACAATATAGACAGCTGATTTAAGCTCATGCTTGCTAAAGAAGATGGATTTTGGTGCCTTTGCCCATAGGGTTGCGATGGAACTCGTTAAAATTTTGACGAATAGTGACGAACTTTTCTTAGAACTTTTTGTCTTATCCTTTTCAACTGCAGTTTTCATACACAATTTAATAATCTCTTCAGTTTAAACCGCAATTCTTTTCACGATTTTGACGTAAAATTATTGGAAAATTCGGTATGGGAGATCCATGAATAAGCAAAATTAAATTATTCCATTTAGACCTACTTCAAGTAGCCAAATTGCAAGTTCTACTCTACGATTAATTTGTATTTTTTTCAATAAAGAGAGAATTAGGAATGTGTATTTTATTACAATTTTTACAAGAAATCACAATCCTAAAATCCAAGCCACGCATTAAATTTTTAATAAATCTCACTTATGGTTTACACGTTTTAAACACAACAGTTTGAAATATCACAGAGAAAACCGTCAAAAATTCTAAAAATCCATATCCTTCATCTACTTCAAATTCATCTAAGTCTATTCTAAGCTTGCAATAATTTGCAAGCTGATGCTTTGCTTTCTCGAGGTTCGGCTATTCAAGTTCGTAACGGTTCAACGGTCGCCACGATGTTATTTTCGGTCTCTTCATGTTGATGAAACTTTTTCTTCGGTTTTTTCTTTCTTGATATATACTTCTCTTGTCACTAATATTATTTAATAAAAGGAAAATTTAAAAGAAAATAATGAAATAAATGAGTATATAATGCACGCTTCGCGACACTTTTAAACTGCACTGACTCACACATAAATACAATAAAACAATAACGAACCTTGGCGATCTTTTCCGCAACTTCAATATCTTCTTACCTGTTGGTAATGGGCTGCTTATTATTCCTAAAGGTATAAGCCAAATAAATCAGAGCGCGCTGCATCACATCAAGCAAGCGCTCGGTGACGCTGCGGAAAAACGTTTGGCAAAATTAAAAAAAATTTTTGTTTGCTATAAAAATTTTTAATCAATTATGAACATTAATTTTTTTATTATCATAAAAACGTAATATTTAAATTAAATTAATGTACTGTGTGTCAAATCAAGAATTAGTTTTACAGAATTTGTAATAAATTTAGAAGAATTTATGCTTTAATTTAACTTTATTTTTATTTTTGAAAAAATGTTCTATTATTATATTAAATTATTATATTAAATTATCATATTAAATTGTAATAAATTTAGAAGAATTTATGCTTTAAATTAACTTTATTTTTACTTTTAAAAAGATTTTTATTATATATTTTAAAAATATAGATATAATTGCTATCGTCTAACATCGAAGAAAATGTAATATGATATATTGAAGACCTTATCCGGGTCAATTACATGATCCGGGACAAACGAGAAATTGTTAAATACCTATTGTATGTGCTAATTGTCATTAATTGAAATTTGAGCGTAGCTATCACGTTCAGATAAAGTTTGAATTCTTGGAAGACTTACAGAAGCCATGATTTAATAGTAATTAGAAGCTTGAATATCAAAATAAAAAGTAAATTGAGACTATAATTATATTTTGGTTATTCTTGCAAATAAATTGATACAGGAAACTATATATAATTGATTTAAGATATATGTTAGGGCAGACTATATTAAATATTTACTCTATATCGACATTTAGAAGATTTGTGTATGTGCAACAATAGGTGGTTGGAGGTGTCTCTGTATTATAATTCGTGGATAATCTAAGATTATACAGTCAGTGCCTTACTAATCAATATGTCTACTGATAAGCAAATTCAGACCTTATATAATCTTGTAGATAAATGTTCTCTAAATAAATATTTAGAGATTGTTTCAAGAAATAAAACATAGATATCAAGTTTTAGAAAGTACTAAAAACAGTTATGGATTTTAATCAACTAGAGATCGATGAGGGAAATATGATGTTTTTGATCAACTAGCTTATGTCTAAAAAAAGAAAGAGCTTTAGAATGTGGCTTTGAAATATTAAAAAAAACAGCTATTTACAAAGTTAGAAGATAGTAATGATAAATCTTCGCAACGATATTTAGACAAGTAAGTATCGATATTAGATAGAGCATATTTATAAATTAATTATTTATCAACAGTTCATTGAATTTTGTTATTCTGTCAAAAGGTAACTTTTGTTTCCATACGTATTCAAATGTTACAATTTCACTGAAAAAAAGTATTAAGGTATATGGAAGACATTTATTAAGTTTCATTCAACTGCAGGATTGATGAAGAATTTCACTTGGTAAAGAATTTATCAAAAAAAAAACTAAAATACGATATGGATATTATTAAAAAAAATATCGATGCCGAATTCTCTACCCACTGAAACGTTCGAAATATATTCAGTATGAATTTTAGTGATCCTAAAATTTCTGATAAAGATAGTACACGAGGATTAGATACATTTCTAATTGTAGTATTAGGAACTATAGTCTTAATAGATCAATAAAATTTACATGTATTTACATGTAAATTTATAATAAAATTTACATGAAGTTAAAGTAGGAAAAGTTTTGAGCGTCACATATAAGTGAAATCATGATCTTTATCTATATTTCCGTCAGAGGATGCAGTATCATTTCATGTTTCATTAGATTATTATAAATTAATATACTATATTACATAGTAAAGATTAAAATTTTATTAAAATAAAAAGAAACTCATTTTTATGCGATTATATTTATTTATGTAAATATTTAAGATAATTATTTTTAATACTAGTATATTATAGTATATTATAGTATAGTATACTCTAACCTAGGTGTGGAGATCTGTCTACATATATAAAAAAAATATGCGCACTTAACGTTATGCAAATCAAATCGAAACCTTTCCAACGAAGCTTCATGCATTATTAAATAATATAAAAATTAAAAAACAACCTTCCTCATAAAATAAAATGTGTTTTAAAATGATAAAATTATTACAGATAAGTGAGATTAGTGCACGCTATCATCCTTAAATCATATAAGATTAATGGAATTAATACTATTCTGTAAGAAGTTTGCAAAAAATATGGCTTAATGACTGTTAAAATGTGACCCGACACATTATTAAAAATGTGTATATTTTCATGCAGAACTACAGAACGTTGAATATTTATTTGAAAATTTTTCAAAAATACAAACTGAATTCATATGCTTTTTTTCATGTAACAATAGATTATTGTAAAGCATGTTATACTAAAATACATCGTTACAGAAACATAATAAAAATAAAAATGTATATCTATTTTCGTATTTCGCGGCGAAGGCTATTTTATTTACTTGAAATAGTTAACGATTTATATATAAATTATTTTATTACATGTTTCAAGCGTTTTATTGCTGGTAGAGTGGCTGGAATATTATTTATTCTAATAATACTAATAATTTGGTGGTCACTGATATGCTTTCTAAGAAATTTAGTTAAAATGATAAAATTAAGCATTATATATTTCTGTAATAATTTGATATTAAATTATCAGTGCAATTTTAAATTGTTATATGTATTTTATTACTATGTTTTAATTATTCTTGTTTAACCTAAGTCTCTTAAAGTTTTTCAAAATCATTAGATATTGTATGTTTTGTTCCTTTCAAGGAACACAAGTGATGCATTTGATTCGATGTTGGAAAATATTGTTTCAGAAAATATAATTTTAAAATGCTAAGTTGTTAAGCTTAAAATAAATCGTTCAACAGCTAGCGATATACTACATAATGAATAATAATATGAAATGATCGAATAAAATATAAAATTACTTAGAAAGACTGTGGAGTCTTAATCGATAAACTAGTAACAATTGTCAACAAAATACATATAAAATATTTAACATTTGTACATGAATAAACTACACGTTAAATGATATCGTATTTTTTTTACAATTTTTAAATTAAATAACTGTTAGTATAATATATTTTTGAAATTAAACTTAATTGGAACGTTCATTTTTTTTATTATATAATAAAAGTTAAATCATCAGTAGTTAGTGTTATGAAGCTTTATTACACATCTGAGTAATGATAAAATAAAACGATTACTTTAACAAAGATGAAAATAATTTTTTATTACGACTATACGTTATCTCACAATTTAATTATTACACTAATAATAGTCGCCGAAATAAATTCAAACTACTTCAGCTTAATTTATATTCATTTGATTTACTTTAAAGCTATAGCTTAATAACCTCAATGGTAAATATGTTTGGAAGTAAATTAATATTAAGTAAATAATAACAGTATAGACTATTTATATAAATCTGCATCATAATAAAAAGAAAAAAGGAATGCAAATAGTGAAATTGAAATTACGCATTGAACAGTATAAAGACATTATGCAATTTATATGATTAAGATTTATGTTTACCTATCGTTTTGTTTTTAATTCTAAGATATAATGGATTAAAAATATAAATATCTGATAGAAGTAAATATAAAATAGATTAATATACTATAGAATAACAATTACAAATTTACTCTTTAAAATGTTTTTACAGTAGTGAAAAACATGTTTTTAATATTGTTAGAGAATATTTAATTATCTAAAATTAAATATACTTTATAATATATTTCTGATTTTGTATATTTTTTGAATATATGAAACTATTGTTGTACATTTTCAAACCAGTACTATCAGATTTATTTATGAAATTGTACATGTTCATTTGATGTGTACAATTTTTTTAATAAATTGTATATTTGCAATATTTACTAATATACATTTCATAAAAATAACTGTGTTTAGTGTAATATAAAACTTAATGCATACTAATGTATGCATGTGTATATGCGTATATAAGTAGTGTCTGTATGCTTAATACTCTCTCGTGACTGATGTTTTGCACTAGCTGCTCTTTACGCAGCCGCATAATAATAGGGAAATGATATTCTGTGCAAATCGAGAAGAGATTATATGCAAAACAATGAAAGATCATATTTTCATTCTGTTTCTCTGATTCTGATTTTACATGCCAAGTTTCATTAAGCTGTCCATCCCAGATATGACCTTTCGGTAAATCTTCCCATCTCAACTGTTGACTTTCGTCAAGTACACCGTACACCATTTCTGAACCCGTTTTCTGTATCCAATTCGCTTGTACTTCTCCTTTAATTGTTGCTTAGATGTAGTTAATTTTGTAAAAGTTAGTTCGCTAATGTTTAATAAGATTATCCTTAATTTTTATTCATGTCGATATTCCATATTTTAGTTTTATTGTGCAACAGAATGCTATATTTTATCTTATATAATTTAAAATTCATTTTATGTAAACAGAATTTGTATATTAATTAGTGAGTTTAATATTGGTCCTTTTTAAGTACGTTTTGTTCTTTATAATGTAACGGTTTTAGTCGCATTCGTTTATTACTACAGACAGAGTTTTTATTAGTCGAAGCCTATTTGGTCGCATTTGTAGGTCTTCCTCTTGCTGCGAGCAAATCTAGACGTTTGGAAAAGGGTGAAAACGGGGAATGAGCGATACCACTCATCATTTGGCTATTATATACAACTCGCGTTGTACATGGTCGAACTACACTGTTGTATCGCCGGATGGTTTGCTGGCGTTTCTATCGCTCCAAGTATCCTATAACCTTAGTATCCTCCAAGTCCTAGCCTAGTAACCACAACACCATCTTAGATTTTTTGTATAGACTACTAATTATTTTAATTCTGTATTAAGCTAAGTCTATTCGTACAAGTCGGTTAAAAAATACCATGATTTGATATTGAAGTTGTGCTGTAATGCATTTCGCAGCATCTGTGTATGGAGTGAGTTCTATTTAAAATAAATAATATTGAATTACATCTATTGTCACTCTGCTTGTGATATACTCTCAGATACAAGCTTTATTCTCTATCTCAGAAAATATTTATGAGTAAATTCTAATTTAACTTTAATTTTAATTTATGTACACAAAATTAATCGTTTCTGCTCTAAATAACTTTATTACTTGTATTTCTTCCCTTTTATCTTCATCGTTTATCGAGCAGATTTACGTTATTTCTTGATTTAAAAATTTTACTCCTGTGAAGTTCCTACATTTTGTAAATACTAGTTAAGTTTCGAATACTATGTAACGCTACTTTTTTCATGAATATACGTTACTCAATACATATCAAATTGTAACATTTATTCCTTACTCCTTCATCAAGCCAGCCTAGTTTTCATACGTGATATTATAAATTTATATTGATATATTTTTTAAATATATAGAATTTTTTACAAAATAATATAATATTGTTTTAAGTTTTAAATTTGTAAGGATATAATCTTACCGGAACATCCAGTGATGTAAACATATACATCAATCTTGCCATAGTCATCAACTATCCCTCGAAGAGTTGTAACTCCGGCTGCATCAATATGTACTAAAGACGAAAAATCCAAAACTAATACCTTTAGCTATAACAAAATCATGTTTGATATACATATAAATATAATATATTTTCCTCAGCAAACAATAATTTAATTCGTTTTCAAGAACTACATATTTTTATAAAATTTTATATAATTTTATAAAATAATAAAATAAAAAATAAAATAAAATAAATATTAATTAATTTTTTCCTATGCATATTCCTATATAAATACTTTTTTATATTATTTTTACAATGAATTATTTTAATCAAGTACTGTTATACATCAATAGTTTTCGAACATTAAATTAATATTTCAGATTCCTCATAATGTTTTACATGGTTTATTTTAGAAAAAGTAACGTATTTTTGTAATAAGTAATAATTTAATCAACATTTTTATTTATTTAGAGTTAATATTATGTTTTATATATTTGAATAATTAGTAATGTGTTTATAGATAGTGATATAACTACCAAGACATAATTTCACATCATAATATAATCAGAAAAATTTTTAATTTAAAATTTAAAATTGTAATTAGAAAAAGAATTATTTTTATTGAAAATAAGATTGACCTTCTGAAAGATTTCGATAATTTTAAAGATATTTTAGAAATGATTGTATTTTAATTAAAAATTTTCAGTTTGAATGCAGTACTTGCATTTACATTCTTATTAATATATGGTTATAAGTTCTGATAATAATAATCTTAATAATATTTACAATTTCGGTACGAAATAAATTTTTAATTTAGTGTAGTATTTTTGCCTATTTTATTCTATTCAAAGCTTTAATGTTTAAAAAGTTAAACATGAAAGTTATATTTTATGATATTTTGATAAACACAAAAAACAAAATAATTCTGTTAAAACAAATGATTTTATTTGTTACACATCTGATTATAACAAGATGAAAAATCAAAAATTAAAAGAAATGCCTAGTAATGAAATAAATAAATGAAGTTTGATAGATTAATATAAACTGGATATATAATTTTAATACAAACTTAAAAACAGTCTATATTATTAAGTATAATTATGATCCAATAATAATCTAAATAAACGTAACAGAAAATAAGAATATTGTGTAGTAGTATATTTATGAGTTATTAAGTCTTTAATATGAGTTAAATAATGAAACTATTTTATCAGAAAATTTATATTTTCATTATATCTTAAATAGTAATTGTTATCATTCATATTAAAGTTTTTGATCTGCAATATAATTCACGAATAATTAAAGTTCACGCTTAAAATATGTAGACAATGTTTCACTATTGTACATTTATAAAAAGTAAAACAACTTTAAAAGATTTGATGTATGTTTTGCATGAGTACTATTTTTCATTAATGCTTAGATTATTCAAATTGATTGATTAATATTGTTCTCGTAAGAAAATTTATAGATTTTCAGATTCATTTATAAACAGTGATATTTAGAATGGTAATTTATTATTTATAAATTAAAATTATTTATATTATATATACAATAAATATTTATATAACTATCATACACTGATGGATCGATTCCTTTATAATTATTCTGAGTTAGTAATAATTGATTTTACCTGGAAAAATAGTCATTTTTAAAAATTGCGATTTTTGAGCATCAATGTATACACATATATATACATATATGTAATTCTTGAAAGATTTTTGATTTATTTATTAAAGAATTATGAATTGAAGAATTTATTTAATCACTTTTACCTAATCAGTTAAATTTTTTTTTAACTTACTAATATTTTTGGTTAGATGATTATGATATTTGCTTGTTCTGCTAAATTGCATTTTTAAGTAACAAAAAATAATTTATTTCTTTTATTTTTGAATTGTTTGACTTAAAAATGTTAAATAAAATTTTGCTTGTGTAATATATTAAATATTTTATTATTAAATTATTACTTTTTCTTTATTTAAAAAATGACTATTATTATCCAAAGTAGGTTGTTCTTCAATGTATCCATCGAAAGCTGCATTTTCATATCCATTCTGAAATTAGACCGTTTAATAAATTTATACATTGACATATTTACTGAAAAACAAACATTATAAATTTTTAATAGTTTTTTATGAAATAGACTCTGCCTGTTTTTTAGTACAGCAAAATCAAGTTTTTATAATTGTAATTATTTTATTACACAGAAAAGCAATTCAGCAACATAAACGTTAATAAACATACGCATTATTACTGTCAATAAAACTAATAAAACTAATAAAATTTTGAAAAATACAACAACGTATTTAATAATTCTGAAGATTTTCTTTAAATATTAATGATGTAGTATGCAGTATTTAATGCAGATGATATCAATTTAAGATTGATATATGTAAAAAGATATAATAGTTGATTTTTATTTATTATAAATAAATAATCAAGAATATCATCTTCTTTCTTTAAAATATACATTAATTTATATAATTTAATAAAGAGTTAACTAAACTAAATGTTTAGTAAGTTATTCTTATAATAAGAAATAACATTAAGTAAAAATAGGTGGACGTAGTAAAACTTACTATTTTCATTTCTGTGGTCAGGTGCTTATTATCGTCGATTATTGATTTCTCTCGTTGAAGCAATTCTTTCTGTGGTATAATACCGGCGACCTTATGCATTTTTTTTTTAAAATTATTCCTAGTAGCAAAATTCAAACCACCACAGTAATGAAAAATCTTCAATCCTGGTACCTCTACTGTCTACATAAAAAACGTAAATATTATTATAAAATTATACCATGAATAATTAATACAATATTAGATTTTATTACAAATAACTTTATTGAAATTGCAATGCTACTAAAAATATTTGCAGTCACTGGCTTAAAAATTTAAATTATAATTCATGTAATAATTTTAATTAGGTTTTCATTGCTAGTCTGTGTTTATTAACTATAAAATTATATTGTAATCTACATAAAATCAATCCTGGTCAAAGTAATAACTATTTATACACTTTTTAATAATGCAAAATATATAAATTATTACATAATTTATATTATATTATCAAAAAAATTAATTGTTACAAAAATAAAAGTTAGCAATTTCTTGATAGTATTCTCTCCAACGAAATTTAAAATATTATGCAATTTAAGATTATTATATTAATTAATATAATATAAAACAAAATTTAAATTATTTTAATTAAAATTGTTCACAATTTTTTTGTATTTATTACTTAATTCATACAAAAATATGAATCAGTTTCAGTAAATGTTTCAATACAAAAAACGATTTAAACTAATTAACTTTGGTACATTCTTAATACTAGTCTTATTAAAAAAAACTAAATTTTTCAAAAATATTTTACGTCTTCAAAATCAAAATTTTTCAAATGAATTTATAATTTTATATCTGAATTAAATAAATATATAAAATTTGATCGAATTTTTTATACATTTTATATTTAGAATAAATTTACGGAATCTAGTAAAGTTTAGTTGTCAAATTTATTATGATAGTATACAAGATAATATGCTATCTATAATTACTTTTAGATATTAATAACTTTATACGTTTTTATCTATTTTAAAAATTTTTAAGATTACGAAAGAAAAATGAATTGCACGAATTAAATTGATAAAATCACAAATTTTAGACTATTATTTTCTTTTATTCGCAATATTTTATGTTTATTCTATATATTTATTTAGTTAGATTATAATTATTTATATAATTTTTGTAATTACAAAATAATATAATATATGAGCTATATTATATAAGTATATCCGTTTGAGCAAGGTAGACATTTTAATAGATTTATATTAAGAATCTACTGTAGATAGATAAACACGAATTAAAAATTAT
The DNA here is from genome assembly GCA_018907045.1 of Wiebesia pumilae. Taxonomy (NCBI): domain Eukaryota; kingdom Metazoa; phylum Arthropoda; class Insecta; order Hymenoptera; family Agaonidae; genus Wiebesia; species Wiebesia pumilae. Next base: position 2,139,168 of record JACCHZ010000125.1, on the reverse strand, counting down.
AAATTGAATCATACTCCTCTAAATCTTTTTGTATCTAAATACAATTCAGTACCAGGCACTAAAGCCAATTTACATGTGTACGGACGCATTGAGAGAGTTAATAAATTTGCCATGCATAAGAGCACTCCGATTAGCAGTCCATACTCAATATCAAAAACAGTTACTGTGAGGAAAGTAATCATCCAAATTGTTGCATCTATAGGCGATAGACGTAGAAAACGTAAAAAATCTTTCACTTGCATCAACATGCCTTTTAATGCTACGACTATAATACTTGCTAGAACACACTTTGAAAAAACATATTATTAAAAATTATATTAATTTTTAATCTTTAATAAATAATTGTTATTAATTTATAAATGATACAAACTCATACCATAATATTTGTAATTTTAAATTATTTTTCTCTATATTCTTATAAGATATTCTCATAGCCTAATTAATAAAAACTGTATTGTTAAGTTAATCAGTAGATTGATATTAAACTTAATATAAATATTTCTAAATCGTAGAAAGTTAAAATACAGTTCTATTTTTATCGTGACGTGTCCAGGGCCACCCCGATTTGCGGCAACCATGCGATGCAGGCTCGGACTTACACGGGTGACTCATCCAAACGATACGTAATGGAGGAAAGAAGGTCTTTTCGGCAGATAGAAAGGGGTGGAATTGACGTGCTCGAGAAGAGGGTCCGGAAGTTCCCGCCAAAACGCTTCGCGCTAGTTGGAGCGGTGTAGCTGGGGCTTTTGGCATATAAAGAGAGCACGCGGATGGTTACCAGTCAGTGCGAAACAGTGGAAGGTGAAGAAGAGCGAACCCTTCTTACCGTAAAGGATTACCGGCTGTGTCTCGGGGAAGTCTTGCAAGCCTTGTTAGCGAGTCAGACACCACAAATTGTTAGGAGTCATTTCTCTTCCTACCATCTCCTCTCCCTTCGGAATCCATTCTTTTCAAAACGAAGGGAAAAACTATTTATAACTATTTGACCCTCTGGACATAGAAGCAACCCGCCCTTAGAGGTAAACTATTCTGAAAGTATATTCATCCTACTTTGGAATTTAAATAAAGAGCAAAAAAAGGTCAGCTCGAACTCCTAAAAAAATTTGGAGGCGAAGCAATTCCATACTTCAGATGAAATCTTACACCTTTTTCAAACATTTTATCTTACTTATATCATAGTTTAATCACATTGATTCAAAATGATAATACTATGATTCTATTTTTAAAAATGTTTAAGCTAATGATATTATAATTATTGCTATATAGATCAATTATATAAATAGAAAAATTAATTATATTGAATAATTTATTGGTAATATTTCGGATAAAAAATAGTCATTTAATAATATATGTACAAAATAATAAAAACAGTTTCATTTAGTAATTTATCGGTTTATAAATCATTGCTTTAAGGTCTGTATAAAATACACAATTATGAATCGATTCAATTAATGTTGGTCTATTCTACTTTTGAAAAGTAATAAATTTAATTACAAGTCTCTTTTATTAAAGAAAAACTTATAAAATAAGAAATTTAAAAAAGAATGTGATTACTCTTGGTAATGGTTCAAAAAATGGCCCAACCCATAAAAGGATGAAGAGTAAGATTCCACAGGAAATAAGGCTTGCCATTTGCGTCCGACCACCTACAGTTTGTTGGATCGACGATCTGGAAAGTGAAGTACAGAATGGCATACACGAAAAAAATGAACCTAAGAGATTTCCAAGACCCTGTAGAACAAAGAAATATATAATATATATATATATATATATATATATATATACATATATTTAAATAAATAACCATTCATATTAAAAGAATTTTTAATATGAATTTTTAAGTTTGTAATGTTTAGATAAATAATTGTTTATTTTTATACAAAATCTTTCTCAAGAATGTTGCTACTTTAAAGTAAGAAATAATATTTCAAATTTAAAATCTTATCAATCCGATATAGCTTGATACAATATAAATCTCTAAAAACCGTGGTACTTTGTAAAATAAAATTAAATTCTGATTTTGAAGAATGTATAAGATATATTTAATGAAATTATACAGTTATTTTTATAAAAATCTAACGTTCGATAATTGAATCCCTTAAAATATAATACATTATATTAATTTAAAATAAGCGCCCAATAAAGATACGTTAAAATTTTAAATATAGACAATGAAAGATTAATGAATACTACAAAATCAATATAAAATTAAGTTTTAAAATGTTGTAATCATAAATATTTATTAGTATCTAATAAGAATATAATATAATACTTTTTAATATAATAATAATATTTAATATAATATTAATATAATACTTCAGAAATAATATCTGTATCTATTAAAATATTATGAATCTAATATTCAATAACACAGGCTTCATATAAAAATACAATTGCAATATAATTATGATACGTATTTAATGTACTTAATGCCAAATTATTCAAATTTGGAATGGTCATAATTTCGGTCTAACCTAAACAATGTAGAGGATTGATTTTAAAGAGTAGAAATAAAGAATATGTTTTACTGTTTATCTCTTCTTATTAAAAATTAGGAAGAAATGAACATTTTTAAGGCAAAAAGAGAAATTTTAGCTAAGACGTGTTTCAAACATTCAAATAAGTATGTTCTTTTGTAATTAGTATATAGTGATAATGCTCACTATAAAGGATTTGAAAGAATTTCTAAGAACATAAAATTTACCAATATCAGGTATGATATTTAGATTAGTGCTGAGACTGAAAAATTCAATAATAATGTATAAAATACTATTATTGAAGTGAAAATTTTATTAACTTATTATGAAATGAAAGCATAAAAAAATAAATAACAAAACTTATAAAGAAGATTTTGTGATTCTCTACTGCATGGTAAATATTTTGCGTTACAAAAAGATTTTATAGACGATCAAAAGACAATCCGAAAATAATAAAAAGCTACGTGAGATGCTTTAATCTAAATACTTTGTCGACTTGTCAGTGCTCTGGACACAGGTAATCTATTATACGAATATGAAGTTATTAATATCTCTTAATAGGTGACAGTAGCTAATTCATCTTCAACGTACCTCATATTATTTTGATGATAATAAGATGTAAGCCATAATAAATCCTAAATTCAAAATAAAGCGTTAATTCATTAAAAATTAGACGTGTTACTATTAACATTGATATGTTGCTTCTAAGAATAAGGCTTATGCTTTATCGTGGCAAAATAATGCGATGTTACAAAGAGAATTTGAAAAAACTTCTTAGACTAATTTTACGAGCAAATAATACTAGGAAATCAAGTACCAATTCTTTCGAATTAAAAATTAAAAATTTCGCTTAAAAATAAAATGTTTAATGGTATTATAAATGAGCTGCTTTGAAATTAAGTAAGAATTATTAAAATTGAAACGATGGCAACCGTAAACCTTGTTGCCCTTTGATAGGCGAGATCTTCAAACTATAGTGGATTGAATGATCAGAATTGATAAATCATAACTCAGTCCACGCAACATAGATCTCAAGGAGAAGCGTGCGTATGCGCAACTCGTGCTTTACACCTTAAAACTTCCGTTGCACTACTTACATGAGCTTGTCAAGCAAAACATCCCATTAGGAAAAGACGAAAATGAAAAGCCATCGCAGATTTCAGCTAAAAATACGATTTCATTCAATTGTTAGATATACTTCATGTATATACATGTGTTTACAGATGTACTTGAAATTCAAATATACAGATTTGATTTAGTTACAAATAGTTCCATAAAGAATATCTTTTACTAATTACCTCTTGTGTTTATAAATTAACCTAGCAAGTAATTTCTGCATCACTTATAAAACATAATTTTTATATATTACTTTTTTTAGATTTTTATTATTTTTATTATTTCTTTTAATGAGAGATTTTGTATAAATTCTAAATAAAATATTTATCTATTAAGTAAAAAAGAATTCTTTGAAATTTTAGTTTCGATAATAAATTTTATTAATAACAATATTTTGTAGTATTTAATAATTTAAATAATGTAACGTATATTTAAGTAACATTATAAATATATACATATAATTAGAATAATTATGGTCATATCACCGGAAAATTATTTTACTCGGTAAAAGTTAATCATATATACATTTAATATTCTTTCCACACAGTTAAATAGGATATATAAATGATATATATTGTTATTTTATTTTAATAAATAAATAACCTATATGTATACATACCAGTGCCATTAATTCTTGATTAGGGTTGATATCATAATTTAATTTTTGAGCAAATATAAGAGCCATTGACATAGAAATCGTATATGAAACCACAGTTATTACAAAACTGTCTAAAATAATACTTGGCAGTATTTCCATAGGAGGTATCTTTGGTTCTGGAAACCTAAAAATTTAATGCACACTTCAAATATTAAAATAAAGATGATATTATAAAATATAAAACTATTTTTACAGCTTACCCAACTGGAATATCACCGACTGTAATAATACCATAAATATTTTCTAAATTTGCATAAATCGATATAAGAGTTCCCAAAATTACTACAATCATTTCTATTGGAACAGGAAATGAGCAGCGTTTAGCTAGGTGTGACTATAATAAAAGATTATCTGAGTAATTTATCTAATTACCTTAAATATAGTTAAGAAATGTCAAATGATTCATATATTAGCACTTTACTATTTAATATTTAATTTTAACAATTATATTTACGAATTTAATTATGGCATTATGATATTATAAGTATGAAGTAACATTCATGTGAGATGATTAGATTAATGTTTGTCAATTAACACTTATTTTTAATAGGTAAGTTTAAGAAATTAATAAGCATATTACTTGTATGAGAATTAATCATTATACTTTAGAAATATAATATTAAATTTAATAAAAAATACTTAAAATTTTTATACTAAACATTAATTGAAATAAATAGATGAAAATTGTTGTTTTTTAAGTGAAAATAAATACACCAATTATATATTACAATTGAATAGTTACCTTTAATACTTCGTTATTAAAAACAATAATAATAATAGTTACAGCAGAAATAGCCATAGCAACACTATTAACATTATCAATGTTTTTAAATATATCGTAGTAAGTCTGTAAGCAAATATAAATATTATCAAAATTATTTAGGTTATTCAATATTTAGTAAATAGTACTTTTTATTATATATTTATATATGTTTTATCATATTTTATAAATGAAAATTATTATTATAATAAAATAATTCTTATTAAGAAATTTTATCTACATAAACGTATTATTATTGTATTATTTATTTATATAAATAATTATAATTAATAAACATAAAATTAAAAATATGTTAATTTATACAAATTGTTTTCCCTTTATTTTATACAAATTTTTTATGAAGAAAACATAACTGACAAAAGTTTTACCTTACAAATATATATTGGTTTTAAACCATTAATAAAATAATTGAAGTTAATGAATTACAATTCAAGCAATTAATTATTTCTTTAAAAAAGTATAATAAAAATATTACTGCACTATATATGAATAATATTAAAAAATGAAAGGTAGCAAAGTTAGCATAGGTAATAACTTGAATTATAAAAATTGTTTATTGAATGGAAATTAAATATCAAAATTTTTTAATACAGACTTTAATTAAAAGTCTCTAATTCACGATAATCAGAGTTTATCATTTAAACAAAGGAGTAAATTTCATTTAAAATGTAATTATTATTCATACCAACTATAAAGGTAATAATTTTTCATATAACTAATAAAATTTAATATTTTCAGTGAATAAAATACAATAAATTATTATTATTATCATTTGTTTTGCATTATACGTTTTGTGTAATCTGAAAACTTTCAGTGAAAGCCAATTTTATCGACAAAAAATTTGCTTATTATTCCTCATATACAAGAATCATAAGAGATACACTTGAATAATTCTGTAATATAAACAATTAATATAGCTATATGTATAATATTTTATGTATTTAAACTTACAAGAAGAACTTTAAAGATACCCTTTCGTTTGGAGATTTTGAATCCGAAGAGATCTTTTATTTGAGACGTGAGTACGTGAACTGCGGCAGCTGTGGTAAAACTACTTACGAGTGCCTCCGACAAAAGAGAGGATATGACTCCTAGTCGCAGGAAGTACATAGACAACTGAGAATAAATATAGAAGAAATTGAATACTTTGAAACAAAAATGTTTCAAGAACTTGGTATAATAATGTATAAAAAATATAATAACTGTATATTATTTAATGAAACGTAAAAATGGTCAAACGTGCATATAACGCCTACATATATAAACCGTATTTATTTTATAAATAAATTATCGTATTAGATATTATTATAGTATGAGATGAAAAAAAAAATTTAGAATATTAAAAAATAAAATACTCAGAAAAAAACTAGCGATAATAGAATAAAAATATAATGATAAATTTTGAATATTCTACTACCATCAGCAATTTTATACTTTACTTAATATTATTTGAATTATAAAGATTCAGATACTAAACTAGACTAAACTAGAATTAGCAAAGAATTCGCTATTAAAATAGATAAACAAAAAAGTCACAAGTTACGTAAGAAATTACATAAATAATTATCGACACCATAGAATTAAAGCATAAGGAAACCGTGTTTAAAATCTTTATGTAAATTAATTAGTTGCTTAATAATGTCATAAATTAGTAGATAAATTTATGAAAATAATAATAGTATAAATAAAATAAAAAAATACATTAGAATAATGGTACATCCGAAGCATGCATTTTTTTATTTTAATGTCAAATTATGGAAATTCTGTTTATATTAATGTGATTTTTTCAAAATACAATAAAATAGTTCAAAAACTGTTTAAAAATAAAATGTAAGTATTATATATTATAGTATTTAAATTCGTGAGCACTTAAAAGAATGTTTATGCAATAATAAGAAGCTCAGAGTTTCTTCTTAAAATTTCAGATTTGATTAATAAAAAATATTGTTTATTTACTTGCATTAAAGCTACCATGAAAGTTACTGCTGTAGCAATTTCTATTCGTGAATGTTTTAATGGTGCATCATGATGTACATGGATATCAGGACCTGAGATTGGAATCGTTGAGTTGCTTATATGCCTAGGAAATTCTGAACTATGAGATAGAATAATTTTTCCCACCATCATACAAACGACAGCAAAAGTTCCTAATTAAATAGATTAAATGACTGGTTATTTTAATAAATTCAAGATTTGATTTAAAAAATAAAAAAAATTTTAAATATTCTTGTGGGTCTTGATTTTAATAAATCAATCAATTATTAAATATTTATTTAAACTTGAAGATTTAATTTAACTAACTCACACAATTTATTCAAATAAATTATGTTGATATAATTTAATTAACTTTTTATTAATTTAAGAATGTTGAAGATTAGTAAAAAAAAGTTTGAAAGATTTCTTAATTAGGTGTAGAATATTTTTGTATTTTTATGTATCGGAATTTAAGAGATGTTAAACAATATTTCAATGGATTACTAGATAGGTAAGAAAGTTTTCTTATAAACAAGAAGAAATTTGTATTTTAATAGTATTAATAGCTTTACGTAATACTTATAAATCTTAATACAATTGAAGTATGCCATTATCAACTGAGAGTCTTAAGATTCTATTAAGTTATTAAGAATTCATAAACGTTTTTCTCTATCTGTTTTATAAACAGTATTATATTATTATATGTTATGAATTAACATATTATAATAATTATAGAAAAAGGCTTTAATTTTGGAATATTATGTGAAAATTATTAAATTCTTATCGATATATTATTTAAGTATTCATATAAAATATTAAGTTTTATTATCTTGTGTAATATATAAATGCTAAGAATGTAATGTAGTCTTCATAAGGATTAAAAAATTTCCTTTATTATATACCAGTTTATTAGCACTTTTCTCTAATTGAATAAGTGTTACAAATAACTTATAAAAATATTAACGCATTTTATAATTACGAATGTTACGTTACTTGTCAAATTATTTTATAATTAATTTTATATCATTTTATAAACTCACCCATAGAGTTATGCCTTGATGTTCCAAATATGAAGTAGATGAGTACGGGGAAAAAAGCCATATAAATTCCAGTTATAGGTGGTACATTTCCAAGTATTGCATATGCCATTCCTGTTGATAATATCTACCATTTATTTCGCAATTGTTATTTTTTTAATTTTCTTTTGTAACGTCTGACTATAATGATACTAATTATATTATGTGTAAAATATTATACAATAAAAACAAACTAATATGTTTTAAGTTTCAACAAGTAAATTTTTCAATATTGAAAATAATATTAAATATAGGTCACAATTAAACAAAACGAGAGTTTATTTTTATTTTATATTTTCTCTTAAATTTGTAAGTAATTTTCATAAATTACTTTCTATTTATAAATTATCATGAGTATAATTAAAACGTATTATTAATCACTAATTCACAGTTTCATGTTAATATTTATTACATCATAATTTTTAACAGTTTTAATATTAGTTTATTAGTTTATTTAATAATTTAACGTTAATCATAAATAATAAAGTATCGTTTTTATTTTGTAATATATAAATCATAAATGTTTTTTAAAAAAAATTTTTATTCAATTAATACACATACTTTAAATTAAAAAGACTAAATTTAACTTATGAAACATGACCTTTTGAATTTAAAGAATATCAATTATATTTTATGTATTTATATATTAAAAAGTTACAATTTTATTATCTTCATGGCAAAACTTAAATAGATACTAGGAGCGTAATGCAGTTAAGCTTAATTTAACACTAAATAAATGAGTATACCTTGAGGTATGTGCATAATTGCAACTGTAATTCCAGCAATAAGATCTCTGAAAATATCATGTTTCCAATTATATCGTGGTAGCCAAGTAATTACAGGAATTGTATTTTTGAAACATGATTTTGGCTCGATTCTTTGTAATTGGATTATAATTTTTTTGACAACTGAAATTAAATAGAATGAAGATTATTCAAAATATTAAAACAAAATTAAAAGTATTAAAATTAGTATGTATGTTATTAAATTCTTGTTGTAAGATAAAATATTACAAATAATTTGTCGTTATTCAGATAAAATCTAATAATTTTTTCTAATGTGAAATTCATTCGAGGTACATATTTCAAACTTATTTGTTATTTTTCACTATTGTGTATTAATATACTTGTTAATCTCGAAATTGAATAATTTACCAACAGAATAAAAAACTAAAATTGAAATTCTACCTGATATGGAAAATCGTAATATCAACAAAATAATTGTTATTATGTATTATTTATAAAATCAAATATAAATTGTACATGATAATTTTTAAATTCTACTATTAATATCAATTAAAATATAAATTTATATTTTTTATTATTCAAAAATAAATAAATTTAATCTTATAGTAGATTATAGATAACTGAAGAAGTTAAAAAACATACTTATTTTTTATTCATAATATTTAATTAGAAATATTTATATACGTTTTAATAGTTGCTTAATTCATAACGAGATTATTTTAAATGAGTTTTGACTATACAAACGTGTTTACTATATATAAACATATTTATATATAGTATAGTGACTATACGTATTATGAAAAAGAATTATTTTTACACAAATATACTTATTTAAAATTTATTTACAGTGTTGACAGAATTTAATAAAAGTTTGAAGTTTACATCGTTGAAGTTGTAACGAAAATTGAAAATTTTCAAAATCAATTTTTTTTTTGAAAAAAGTATAATTAGTTATCACTTATGACACAAAACGATAAAATAATAGATTTAATTTTAATTCCACCTTTAAAAAAACCCTTATGAGGGGGTGAAAATTCCGAAAAATTGTAACTAAGTCAATTTTATCATTCCACTAAATATTTTTGATCAGAATATGAAAAACTACTATTAAGAAAAAATTGAAAAAAGAAATCGATGCGGAACAAGTCTTTTCATGTGTTTTCAATGCATGCGTAAACGCGCGTTTGAGCAAACGGTACACTATTGTACTAAAATCATTATAAAACGAATAATTTTATTGTCCACTCAAATTTTTTGCAGAATAAGTGAAGAAATTTGTTAGAGAATATGTTCTGAAATTTGATTTAAAAATTTTAAAAATAATTATAATCGCCCGACGTGGAATGCACGTCATGCATTCCAATAGTGGAATGCACACTCATATAGGTATCCTCATACGGATCACATAAAAGATTGTTTATATAACAAATTCTCCAAAGACTTTTCACTGAATTTTTCTTCTGAACATCGTGTACTCTGAGATTATCAATATATAAGAAAAGACTTTTTTATAAATTTTGAATCGAAAATTGGTGTGGCATACATTTTAAGGTACATGCACTGTGGCACGTACACGTGAGCATAGGGACGGCAAATATTATTAATAACAAATTTCCCTAAGACACTCCACTAAATTTTATTCAGGAGCATCGTGTAATTTAATATTATAAATACATACTAAAAGGTTTTTTTATCAATATCGCGCCGAAAATTGGTGTTATGTACTTTTGAATGCACGTGCAATCTTATACACGTGAACAGAGGGGCGGACAAATATTGTTAATGACAAATTCCCTTAAGACAGCGGAGTAATCCCGGGTCCACTCTTCCCGGCACACGTCACCGCCACGTGTCAAATCCCCCCCATTGGATGCGTCTCGTGCATACCGCGCTGACTGGCCCTAATTTATTTACACAAAATTTTTTTTTTCATAAATTTCGCTCATAATACAAAAAAAGAAAAGGGGAGAGAAACTCGCGTCAACCCCTCCTTCACAACAAATTCAAATACTAAGGAAACAGAACTCCGTCCACCCGCACATTCTACACTCACGGCGAAAGATGTTCGACTTTTGGGCGGCGAAGTTGGTCCTCGGACGGCTCCTTCTCCTGGTGAAGTGCGATTGCAGTGGTCTCCTTGAGCCTCTCCCGCTGAGTAAGTGGGGGGTTAGTAAAGCCCCTCCTATGCTAACTCACGTTTTTTGGGGGGGCCGCCCGCTTCGCCTTCGCGAACTTTCGATGGAGCCGTTCTTGGTATCGTCGAACTTGGGAGGTCTCACCACGTTCTCTCTCTTCTCTTGGTGCGGTGAGCCACTAGGGTCGCCGATGATCGCTTCCTGGATCCCTCCCATTTCCACCGACGGAGTGAGTGGGCATGTTTCAATTCACTCTCGTGTAGCTTTGTAATTCCCGCGCCTGGGTGGTCGACTTTGTACACGTCCGTGTTTTTATTTTAATTTAAGTTATAACTTGTGTATGTTGGTCGGTGAGCCCGAAAAAATTTCAGTTACAAGTCTTGCAACATTGTTACAAGAAAGTGAATACTCACACATTTACTCACATTCTGCCAAAATATAAACCTAATACGAAGGTCGGATTCAAAGTCGACTTTAGAATTGTGACTATTCGTCGCTCTAACTCCGACACTTAGCGGTCAGTCATCGTCGTCCTTTGTTTTTTCTAAACAAACTTCTAAATGTACAATGCAACCCGAAGTCTTAAAAACAAACTCATATGTCCTACTATATATAAACATACGAAATTTGCAATAGTTTCGAAGATATCAGATGATATGCGAAATATTTATATCTATATTACTACATATTTTTTGATTCCTTTTAATTTACGAAACTGTAGATACATAACACACACATGCATATTACAATACTTTTTTTTATTGTTGTATTAATATCCCTCTATCGTATTATGATTACTCAGTCTGCTTATTTCTAAACTATTATTATCAATAAGTTATTAAAATTAATTCAGCAGTGTAAGCAAATAATTCAGATTTTTGTTAAAAAGAATTTTTCAAAAACAAAATATTTTAATTTGTTAAGTTTTAATTTATTTGTTTTTATTCATTACATATTTTAGGAATAAAAAACCTAAAATCGAATATATTTAAAAATAAAATGAAAATTTTGTTTGCACATTATAATATAATTTATTAGTTGGTAGGTCGTCTATAAAAACAAACTACTCTAATGTTAAGTATACATAGATTTGTATTTATTACGAATGTATATACACTAGTAATACGCTCTAAAAGCTATGAGATTTTGATGATTCTGTACCATAACTTCTTCATTTTTAAACGCATTATCTTCAATTTTATTCACAATAAATTTATTTCATGCGATTACCTCTAATAGAAAAAACTCTAATGACATTTGTCAAAACATGTGAATAGTATTTAACAACTTTACATGTTATACATATGAACTTTGATTACTGTTTTCGATTCGTTCTTCTTTCTCTCTCTCATTTGCAAGCTACATTTATTTTATTTGTATTATTATTAACTTATTAATTATTAACTTACATATTTATATTAACTTACTTATTTATATTAACTTACTTATTTATATTAACTTAATTATAACTTAATTATAACTTAATTATAACTTAATTATAACTTATATAACTCAAAAAAGCACCGTTTCAAAAAGTTAATATTTCAAAGTTACTGAACTTTTAGTTGAATCTATTTTATTTGGTACACATTTAGAAAAGCAAAAAATTTTTTCATTTCACGCATACATATTCCCTCGTAAAATATAAGAAATGTTATTCACAATCATTTTACATTGTCATTCTAAGATAATATGATTGATTAATTGATTATATAATCAATTATAAGATACATTGAAAAAAACGAATAAAACCAATCTGTATGTTAATATAAAGATCGTTAAAAATACAGTCATACAAGTATTAGTACACACTTTTGCTTGACCCATACAAAGGCTTTTCACACAACGGCCGAAATCGACGAGGCTCATAGATTCTAGATTTGCGCGATTTTGATAAAGAAATTTTGATAAGAAATGTCGGGCGATTATAGTTATTCTTAAAATTATTAAACCAAATTAACAAAACATATTCTTTAACATATTTTTTCTCTTATTCTGCAAACAAATTTATACGGATAATAAAATTATTCACTTTATAATTATTTTTGTACAATAGTGTACCGTTTCTCATCGCGCATTTACTCACATATTGAAAACGCGAGAAAAAAGATGTTCCGCACCAATTTTTTTTCCAGTTTCTTTTTGGTATTAGGTTGTAATATAAACTAGCATTCTGTTCAATAATATTTAGTGGAATGATAAAATTAACTTAATCCGATTTTTCAATAATACTCACCCATATAAGAAAAGTATTTGAGTCTGGAATTAATTTTAAAAATATTATTTTATCGGTTTGTGTCATAATTATAATTAATTTTTTATAACTAATTATATTTTTTTTAAAAATGAATCAATTATTCAAATTTCGTTGTAACTCCAACGATGTAAACCTCAAACTCCTAATTTAATTAAATATAATTGACAGTGTTTTTAAAATTAATATATTTTTCGATGAATAATACATAAAAGATAAGTGACAAACGTTCGATCCGAAAAGTAGATACTGTAAATAGTAATAGCAAATCAATAATTTTTTCAGCTAAGTACTTAAAATTATCTAAATTCTTAATTTGGGTTTTCATTACCTAAATATTTTTATTATTCAAATATATAGATATTTGTTAATAAATTGAAAAAGCATAGATGCTTTTTTATTTAGCTAACTAAAATCTATATTAGATTATATATAAAGTTACGATTAAATGAAATTAGTAATTGTCAAACACGTTCTTTGAATGAATGTTTATGCTGACAGAAATAGAAAAAATGTAGATTTTTTGTACAAAATATTTAATCTACGATTATAAAGTGTGCAAATTATATTTATGAAAGGGACACTGATAAAATTGTATCGAAACACTTAAAAATCTATATTTACAGCAATAATCGAAATTATAATCGGTGAGAAAGTATATGACTAGGTGTTGAAATGTAAAATAGGATCAGAGAAGACAAGAAGGTCTGGAGAAAATGACAGTCATTGTGAGTAAGTAGGAGGTCCACACGTATATGAAGGAAGATACTCAGGTTGTTAGAAGATCTAGTACAATAGAAATAGAAAGAGTGATATGAGTCTGAAGTTTCTAACGTTGGAACTCCAATAAAAAATCAAATTTTTCAAAACATGAAATTTCTTTTAAAACACTATATACACCACATAATGTAATTTTAACAAAAAAATTATATAACTTTAAATAACACCATAAAAAATAACGCTTATTAGAGGATAAAAAATTAAACAAATAAGAAATTGAAAAATTTGAAATTTTCACTAACTTTAATAAACAACAACCACTAAGAACTAACAAAAATTTTTTTTTAATTTTATTGTACATAGAATATAGAAACATAGAAACTTATTATAATGAAATAGAACTTGCGACGCGTAAGAATACATGCAGAAGATCGCCTCGTACAATAGTCTATAAATACAATATTTATTAATATTTAAATAATAAAATTACAAAAATCTAGCATCCAAGAACAAAAGATAGGAATAAACAAATTTTCAAGAAAAAATGAGGTTCTGGTCATAGTTAAAACATTGTCTAAAGATTCCATACGTAAATGTATACCGTATTACACAGCTGTTTCTTGTTAATAAAAATGTGTCCCCGAAACATTAATAAAAGAAAATAAATAAATTTCTGAAGTAATCAAATAATTAAATGTGAAAGTAATGCACTCAAATTTAAATTAGTAAAGCTGACAATTAAAACATTTAAAAAAGTTACCACTACGTTCTTTTTTTATGTTTATGCTATGCTACCCATACCATAATAAAATTACTGAAAAATTGCAAATAAAAAAATATTTTTTGTAATTTTATCTTAATAATTTTAAAAATACTTTGAAAATAGATTTATATAGAAATATTAAGACTTGAATTTTTTTTGTTTTTCTCTTAATTATTGAACTTTTCTATTTATATAATCATTGCAAATATACATAATTTATTTGTGAAGCACAAAGATCATATAAATCAATTTCTTAAACAACATATTTCTTATAAAACCTACGTTTTTTAGCTAAATAAAAAATTTTTTTAAAAATTCTTATCAACTTATTACGGAAATTAATGCTTTAATATGAACATATTTATAAATCCTTCCACAAGGATTTATATCTTTTCCTTACTAATTTCATTAGTAACAAATTAATACTAGTTGTTACATTGCAAGAGCAAGACCTACGAGGAAATTTTATAATTTTTAAGTGCCCTAATAAAAAAGAGACAGAATAAACTGATATAGAGACTAGAAGAGTGAGTGAGAGAGAAAAAAAATAAAACAGTAAAAAAGTGAAGTTATGATCCTTACGTTTGTACATCATAGCTTATTGTAAAATTTGTAATTCTTAAAGTAATAAATATTAGAGAGTATAGATAGTTACATTAACATCAGTATTTTATGTTAATGTACGATTACACTTTTTCATGGGGAAATCACTCAATGTAAATTTGATATGTATGTTTTGAAAATAAACTTATTATATTTTTTTATTTTAAGAATTAAGAATTAATATTTTTATAAATCTCATTAATAATTGATAATATTTGAACAAAAATTTTTTTAACAAATTTCGAATTTACTACGAATTATTCTTTTTCTATGAACTTTTTTTAATATTGTAAAAATATTATTATAAATATCATAGTTTTATCCTTACGTATAGAAATATTTCAATTTTTAAAAATTAATATATTAGATAAATTATTGATGAGAAATTCGATTTTTTATATTGGATTTATTTTATGAAAAAAGTGTTTTTTCAGATCTAAAACTGGTTTATATAGTGTTTTCCATGAGTAAGTGCACATATAGAGACATTTGTCTACGCATATATCCGTAAGGAAAAAATCAAGTTCATACAGGTTTTGCTCAGTTCATGGAGTTAATTTGTGACTACAGTCATTCGTAATTTAAAATGCTACTTATATAATTAATACTTTAAAATTTGTAATCGTTACTTTAAAATTAAAAATAATCGAATAAGGCTTTATAAACATATATACGAATACGTTATTATTACCAAACTTTAACTTTTTTAGGATATTTTACATTTTCAACAATTTTTTAAAATTAATTTTAAATTGTTTTTAAAAAAAATCTGAAAGTAAAAGAGATGTGGCGCTTTCGACTCAATTGCAACAACCAGCTATAGGGAATTTTAAGCAGTAAATTTTGTAAATGTGCCGATGTTGTTTATTAACATTTTCGAGGAAATATTATCTCTTTCCTTGAGTTTTTCTGTCGAAAATATTGTGGCACATCGAGGTTTAAAAGGTATCGGCAAGAAACGGACGCGAGAAAAGAAAAATAAATCATCCAAGAGTTGCATGAATGTGCGTTTTTTATTCGATTGGCGAGTTTTGCGATAAAGTACGCAATTCACGATTACAGTCCTAAGTTGCCATATTCAGTTTTATAATATTCAAAAAAACATTTTGTTATTATCAATAAAAAAATTCCAAATCAATAACAATTATAATATAATGACTAAAATTCATTTTACAATGATAATTAAAACGCAATTATATTTATATAGCCTAAGAAACTATTTTAATATTTTATTAACGAAAGTCATGTTTTAAAATATTTTGTACATATTATTCGAGTCAAAAACATACACACATGAAAACACATCTCTTTCTTAAATATTTTGTGATAATTAGCTTACATAACTAGAAAAGAAAATTAAATGTCTATAGTCACGGCACCTTATTTCAATCAATCTGCAGAGATATACAAAACTTTCTTTTTTTTCAAATCTAACTATTGTGTGTGATATTTAGCAGTGGCCTGCTAAGAGAAAAATTATCGTCTAACAAAATAATTAATATTTTAGAAGTTTCAAAAGTGTTTGTCACATTTTTTGAAGAGAAGAAACAGTCTTCATACTCAAAAGAGAATCGGACCGTAGATGCCATCGGATAGAGAGATGAGACACGTGAGTGAAGTTCAGTAATAGGGCAGTGGAGTAGTTGTATAGATTGTACATGAATACAAAGTTTCTTTCATGTCAATTAGCTAATTTCAATTACTCAATCTACGTTATACAAAGTACATATAAATTATACATCTATATTATACAAAGTACGTATAAAATAGACAGAAATCGTTATTATTAACAATAAACTGTCGTGGCATATGAATACACATATTGTATAAGCATAAGAAGTAGATTTGTTTAACGTTATTGGGATTATTTTTTCATTTTGATATGACCAACGATTTATTCAATAATAAATAATTGTGAAATGTGTCGGGATCACATATTTATTAACAAGAAACAGCTGTGTTATATGGCATACATATACGTACGGAATCATTTAAACAAAGTTTTAACTATGACGAGAATATCATTTTTTCTGAAAATTTGTTTATTTGTTGATTATTATAACGGTAACGTAATTCATCAATAAAAAGGTATGGAATTATGTAGTAGAATATGCTTATCGGTAGCGTAATGGACATGTTTATTTGTGAATGATTTTCGCAATATACCTAAATATTTATTATTTATGTTATTTTTATCTGATTTTTTATTGTTATTCCTATCTTTTATTCTTGTATACTAGATTTTTGTAACTTTATTGTTTAAATATTAATAAATATTGTATTTATAGACTATTGTACCAGGCGGTCTTCTGCATGTACTCTTACATGCCGCAAATTCTATTTATTTATAATAAGTTTTTATTCCATTGTTCTATATACAATAAAGTTAAAAAAAAATATTTTGTTAGTTCTTAATAATTGTTGTTTATTAAAGTTAGTGAAAATTTCAAATTTTTCAATTTTTTATTTTTTCAAATTTTCATCCCCTAAAAAAAGTGATATTTTGGAGTATTTTTTAAGGATTATATTAATTTTTTGTTAGTATTATACCATAGACTTGTGATTTATGTATTTTTTACAAAAAAAATTTCAAGTTTTAGAAAATTTGATTTTTTTGGTGTTCCAACGTTGGAAACTTCAGTCTTATAATATGTTAGCGTAACAGTTGCCATCATGTGCTATTAACTGAAACAGTTAAAACTGTAACTGGTTCTTTATAAAACGCTTGACTAGAAAGTCGGGATTTTTTCATCGAAATTATGAGGATGTTATCATAATATTAATAGATAAGAGAAAAGGTATAAAAATCTAAGACATACTGATGGTTTGTTCAATTATAGTCTAAGAGGCAATTGTAACAAATTTGAGTTGTAAATACTCTAAACAAGAGTTAAGTTCTTTGGGTACCATTTGAAAAATGGAAATATTAGGTACTCTGTTGAGAAGACCGCGGCGATGATGAATTTCTCCAAGTTGAGAACAACTAAATAATTAAAGCTTTTCCTGACTTTTTAATTTAAGAAATCAATTTAGAGTAACAAAGCCTATCAACGGCTGGGGAAAATATAAAAAGTTCAAGTTCCTTGGTAAAAACAACAGATATTCATAGTATTTAAGAAGACGCATCAGTTTTACAGCTATAGGCTCTGAATAGAGATTGTATGATACGTTGATGCGTCTTGATAAGGGATAGAGTGATATTACTATAGAACCTCGAAGATAATTAAAGGCTATACTATTAAATACTATATGTATTTATAGGAGATTTGTTTCAGAATCGTAACCATCTGTAACATTTTCTATCAGATAGAGGGCATTTTGAAACAGTAAGTAGATGACAGATAAACAAAGACAGATAAACTCAAAGAAACTCATAGTTACTTAATAAGACTGTAATAGTTAAAACTACTAACACATTTACCTTGTGTCATTTAATTATTTTAATATGAAGTTATGAGAAGTCTACTAACTTTTCGAACTAACTGTTAGTATTTGGAGTCGCATTGGTGCATATCAGTGCAAAATCAGAAAAAACACCAAAACTGAGTCGCTAGAATATATTATCTAATTTCAACCGATAACTAGTGATGTGATAATTTATAGAACAGGTAAAATGTTTTTGAATAAACAAAAATTGTTATTAATTTGTATATAAAATTTAGAAGTATCTTTTTAAAGTAAAGATATATTATAGGAGATGATATTATAGTTAAACAGATATAACGAACTATATTTCCTAAATCTGTCTCTGGAAATTAAATGTACATAAATGAAATAATGAAACAGGATAAAAAAGTAATCTCAAAGTATTCTCGCTGTAAATAGATGTCTTAGTAAAATTATTCGATTAAAATTCTAATTTATTTATTTTCTATTATATCTTATTCAAATAATATAATATTTCATTAATTTCATAGAAAATCTAATATATTACAATATTTATGGTATATAATACTACCCTTGTTATTAAGTCAATATATACTTTTAAAAAATGATAAATACAAATTAATTAATTACAACTTAAAAATTTAATATGAAATTTAATCTTATTATACTATATCACTTCAAATTCTCAAAATTAAGATTTTTAATTTATTTTTTTTCATTTAAAGATATTATGTACATATATAATGTGTAAGAATTTAACAGAATGAATTTACGTATATTTAAAAACCAATTAAAAAGACCAATATCATTATTTAATTACCAATATTAAATAAAAAATATTGACTTGTCAGTTCTCAAAAATATATAAATTTATTTAAAATTTTGATTGTTTTGAAATAACCATTGATAAATTTTTTATTTGACATACAATAATTTTGAAATCAGTAATCATAAATACTTACGGGTTTTCTTGGGATTTAAGTACAAGCTTAATCTATTTAAATCATCTTGCTGATATACCGGACGTCGAACAACTATTTCTGGTATTATCGCTGACATTTCATTGCACAAATCTTCTGTAATCTTAAATATAATAATTTTATTTTATTTTTTAAAAATATTTTTAGATTTATGTATAACAGATATCACTGTTGTAATTTCAATTCATATTTCTACTACATCTATGAACTTTTAAAATACTCAATAATATGCTTAAAACTTTTAACGAATTCTTTTGAATTCTAAAAAAAACTTAGATTATTATTGTAATATAATTATATATAATCAGTTCGATATTTATTACACTTTAAGAATAACTGTACATTTTTAAATCTAATCAATAAATAAATAAAAGTAATTTAGTAAATAAAAGTAATTTATTAAATCAGAGTAAATTAAAAATACATTAAAAAATGTTGAATGCTAAAGAATATTTTAGACTACATAATAAATTTTGATTAAATTTGCATGTAGCAAAATGTAAAATTTATAATATTGACAACACGGTTATATAAATTTCATACATTTTATTTTAATTTGAAATAATTTTGACAATAATAATTTAAATAATTAAAGTAGTAGAAGCTCTTTATTTATAAATTCAAAATTTTATGTATCTGAATCTACAATGTTTAATTATGAAATAATGTCTTAAATTCAAAATATCACTGATTAAAAAGTCTTAAAATAATTTTTATTAAATCAAAATACTTATTTAAAATACAATACGCTGCAGTGCCTGAACTATAAAATATTATGATATCTTTTTACTGAAAATAAAATATTCTCTGATCAAAGTATATACTTTATTATATAATTGACTTACAATTTAAATTTTTTAAAATATTTGAAACAGACAATATGCTTTTAAAAAATAGTATATTTGTTATTTTGCTAAATATAAAACTAGATTTACAATAATTATTCTATTTTTATATTACAATAAATCAATACAAAATTTTCTACTTTATAACTAATTACTTCAGCTTTAGCAGTAATTAACTTGTATAAAAAAAATAAAAGTAGAAAATAAATAAATATTAGGATCATATGAATAATAACTCATTTAATAATCAGATACCATTACTTATATTTATGATTTAGATTATCTGAGAACATTAAATAAAATTTAATATTTGGATATATTTACTAAATATTAAATAGTAACAAATTCGAGGTCAGTATGGATAAATGGTAAATATTTAATGAATAATTCTTTCTTTAAAATAGTTTGAATGTTGAAACAGTGGGAGATAATTTTATACTTTCATAAGTCTAATTTGAAAACTCACACCATTGGATAATATTATTATTTAAGTGAATATAACTTATATTTAAGTTTCATTAACTACAATTAATTTTTATTACGAAATATGTTTTTATTTTAAGAAATAAAAATCTGTTATAAAATATTTTTTTATTAAATAACTTTCAAAATATTTCATCTATGATAATTTAGATGTATAAATTTCGTGTGTAATAAATCAGTCTCTAATTTATCATTAAATAAGTTTTCTACGATGATGTAAGATATGATTATATTAAAATAGTAAATAAATGTTACTTTAAAAATATGAATTAACGACATTTGAAACATTGATTCAAAATATATTAAACTGAAACTCACTTTACTAAGTAAATCAAATTAATAAACATGTTATATATATCTGGATTGAGAAACGTTTAATCAAAATAATTCTCAAGTCTATAAATAAATCATAATGAAAAGAATTTTTGAGTAATAGTCTTTTATTGAACGGATGAAAATATTATTTGCGGTTTTAAATATATTTGTTAACCAATTAAGAGAATTTATTTTTAAGAATAAACTATTTTCTTATAATGTTTATTTATAAACAGTATTATTATTCTCTTATTAAGATTATTAGCTTCATCGCTAACCTTATATTATTAAAACCTTGCAAAAGTATAGATAACAAATTAAAGACATTAAATTACATAGATAAAGTAAAATTCTTTTGTTTTTTATCAGTACAAAATTTATTCATTAACCTTTTTTTACTAAATGCATTTTCATAAAATTAAATCCACTTATTCACTATAAATTTAATGCAATCCATGTTTTAAGTATAAGTTTTTAAATAAAAAATTTGCGATTAGTCGATTGTTCAAAACACAATGAAGAAAAATTAAAACAATGAAAGTTAAAAAAGTGCGCTTTAAAATAACCTAAGCACATGTAGCCATATTTTTAAGGTTTACTGTATCTTCGACAATAGATCTCATTATCGGTCATTAATCTTAGATTTATAATCCCTATATAATAACATATATAATACAAAATTATACCAATAAATCGAGATGACTGACAAAGCGGCAACACTGCAACACTGACTTTATAATATTAAAAGATACTATTTGTGATTTGACGTTTCGATAATGTCGATTTAATGATGTAAGCGAAACAGTCTTTTACATCATATGGCTGTTTGATGTTCATCAATTGCTTTATAATAGTTATAAAGCATATTACTAATGCAATGTAACGTGTGAACAAGGTTGAATTTTATTGTAGAAATAGTTTTGTTTTCTATTTATTATTACTTTCACTTATCATGTATCTTATTTAATTCGTATAAAAGTTAAAGAGATGTATATATAATTTTAATACAAAATGAAACTGTTAACAAGTGCTGTATATATATATTTTTATTTTGTCAACGAAAAAAAATTAGACATTTGGTTACCAGAATATCATTAAGCAACTGTTTAATCATGATCTTAAACGATGTGTTAAAATACATAATGATCACATATAAAATATATTTAATGACAATTATATTTTAATAAATTATTTTCAAGAGTTTTATCAACAAATTGACGCAACAATTATTATAAAATCTTTGTACCAGTTGGCATAATTCTATATATGCTTTTAATAATGCATGCCATTAATTATAATAATTTCAAAAAATTAAGGAATATTTCAAAAATTCTGCAAATCTTATTTACCTTTTGAAGAAAAATAATTTATGGCAAATAAATCTTTTATAAGCATTGCATTTATCTGTATATGTAAGTTTCTAAGTAACATTATAAAAAAAAACTTATTGTCTTACTATATAAATATATAAATCTATAATGAGAAATAAATATAAAAATTGAACAAACAAACATTTATTTAAATATTTACTTAGAATTAAAATTTGATAAAAAATTAAGAACCTAATAATTACGAGTGTATTTAAATTCATTATTGAAGTCAATAACTGTATCAATGAATCAAGGTATGCAGATGTACCACATTTTAATGTACATAATTTAATTACATTAAATTAATTATAAGGATTAAAAAAATTTTTTTTTATAATATTTATCTTTTTTTAATTTAATAAATTGTAATTATAATATGGTTTTATTGCATTCAATTATTTCATAAGATCATACTTCTTAAAATCTGTAATACAGTAATATAAGAGCCTCTTTCATATTAAATTCATTATTACTCGTTTACAATATTCTAATTCAGAAAATAAAAAATAATTTAATCAAATAAATAATAAAACAATAAGTAATAAATAAATAATAAAATAAAATAAATTAATAAAATATAAATATATTTAATAAAATAAATAATAGCAGAAATAATAATTTGTAATAAATATAATATCTTATTTTTCTACAGTAATTAGTTTAAACATATTAATAGAAAAACAATTTAGAAAAAATTTGAATCATAAATATAACTTTAAATATTAAATAAAGATTTTGAATATATATGAATAAAAAATCCTTGAACTGTTAATAATATGATATCCACAATCAAAGCTAATAATTAAGTAAAGTTTTAATGAACATTATTTAACTAATTCGTGAAAAAGAACTTCACTTGAATTTATTATACGAATATAAATTGAGACATGTGCACTAAATTTTTATACACGGAAGTTCAATAATATTTTAGACCAATTTAATATTTCTATAATATTAAAAAAATTGAAATATTGAATATTTGATTAGATATATAAATCTTGAAGTAATAGCTAGAGTTTATATGTTAGAAATTTTTTACCTTTTTAATTGAAAAATTATAAATATTTTATTTTATAATAAATATAACGTCATCTTTATGCTAAAAAGTTCAAAAGAAGTGTGTAAAATAAAGTTATGCAGTAATTAATGAGATTTTTTTTATTTGAGAAAGAAAATACGCATGAGATAACTCGAGAGCTTGAGGTATTTTTTCTAAGGCCTGCCAAGTATATCCATTAGAACACTCTGTAACGGAATGCATGAGCCAGATAACTAAAGTCATTCTCTCCGAGAATAGAGCATATAGTGAAGAACATACAATACAATGGAATGTTCGCATCAGAGGGCATTCATTCTAAGGACTATATGCAAGAGTAAATACTAATTGGCAAGTAAATATGAAAACAATAAAATAACTACATATCAGATATTGTGATTAGTCTCACCCATTTTAGGGCTTTTCTTACTTATTAGTCTGATTTTACATAAATTATTTACTAAAGCTTTGGGATTATTATATAATTCTTGAGTAATAAAAGAAATATTCCCTACCACATTACCATTATTTTTATATCATACATTTAGTGACTATATTTGGGTCTTTATCTAAATTATTTAACGAACCATATGCACATATAAAACTTTTTGACCTGTCTTATGGTATTTACGTTCAAGGATAAAGAATCGTTTCTACGAACAATATTGTTAACTGCGTCTTCATAATTGCTAGCCTAGATCAGTGAACCGTTTAAACAATAAAGTGATCCAAACTAATAAAAAAAGTAATAAAACAATTTGTAAAAACGACATTAAAGCCACCCATTATATATTTAAGGTGCAACGAATTAAAATTAGAACTAGAAAAATTGTACATAGATACGAGAATTGATAATTCATTGATTAAAAGTTTTATTTTCAATAAAAATCTACTGATGAAACTATTAATAAAAGACGATATGGAAAATGAGTGCTATGCCCTAGTTAAGGTCACAATAGCGTAGAGGGTTTTATGTGTGTTATACATGTACTTTTTCCTACTATTGATTCAAGGTTTTTATTTTGTGCACTTTCTATTTGTTATCTGATAGTCATCGATGCTTAATCGCATGCTTAATCATTACCATACGATTCGCCCATTATTTTGAGTAGATATTCCGAGACTGACCTGACCAGGCTTCTCTTGGCTGCTGAATCGGCTGAGAATCTCTACTGTTTTTTCAGAGCGACGACTTCTTTGATGTTCCACTATAAAATTTAAGGGATAGATAGAAGTTTAGTCTTACTCTTTCGTCCTGTTGCTTTTAAGCTTTATTTTGAATTCAGTAGTAAATTAGCAACGTTCACATTAGCATTTCATCTCAATATATATTAGTAATTTTGACCGATTGTTGGTTTTGTTCTAATTATTATTTTTTGGTCTAGTTCTATCAGTCCGAAATTCTTCTTCAAGGTCGTTCGTGTATGGGCTTTCGAATAATTTCTTTAATTTCATTCACCGACATTATTGAAATTCCAACCCTATAGCTGATCCGACTAAATGTTTGCGGTTTTTGTGTCGAAGAAATATAGGGAAATTTCGAGGGTGCTGTCGCCTCTGATACCGGTTGTAGTATCGATAGGTATATTCAACCTTAACCGTGAACTCGGCTTCTTTAAGAAGACAAAAAAGAATGCATAAGATTCCAGAAATTATTCTGGAATCAAAGCTAACCGTTTTTTTCTAGTAATATTCTTAGATTCATGGTGATCAGCTATTGTTGAATATTGAATGCCAGAATCTATATTAACATCATGGATATTAGGGTTGTACTCCTATGTGAGGTCAACTTGGCTCTGAGTTCGTGCGCTAATTCGAGTACAGAATTCTGATTATGGAACCCAGGTGAAATTTTTTTATTAATCTGACTATTCTCCCATTCTGTTTGTGTAATTATTGCTATTTAATAATTTTGATAGACCTAACATTTTGCTTGCTCGGTTTTGAGCAACTATCAGTTGGCAACATTATTGGTTAGTCTAGCCATTTGTTCTTTCACAGCAAACATAATGTAAAATGTTATATGTGAACGTGTTCTCTTGCATAGAATTTTGGCCATTATTACTTGTCATGAAAACCAAAGAGCTCTTTTTCTTGCTCTTCATGATTTATATGACTTAATTAGAAGAATTCGTGAGTAGCTCGAGGTCAGGCCGTTAAATGGCTGCGCCTGCCAACAACAAGCTGTTTCCGATCTCTTAATTCCAGTTTACGGGTAAGTTTAAGATTAGGCCGTACAAAGACCACGCTTGCTAAGAACGAGTTACTGCTTATTCCCTCGTTTCTAACGTTCGCGGGTAACTCAAAGGTCAGGTTGTACAATGATCGCGCCAGCAGGGCCTCAGCTGCTGCGCTTAGCTGAGACTTCCCACTCCACACTCCCCGCTCCATGCTCATACTTTCACTCACTCACTTAAAGGTTAAGAAACCCTTTCACAATAATCCTAATGTTGGGTTACAGTTGGGAGAGAGTCACGCCGCTGGAAGTAGTGAAGACCTTGCTAGAGTGTTCCTACCGCTCCTGCCCGAGGTTCCAATGCTCCTTGTTTTTAGTCCTAAGCCAGAGCAACGCCGCTTCAATGACAATACGCGGCGACCTTCCATGATAACCAAGTCCAACCCGCGAGCAGCTTTCAGACAAGCCGATCTCAAGCAGCCGTTCCGGAAATCAGCTGCGCCTCTGGAGCAAATTTCCCAGACTCTACGTTTTCTTCTCTCTCTTATTAACTCACCCTGCTGAGATGAGCACAGGTCAAACGTGTGCAAAGCAGTCTTACCCATACCGACCAAGCCCTGTCAGCATAAGCACGAGAATTTTCTTTCCAAGAAAATGCATCAGGTGCATCCAGCGCTCGTCAGAACAATAATTTAATAATAAAACATTCAGAATGCATATAAATACGTTTCTTTTAATTTATGAATCATTAATAGAATATTGTTCAAAGTTTTATATAAATTTAAATATTACATTTAGAAAAAGTGTTTTAACAATATTTTTTAATAATATCCTTCTCATACTCAATCAGCCATATAAGTTTCTCTTCACTAGATTGAACCTTGTTAATTCTCTAAACTCTTTATTGTGAAACTAAAAGCTTGAGCTGTGGTCAATATAGAAAAGTTATTATCAATAACTTATGGGTTATTATTTAAATTTAGTTATTATCAATAATATTATCGATGTATAACTAAGCGAATAGAGAAATTAAAATTCAAATAATTAATTACTTTACTTTCTCTTGCACTTGTACCCATTTACAATAAATTCCTCTTAGCTAGGCATATACGACACAGAAAAATAGGTAAATATATATACAATCTATAAGAAACAGTAGAAGAGAATATAGCATGAGTCATTTAATTTCAAACATATAATTCAGTCGTACTATAGTGAAGGTCTGATCACAAAAATGTAGATACCAAGTAAAGGTACGTAGGCTAATCATCAGGCCGCAATTTTTAGTCTAGACTCTAATCTAAAATAAAGTTAGCCATGAAAAAGTAATATCATATCTTCTGTGCAATGAATATGCTTTCAAATTATCTTGTAAAATCTAAAATTTCACTTAGAAATTTTAAAAAGTGTTTTAATATTATGTTACTCCAAATTTCTTTTGGTATTGGTTTACAACTAATGACAGAAACTTCGTCTTTTCATTCAAACTTAGTATTTAGATTTTTTAATTGCTTATGTTTAATACATTAATATAAAAACATGTATCAAATTAGTAGAACTTTGGTAATGAACTCCTTCTTAAAAGGAAAATGAAACCAGTTTTTTTAAAGAAACAAAATTTAATAATCACAATTACGAAACTAACAATTAGAAAATTAAAGGAGCTTACCCTGTGAATCGCGCCTGCTACATCAGAAATTCGTGAAACGCAAGCGCACAGACGGAGAAACATTGGGATAAGATTCTTTCAGCCGAAACCGCAACACTGTACCAGAGATGATCGAATGTGAGCGCATAAGCGCAAAGTTCGAATCAGAATACATTTCCCGATAAACCTCATGTTGTAGGTTAAGGTTTTGTGTAACAAATTATTTAGACTAAGTTTGCGAACGTTTAAATTAAGTGTGTATCTCGTATTTCTAGATTTTATTGTTGTACATCTTGCCTGGCGACGTTATTGTAACTTCATATTAACTGTAAATTTCATATTAAATTGTAAGCTTATTCGTTTTAAAATGGGAGACCGCGATACCGCGCCGACCACTCTTCTACTATGATGATTGCCAGAAAAGAAGACAGGAATAAAGTTCACCAGATTTAAATATTAAAAAAACCTATTAATTTGTTAACCAAATAAATATTTTTATATAAAATCGCATAAAATATTTTTAAAAATAATAAATAATAAATTAAAAGAAAATTTTTAGGAAACAATTAGATTGTTATGTATATAGTTAAAACTTATATTCCTAATAAATTTGAATAAAGATAAAAATAAGGCAAAATTTTTCTAAAGAAAGAAAGGGATTATTAAAAAAAGTAAATTGCATGTATTCTATTGTAAATTTGAATTCAAAACGATATATCTGCATCGTGGAATATGTCTTGTATCGCTTATCACAGCTACAATAAGTTAATTTTTAAAATCTTTAAAATCTGTTTCACTGAAAATAGAAAGCATAAGTTATATATAACTTTTAATACATGTACCAATATTTCTTCTCAGTTTCTTTTTATAGGCACGTTTTATCGCTGTTGATAATTCATCTTTTTTCAGTTGGTATTTAAATCAGCATGATATGGCAATATATTTTGGAATTTATCGTATTTAACATATATACAATAGTAAAATTGGCAAATATCTACAGAAAATGTAATATTTAATTGATAGAAAGCGTTTTAATATTCTAATTTTTTTATTATTCTGATTTAACTATGTAAAATATATCTTGTAATTAAAAAAAATAATATTTTATAATTTATAAATTAAAGAACTAATGAAAATTGGACGAATCTATTAAATTTTTTAATAGATAATAGATTTTCAAGATTATTTTCAAACTAGTGTTTATTCTAATAAATAAGATTCATATTAAACGAATAGATTATTATTCTTACTTTTAATGAAAAGAAAATTTAAATTTAAATAGATAGAATTTTTAAATATACTATGTGTACAATTCCAATATATAATGCACTTTATTCATACTTGCAAAAATATATTATAGAATTATGAAAATATATATAGATATAAATATAAATATAAATTATTAAAATATATTATAGAAATAAAAATATAATATAGAATTATATTAAAAAATATGAAATAAAAATATTTCTGTATTAGATATTATTTGTTAGTAAAACGTGTTAGTAATTTGTTATTAATAGTGGCCAAAAATAGCCTTCATAAGCTTTAAAAAAAGTTTTTAATAATTAAAGGGAAATCAAGAAAAATATGTATATTAAGATTAAAATATTAAAACTTAAATTAATTTTATAACTTAATATATTTGTATTCACTTAACAACATTTTTCGTTAAAACTGTCAAAATGAATATATTATCTTATAATTATCGGTAGATTACAAATAATAATCATATAGGTATTATATAACAGAATTTTGATTGTACTATTTTTCTTAATACATGGCAATCTAAAAACTAACGATATATACTTTTCACTGTAAATATTTATATTGTACTTATCTATAAATAGATAACACATGCAGATATTCAATTACGTTACAAATTTTTTTCATTTGAAATTACTGATTTCATTTGTGGTTTGATGGTTATTTTCTCTATAATTTATAAATTTTTAATGTCATGAATTCAATTTTTATAATTTTTAATTTTAATAAAAACTTTACGTAGATTGTTAACTATTTACGTAAAATATCTAAATTTTTTTCAATGCAAGGTCATTATTAATAATTGAAAGAAAATAAAAAAGCAGATTTCTCTATCTGTGAAGATAAGAACACGAAAATATGAATTGTGAAATATTTATTGTGCATGCCCTAGATTTTTTGCTCATTTATTTATAAAACTAGTTTTATCTTTATTCTTGGATTTATTTAGTAATTTAATAATATGTATGATTGAGTTGAATTCTTCCTGAACTGTATAGAATATATAAATTTTATATTTTAAATATTTAGATAATAAATAAGTTAATTTTTGATAGCCAATTCTAATACTAAAAAATCATTCTTTTGATAGAATCAGTAGCAGTCATAATATTAATTTATATTACTTATATAACATTTTCAGAATCACAATTAAAATTATTATAATTATATTCTATATAATCGGCTTAATTTCATAAAACTTTAAATCTTGTATTTCGAAATATTGCATATTTTTTAATTATAATTATTCTTGAAGATAGTTAAAAAGCTACATATAAAATTCTAAATATTGTTGACAAATGACATTCATCATTTGTTCAATGTGATAATAAAAATATTTGTTCTTTTAAATACTTAATAATTAAGTAAAGTTAAAGTAAATTTATCAAAGCAATCTTATTAATATAGAAATATAATAAATTAAATAATGTAAATGTATAAAAAAAATTTTAAAATGAAATTAGTATAAAGAATATAAAGCATGTAACAATGTACCTTATAACCAAATAAAAAAACCATATTCATTTTTTAAATGTAAGATTTATCTTGCATAAAAAATTTTATTTAAAGTGAATGAAATAATTAATTCATTTTAAATAAAAAATGAACGTCATACATTAATTTTAGAAAAAAACTGTACTCACAATTTATAAGATATTTGGTTTCGACAACTGTAATAGAACTATTTTTAACTTAATTTAAAAAAATATATTTTTATAAATATGAAACGGCGATAGATATGATGACCTGTTGATTAAAAGTGAAACTAATATTAAAACCAATTATCTTCATAACTGAATGGCACTCGTATTATCTTGCTCAAGCACTACTAATTGAGAAAATTCAATAATGATACAAGTTAATTCATTATGCTATTATTAATACCTTTCGAATCTAGTCGATCGTATTTCAATATTGAAGACAGTTCGAAATTTAACTAATTGAATCAAATTGTAATCAGTGGAACAATAACAAGTTTATTGTTGCTTTTATGTATTAGTGTATATGTCCTTCACCATGCCTCTCATTTACTTTCCTGATATATCTCGCAATTCCGAGGAGTATCTATCATGTTTTGATTAAACAAGGAAATGATGTCAATAGTAAGACAAAAAATGCGATTAACATTTTATTTCAATTTGGATAATTGGAGATTATCGCATATTTATTATATAAATATATATAATATATTTAATATATTATATATATTATTATATATTGGAGATAATTGACAATTGGAGATAATTAAAATAATATAAAAATTTACTGTATTATTAATTTTTAATAATTCTTATGTTGATGCAATTGACTCATATAAAAAATTTAATACGATATTAAATTTTTCTTTAAGAAAACTAAGATGTCAAATATAATTTTTCAACATTTAAAATCTGGCCTTTTCAGTTTTTATTAATATTTATATTCCACTATATCTTAGTAATTAGTAATTAATATTTTTTAATAAATACAACTTTTTTTATTGCTTTTAATTTAATTTATAATGTACTATTTAATACATAAATAATTTAGTTAATAAATAATATATCGTATTTACTATTTCTAAATTATATTAACTAAATAAATATTACCACTTATATTGTATAATATATATTGTAATAATAATTTGATTGACATTTTGTGTTCTTGAAGTCTAAATTGAAAGTTTTAATTCATATGGGGCTCCTATAAAATCTACCATAAGAAATAGTTAAAATATTTATTCGTCTTGAATAATAAATGAGAAATAAACTTTTTATGATATTTTATTTTAATAAGTAATGTTTCTTTTAAACGTTTATACTCCAAGTAAAATATTAAATAATACTTTTTTTTAAATAAAAAAATTATATTTTTTCCAAACATACAATATTTACTTACATTAATAACACTTTTACTTTAAATTTGAAATGTAATAACTTTTCAGATTTTTAGATTAAGGGTATGTAGTAAAAACCTGTACTTTTACGTTAATATCTACATTTTTAACATATTTTGTAAATAATTTCAAAACATTTTAATTTACTTTTAATGACTATGAACTTTCTTAATATTTTTGTAGTAGATAATTAAATTCATTAACTGTTTCATTTACTTAATGTTTCGTATACTATATTTAACAAGATTCAGAAATACAATTGCTTTTTTTATTTTGGAGTTATTATTGCGTATTTGAAATACTTTACTACTTATATTTATTAACTTAAGTTACCAACAACCAAAATATCTTAAAGAAATTTCTTTTATTATCTATAAGAAATTTCTTTTATTTATTTCTTTTATTTTGCTATTTCGTTATTATAAGAGAAAAAAATTGTTTGAACAATTATAGCAATTTAATTAAAGTTTCAAGTTAATCATTTGCGATTTCTTTCTGAATTATATTTTCTTAATATTTGAGAATATTGTCAATAAAAACATAACAGTTACAATAAAAAATACTTTTTTTTCTGAAACTAGACAAAATTTTTATATTCTATTGTTGTAATAAATAAGAATTTACAAATTCTGTATTATTATTGAAGAACTAAATTTTTCTTGTCATTTACTTTTAAAAGCATGGATTCTAAATATCTAGTGAATTTATACATTTTGCTTTAAACTATTTCTAAGTAATATTTGTAAATAAGTAAGAAAATAAATAATAAATAGAATTTAAAGCATTTAAAAGATAGTTTTATAGATGAATTATAATTATATACTATATAATTATACAATATATAATATAATGTTATGGAATTTGCGATAAAAATCTCTTTCGCGCTATACTCGAAAAATTACGACACAGAATGAGTGAGTGAATGAGAAAATGCAGCGCAGCGTTTAATGAGTGGGAGCGCAAGAGCCGAAGAAGTGAGCCTAGCTAAGACTAAGGTCATAGCCGGACACAACGAAGCTCAGAGCCTTACCAACTTACGAGAAACGTTTTATTCCACTAGGCGGCGAGAGAAAAAGCGAAAGAAGGAAAACCTTTCTAGTAGTACACAGATAGGGTAAGAATGCTAGCAGCAACGAGTTCTATCGTCGCACGGGATATCGTTAGCGATATCATAAAGATTTCGGTCTCATAGTTGCAAGCCTTCATCTCGATCTTGACTTAGAGAGACGATATGGTCACTCTTTTCTTGGGATTCAGCGGTTCGCTACGTCCATCCTGCTACAAGAGTAACACGATTTGCTCATTCTCTTTCTGGGAATTAGCGGTTTGCTATATCCATCCTAAGCCATGGAGTGTCGTGGTTGACGTACGCTTCTCTTGGTAGGCTCAATTTACTCATCCAGCTCACACGGACACGTAAAAGCATAAGGAAACAGAGCGGCTTTGTTTTGTAAGTGTATGCATGTATGTAAATAAAATATTATATGCGAACGCGAGTTTTGTACACCGGATGGACTCTGAGTATTATTGTAATAAAATTAATGTGTTAATTTCATCCGTCGTGTTATAAACTGGTATAGCTAGCAGATTGAGTTAGGATTATTTCTTTGTTTTATGTTAATTCTGTGTTATTTTTTTACAGCGTCATGCAATCGAGCCCCGAGAAGCCAATAAACTAGCACATTATTATTTAATTATAGTTTTACTTATTTTGTCGGCCCGCTCTAAAATCATCCCCTCCTCTTCCATCCAACGAACCCTGTTGGCAAGTCGTCCCGGCTATAATAACGGGCATGGGAAGTGGGTAACGAGGCGCCGCGGAGGACATCCATCAGGCTTCAAGCCCACGGCAACTTCTTAGAGAAGGCAAACAAACGTGGCAGAAACCCAAACTCTGCAAAGTACAAGTAGAAATCCGAAACAAACACACATAATTGTAACGAATTTATTTCTTATATAAAAATTGTAATTTTATTACCTATTAGCTTACATAATTTAAAAACTGGCGAACTCAATTTCTCAAAATATTGTTTCAGAATTACCGTTATTTACTGCATGCCAAACTCTTTAAGACGGGCTATCCTGTAGCCGTCGCATAATTATTTTACATGTGTGTATGCGTTTTCGTATGTATGAACGCGTTTTTTGCACACATTAGTACGCGGGTATGAACGCGTCCCTCATAATGTGTGAGTGAGTGTGTTAGGTAAAAGTGCAACGCACACAGTGAATTTCTGTGTTTATTAAAGGTTAGGGCTTCCACACACATATATTCTGATCATCGACAGTTTTCACCGTGCCCCTTTCGCTCTTTGACGACAATTTTCGCTGTGCCAAATCAATTTCGAAGTGACGGTCTATACCGTACAAATTCATCTCTCGATAACAATTTTTGATACGTCAATTCCGTCCGCGTAGTGATGTTTTTCACTTTACTGCTCCTAGTTGTCGGTGTTCAGTTTTTGATACACTCATTCAGTCCTTGTAGTAATGGTTTTCACTTCACTGTTTCCAATCCTTAGTGTCCAGTTTTCAATGCGCTAATTCCGCTCCCGATCCTAATTTTCATCGCCGATCGATGTGCAGGGAGAGCATTTACCGTTTCGAATATGAACCTTACCCGGTGGAATACGTTTGTTGCACTAGAAATTCACCATATGTAAGTGAATGTGTGCAAAAAATGGCGGGATATTTCTGTTTCTGAGGAAATTATACTATCATATTGAGAGATCGCCGATCGTAAGCGCACGACCGCTTACATCTACATTAAGTTATATATCGCCTCCTTAAATTAAGAACATTTATTGTATATTTTATCGTAAGACTGCGTGGTTGTACGCTGTACCTTTATTATCGCTATACATTTTGTATTAAATTATAACTTAATTTGTTTTTGAGGCGGGAGACTATGCACTCATCCGACGAAGTGATCCTTAGGAACGGCATGTAGGATAGAGAAGAAATAAATCGCCGCTAAGATTAAAACACAAAAATATTTATCATTATTAATCTAATATCTGTATTCCTCATAATCCTCCCCTAGCAAACGAATCCTAGTTGACTGTAGAAATCGGGGCTGAAAAGCGAAAATAGACGAGCATCACAAAAGCAGATAAAAAGGGGAGAGACGACCTCCTTCCAAATTAAATATTTTAATTACAACTTAAACAGTTGAAACAAAGAACTTAAAAAATGCGATTCGAATTTTTTACATTACAATATGTATATTTACTCTTTAGACGGCATGAATTTCGATAATTTAATGTTTAAAAATCAATTAAACTATCTCATTTCGAAATTGAAATTTGATAAAAATTTTTTGCAATTATTACAAGATAATATATTATAATTCTCAAGTCAATACTGTTCAATCATATCTTTAAAAACTTCTAAAATTGCAAATTCCGGAAAAAATGTATATGAGTTTTTTAAGTATTTCTATTCTTTCTATTTTCATTTCTAGTAAATATACGAATATAGCCTTAAAATGTTGCTATAATGTGCAGTTTTCTGAAGCTGACAGAAGTAAATATCGTGTTCAATTATTTAAATGGCGAATAGCAAATATTTATCATTGTCTTTCATATATCAAGTATCACGTGGTATCGCAAAAATATCAGACACTACCTTAACAGTTTTATTGTTATCAGCAGTTTTATATTCTAGGAAATTTAATCAATGTTCAAATATTATAGCTGTTAAATTAGAGATATCATTACTATCATTATAGTAAATATAATGATGTAAGAGAGTTTGAGGACGAACCGCTGTTGAACATTCAAACGTCGATTAATATTCTTCTAATATTCCATCTGCTCTTATGTTACTTATATTTTTAAGAAAATTAACTATAAATTTGGATATATACATTTTGTCTAAATTAGCCATGGCGGAAGTAAATTAATAATATTATGAAAATTAATATAGTAGAGAATATTAAATACAATTATTATAAAACAAATAATTAAAAATTAATAAGCGATTAGAAATATAATAAAATACTCAGGTTTATTTACAGTAAATAATAAATAATTAGAATAATATAACTTAAAGTATAAAATAAATACAACTGTTTTAATTATCGAACTTCATGAGAGAGTAAATAGTGCAAAAAGCAATATACAATAAGTCCAGCAACGAAAGCGAAACAGTAGATATCTAATGATATTCCATACAATTGCTTGGGATGAATCTGCTTGGTAAACTTGGTCAAATTATATATTGACGGGTTGAGATTACTTTGCTTTTTATCAATAAATGTTTTGAGTAGAAAATATATCAAAAAGTACGATGATAGATTTAATTTCTAACATATTCATAGACAATGAATAAATTATTCATTAAGTGAAATATTCATAGTCTAAATATATTAAATACAGAAAAGAATTTGAAAGAAACAATTAACTTTGTAATAAGTACACCATTATTTTTCTTTAGATTTTGTTACTTTGCATTAGTAAAAAGTACTTTCAACTAAAAAATAAAGACAAAGTTTGACTGTTTTATTTTTTTATTCTACAAATTTCAAAAACAAAGCAAACATCAAGATTGTCATTACTCTAGCGTTCATTCCATTTTCTATAAACAAATGATACACGTGTTATTAATACGTATGACTAAATTATTGTTACATGTAGATATGAGTAATTTTATTGATTGTATATTTATCACTTATTATTAATACATTGATTTTTCTCGTAATATTTAAAGCAGGTACAAATATAAGACGTAAATATAATATGTATACATCTGAGTGCACAACAAGAATGATAGGAAAACTCAATTAAAAATTATTCGTTGTACATAACATAGGCATTGTGACGTACGTATATGCAATGGTAGCCTTAAAATTTTAATTGTATCGCGCATTTAATATACAATTTTGTAATCGCAGAGGCCAACATACGTATATTTACAGGCGTAAATATAAAAAAAATAATATTTTCTAATAACACATCACCGTATTTTGCCCCTAGAAAATAAGGTAATGATACAAATGTCATCATAAAATCAAGAGACAAATCATCTCAATATCTTGTTTTGTTCATCTCAATTTTTCGTAAGGTTCTCGGAGATTACGTATTCAAGTAGAACAGTAAAAGTTATCAAACACGCGATGTAACAGTGAAACTGTTCAACTTCTGGACTTTTGATATATTGCATGCCATGGAGACTTGTATGGGGTAGGCTGCTGTTATAAAATAAAAAATTGAAGAGCTCCTCCATTCTGCCGTCAGTAAACAGCTCAGTCCACCTTCACAAAAACTGTGACGTAGAAAAAAATCGTGATGGCAATCAATATAATAAAGCAGTAAAGACTTGGAAGAGTCTAAGAAGAGCTAGATGGAAGATTTATATTTAAAAAAAATATATAAAATGTTTAGTCACTTAAAATTTGGTAAAAACATTTGAAAAAATTTCAATAAAAA
Source organism: Wiebesia pumilae (assembly GCA_018907045.1). NCBI lineage: Eukaryota > Metazoa > Arthropoda > Insecta > Hymenoptera > Agaonidae > Wiebesia > Wiebesia pumilae. Next base: position 2,102,055 of record JACCHZ010000125.1, on the reverse strand, counting down.
TTCAGTAGAAATATATGTAGATGAATTTTAATATTTAATAAAAATTAGCGTATGAAAAACAAGAGAATAATAGAGAAGAATCACAGTCTGATGCAATAATTATATTACATACAATATTTTATGAATTATATATCACATTAAAAATATTTTTAAATAACTTAATAGAATATATAACATATATATAACTATATAACTATATAATATATATTACTTACCTCTAATTAAGATTAGGTTCTTATTTGAAATTCTGTTTCTGCCAATATTCTCGTTGTCGCTAAAATAAATAAAAAGAATTTATTTTTTGAAATAAAACAATTTTATTTCTCATCATGATTTTTATGTACCGAAATTGTGAGTTACATTTATTAAAGCTCATAGCATTAAATCAAATGTTAAAAATAAAAGTGTCATGATAGGGCAACGATTCGGATTTTGAGTTCCATGTGGTTATTATATTTATAGAGAATTTTTGTTATCATTTTTGTCTGTAAAAATACAGTAAGATATGTATTTTATGTACATTTTTGAATATTGAAATTTGCATATTAAGGGACCATAGTCTTTAAGATAATTTATGCATAATTTTGTTTATTTCACGAATTCAAAATTTTTGTATGGCCAAAAATTTGCAAAAGTTTCTTCATTTCAAAAGCGTAATGAAATACTCCTTGATTGATGTATTAAATGTTTATTTATAAATTTTTCTATTGAATAAAATTCGACAATATTCATACGAGATATTCAGGATTTTTCACTGCATGTGGCGATAGAGTAACTTTGATTTTATATAGAAAATGATTAATTTTTTTAAGAAAGAAAATAATCACGTTTTCATGTTTTCTTATATTATAACCTGTCGACTTGTTTAATTTTTCTTTAGTTATTTATTAATAGTTGACATTTAAACTCACTAATGATTATACATACTGCTTTGCTTCATGAGGAACATTTTAACGCTTCAAGACCGCTAAGTGACGTAACATTAATAATCATTTATTTACATGAAATTTAACGTATGAAATTGACTTAACAAAAATTTGAGCGAGAAATAAAATTTAAAAAAAAAACTAGCGTTAGAGTTCATTCTTGTACGTTACTATTAATGTTAGATGAAGTTTTTTCTAATTTCACATCACAATGAGTAATGCTAGATGCGAAGCACCGATTTTCGTTGCCGATTCATTAGAGCTTCACAAAAGAGTTAAAATTTCTCAAAATGATATTATGTAATTGCTGTCAGAACTATCATTATTGATTTCACAATCTGAAAATGTTGTTCAAGAAAAGATAATTGCTCGTTTTAACAGTTTTTGAGCCATTTAACGTCACTTAATATATCAATGTTTTAAAAAAATTGATTCATTCTTTTGTGAAGGGTAACTGATGAAATGCTTATCTCATTATAGTTATTATAGTTTTCGGTACATTATCTAAAAGGCCATAACAGTTTTAAAAGCTTTATGTTTTATTTTAAATTTCTTTAATTTAATGGCATCGTCCATGTTTACGCTCTGTGATTCAACAAAAGTACTTCAAAATTAATTGTAAAAAGTGTATGGTTACCCCCATTTACTCTTTTCAGTAAAATTTTTTCAAAAATTCCGTAATATTTTTTCAAGATCTTATTTTAGTGAGTTTTAAATTTATGTACATTATTAAAAAAGTGTATTATTTCTTTTTTCAAAAGTAAAAGGCATAATAGAAGAATAGATCATCTGCAATTATTTTATTGTGATACAACTTATTTTATAAAAAAAACTAAAGAGCTGTAAAATTTTAATTAATAATTCATCTCATCACTTTTACTTTTAAAAATAAGATGTTTCTCTTTCTTATAATAAGATATTTCAGAATAGTTTTTTTCATAAAGTTACTTGTTAGATAAACATCTATTGAAATCTTAAATATTTCAATGAGTGTATATTTACTATTTCATTATAACTATGTAAGTAATAAATAAGTATTTAACTTTGCGACGAAAAAGTCGGTCGCGAACTTACAAGTGCATGTGCAATACAGTGTTTACGGGCAAGCAGCAAAGCCCGGACGAAAATGTGTGCGTGCATATACAAGAGATGCTATGCGACAATATATATGTGGAAAAGAGACGCTTACGCAAGAGTGCACATATATACATGACGTTTGCGCGACGGTAAAGTAAGACTGAGCGTTTGTGAGTCAGTGAATATGACCCCATAATGGGAAAACATTGCATAGAACTGTGAAAGAGAATGCGGCGTAAGTGAAAGAGTGCAAAGAGCCATGAGGAAATCAGGTATAGTTATTCGGCTCACCCAGGAGATACAGGCACGTGGCTAGACTCTCCTTGTATACCTTGTCCAACGTCGCGATTCGTTGTGAAAAACAACCATCGAAACATGTATAATAAAGCTCCATCGCGTTTCATAAGGATTATAAAGTTTGTATAATCGACACCTTAACCCGTATCGAAATAATGTACACATCGCCGTCGTAATTCACTAAAACACTAAGATTTTGTAAACGGTAGCATATCGTAAAACTATATTAACCCGTTAAATACTAAAATAATAGAATATATGTAAGATTTAAATTTAATAAATTAGTTTAGTTTATTATCGAATACGCCGTCCTTATTTTACTTGGTCTCTGCACACCTCCTCCTACCGATACCAACCCGATCCGACATCGAACAATTCGGGCTAGAATAGAGGAAGCGCGAAAGCGAACCGCCGCTACCGACATGAGGAAAGGAAAATGACATATAAAAATAAAACCGTTATAACTTTATAAAAATATTTTAATAATAGAATTTATTAAAATATTTTTATCTAAAATATTCGTATTGTTAAGAATAACTAAAATATAAATAATCTTACAGCACATTTGCTAATAAGATTAGAATTAATCTTAATCACAAGATACATTGTATTTACGTAGATTGAAATTAAATAATACCAAAATAAAATAATTTCAATACGTTAAAATAGTATTTAAGAATGCAAAGAAATTCAAGTATAACTTTCGGATTTTCAATAAAAAAATGCGCTCGTGTTACTTACTGTCAATTAAAAAAAAGTATTAATCTAAAAACATATAGCTTGTAGTCATTGACTTACATGAACTCATGAATACACGTGAAATCACAATAAAATATTCTAAATATATGTATATGAGTCATTTAAATATATATTTACAATGTATGCAAATAATTTAGAAAATGATTTAAAGTATAAGAACAGTAAGTCATCTATCAGTTAAAACTAAAACTATAAATAGAAATTAAAAAATAGGATAATAATAAAACTAATTAAATTATGATGAAGTGTGTAACGTTCGACCCCAAAACCCCGTTCGGTGATCGAATAACGTTTTTACTTACTTGCCTTTCTGGCGGCGGCGACTTAGTCACTTTGCGTACCCTGGTTATCCCGGTTCAGATGGCTCGATGTCTGAAAGAAACTGAGCAACATGATAACGGCGGCTCTTTTCAATATGCTAAACCAATATTTATTCTAACAGATTTACAGCTATATCGCTTTTTCTTATATACTAACGGCGGTGATATTTTATATAGGTATAAGTTAATTACGGCGGCGGCTAATTTACTTTGTTACGGTAAAAACAATTTGTTCTGAGTGAGTCAAGATACCATGGATCAAGAAGTATGTACGGCGAAAAACGAACAGTTAGGCTGTACTCTTGTAGATCTGTTTGAGTGCTAAAAATCTGCACAACTCAGCAAGATCTCTTTATTCCCAACCAGACTACCCCTCTTGGAGTTTTGTTTTACATGCTAATAGTCTACACGACTCAAGGAGATCTCCTTACTTCCAACCAGAACAATAATTCTTCATCACGGGTTCGCCTCCTTTATAGCTTGAATGCAATTTTCTTCCTTTGCTTTTCATCCGCCGTCTGGTGAATGAAATCGTTACTTTAACTTACGGAGGGACAGCCCCGCTTAGCCTTTCCCCTATTGATGACCGACGGTGGGGAACGCAGTAGCAACGGTGGCACCAGCACGTTACTCTCTTTCATACATATGAAAGTTTGTTCTTGTAATTAATTGCTTAATTGAAAAGTTTTAATTGTTTAACTATTGAAAAGTTATTTAATTTCATATGAACCTCTATTACGAAATCTTTGAAAAAAAGTATATAGATAACATATATGCATTTCTGAAGCAACAGCCGCATAATGAACAAACGCACGTTCGATAAAGAAAATAAACAAAATATTTCATAACCTATATTCAAACAGTGAAGGAAAAAGCTTTCTATATTATTTAAAATAAATACAATCTTAATTTAAAACAAGCACTCTATAAACTTTATTTTAAACACACGCTGTACAAACTTATTCTAAAGAATGCGGCGTGAATTCAACTTTTAAGGATTAAACCTTTGCAAATTCGTCAGGGACTCCATTAACGCAAGCCTAAACCCTGCATGGTTACAAAGACGATTTACCATGGAATAGATACCCCAACGTAATTTCTTGCACTCGTACACTTATGGTCAGTAGTCTTTTAAAGCAGCAACATTGTCTGCATCTTCACACAACTTAGCGTGAACCATTGCCTCGAGGCAAACTCGGCGCATCAAAAACTGACACCGGCGGGTGAATGCAATGAAAATGTCGGATTGTTCGCAAGTAGAGATGGGAAACGTGTATGTTCACGCAGGGGATGGCCGAAAATTACACCGAGAACAGAGTGCATGCATCGCGTCACTTTCTAATGATCCAAAAAGACACAGCGAATCGCTGTTACCTCAGGATGGGAAAACGCAAATCATGCGTTTTTCGATGATGGTCAGGCTAGATGCAATAGTCACTGACACTCTATGTACTCTCAGGCAAGACCAGAACACAATACGAATTACAAATGACGATGTTGAATTTTCGGATAGTTTTAAAGATTGTTGGGAGACAACAAACTACAAATATGGTGTACACAGCAAATTGTAGCTGTGCGCTCCGCTCATTTTACGCGGATCAATGCGCAATAGATTGATCGCAATGATTTATCTGCGCGAATTCATTTGATAGACGCGCTTGATTATTGCGAAGTCTGATCGTGCGCACTCATACGCTCAGAGCTTAGAAGGCTCCGAAACACTCGGCTGCGCTCACCGGTCTCATGCGTTATTTACGTCTCTTCTTGCTTTCCAGCGTCGCATCGGCCACATTTTTTTTCCTTGATGAACTATGGAGTTATTTTTTTGATTCCTCAAATTTTATGCTAAAAGGACTTTTCGTCACACTATAATAAATATGCTTAAAACTTATCATTATCAGAATATAGACTTAGTCAATTTTGTAAAAACTCTAAACTAAAAGTAGATCTAATAATAATTAAAATGAATAAATGAATTTAAAAGAAATACTGAAAACATAATAATTAATAATAATTACATCAGAATAAACATTCGACGCATTAACTATCAATAAATGTTTCTGAAAATAATTGTCTATTTGATAAAAATTATGGTTTCATCATAACAAATTTAATTATAATTATAATCATAATAAGTATAACTCATACATTTAAATATTTAGTTGATTCTACTGTAACTAAATTGCAATTCTTTTTTTAAATTACAAAGTGTTAATATTATACGCTTCATAAATCCATACATCCATAAGAATAAGTCTGGAGAATAATAGGTTACTTTCAGAGCGTCTGGCATTGTATGATTCGAGATCTATCACATCAGAAATTACTTTAAAATTGAAGCTTCCATCTTTACACTATTATATTATACTTTTTCCCAACCCGACTTAAATTTTCCAACTTCATATATGTGCTTTCCTTATCTTACTATGTTGACATAATTTCTAATATCACTAGGTGATATTTCTAATATTTAACTAGGTATTCCTTCCCTTTCTGGGTTAGCAACATTACTCAATGTGTCATACATCATTCCCACCCCAATGTGAGATATATTTCTGTTTCAAACACAGTAGTGGTATCTCGTTCATTGATTTAAATGTAAACAGTATGAAAAGTGAGTTATATATACAAATTTAGCAACCATGTATAGTCTGTTACGATATCACACAATGCAGCAACCGAATTAAATCACTAAGTTTTATTAGATAATTTTTTTTTCAAGGATTATCTAATTTTAAATTAAGTGAGAATTTTAACAATGTTAGAATACAAATTATTTAGTACAACAATCTTTCTTTTAATATAGTTTTGAGATAGATCCAAATAAAAAAGAATGAATTTCCTACAATATAACAAGCTTTAATAATAAACATAAAAAATAAATAACTAATATATATTTCAAAGATAAAGAAATTAGTTTGTAAGAAAATTAAAAATAGTAAAATTAAATTGAATATTAATTTTTAATATTTTTAAATTAATTTTTAATAATTTTAAATTAATTTTAATAATTTTAAATTAATTTTTAATAATTTTAAATTAATTTTTAATAATTTTAAATTAATTTTTAATAATTTTAAATTAATTTTTAATAATTTTAATATTAATTTTTAATTTTTAATTTAATATTAAATTTAATATAATTATAATATAATAAAGATTATAATTTTCTAAGAGTTTTCATCAAGTTTAAACTGTATTAGTGTACATTCAGTAATACATCAGTTTTCACTTGATCTGTGAGTCACAACGCTTCATAGCAAATGTTTATTCCGAAAGTTTAAATGATGCTGAGCACGAAACTTTCTTTGATCTTTAGTTTGAGTTAGATAGAAAACGTGGATCGCGATAGTTATCGTACACTGATCCGGCTCGAAGGACCAAAATGTTGGTTTTACTTGAGTAACTCACTCAGATAAATCTGATTGATTATACTAATTGCTACAAAGTGAACTTTTATAAAAAAGGTAAGGATTAATAATTATATATGAGATTTATGATATTTCGTTTAATAAGATTAAATAATGTAACCGATCGATTTAATTCTGAAAATTTGTCCTATCTTCTATCAATCTATTCTTACATATACATATTTAATATTTAGAATTTGTAATGTCCTGGCAAATTTAATCAGTTTTGCACAAAATTGTTTATAGTTATATTAAAAATTATTATTTTAATAAATATTTGCATGCTTGTATTGCATTAGTATATATTTTTATTAAAATATTTATATCAATTTTATACTTAGTAAAATTGTAATATATTTTACTTTATAATTAGTTTAGAATATTGAAAGCAAATATTTCCTGAAGAAATAATATTTTGCAGTTGGTACTCTCTGAAATATATTATAAAATTCAATACTCATATCATGCGAGTTTGCGAGATCCAATAAGTTAAGACCTCTACTGCGCATGCGACAAATAATTATTCTGTATCGCGTCACTGTTCCTACCATATTTAGATGTACTATATGATATATTAAACTCTCGTTCATTAACTTAGCCACAGTACTCGTCGAGTTAATAACTTGTTTTCGGTTTGTATGACCGTTTATTCGTCATGTTAAACGTCTTTTTTCATTCCATTTCAGTACAAGTTGTAATGAATACTCTTATCCTTATTACAGTTTCGTCGCCTTACTGAACGCGGTAAATAGTCCTCTTCTGTCTCGTTCTACCATGTTATTGTACATGTCTAACACTCTTATACTTACCATTTTTTCTTATTTTTGGAAAAATTGAAGAGTATTTAGTACCAATCTTTCTCAATATTGAAATTTAAATTCTGATATTAGTAGTAATCATTATACTATATTATTATGATATAAAAAACAGTAAAAATTTTAAGAAACTAAGTCAAACGTAAAACTTTTTATTAACTTTATTACCTACCGCTTATTATAATAGATTTTAATTTTATTTTTTTTAACACAAAATATAAAAAAGTAAATTTAATCATTAATCATGTTTCGAACATACATTTTTTACATATTAGATAAATTTTTCATTACTGCAGTATGTAATATAATTCAGTAAAACTTTTGTTTGATATCTTACATAAAATAAAACAAAAATAAAAGCACAGAAGGAAAAATTTGATAAACCATGATGCAATAATATATAGGTATAAATTGACGTACGATAGTCATGCATGATGCAGTTGATAATTCTGTTACAATTTCAAATTAATGCATTCGTTTTATGTAATATTGCTCAAAAGACATGTTTACAATATTGATAGATTTATTATTAGAATATTGATAATTATTCTACTTTCAATGATTAGATATACTTACCCTAATATATAAACTTAATAAACAGAGACCAAAGTATCCATAAAATTAGGGAGTTCAAAAGGTGAAATAAATAAGAAAAATGTGCATTATTCGTACATGTTTTCTACGTCTCTATTTATTATGAAAATATAATACAAAACATCCTATGTCATATTACATAGATAACAATACTCAAACAACGATTCTAACATTTTTGTTAAATAACTTTACGAGCCCATACCTATCTACAACTTATTGAAATTATTAATTTTATTTTTTCTATTTTTAAAGAAATTTTACATATAGAAAGTAAAATATATGAAGTCTTTATTAAATTTACATGATACATGTCGATTGAAAATAAATAAAATTAGCGGTTAATTGGGCTATCAAGTCACGCTGTTTGCACTTTCACGCATTTCGTTGTTGCTTTCTTTCTTCCTTTTAATTTTCTTTCGCTATTATTTTCGTTTTATTTTTTTATATGTAACGAGGTCGATGCACAATGGAGTTTTGTATTAAAGCTAATTACAAATAATACAAACGTTTATAAATTATTCATTAGTAATAGAAATGTGTTTCTCATAATGAGAAATCGAAGCTTAAATTTAATCATCTAGCGTTACTATTATTTCTTACTTCTCATTCTACTATACACATCTACATCTTATCTGGTTCTTATGGCTTTATACAAATTATCTCTTGGATCGTCAATTTTAAAATATGTACTAAATTTTATTAAAAATATTATTGTAATATTTTACATCATTTAATTCGAAATAAAAGACACCTTGCTTCCATCATCACTGTTTTAAATTGAAAGCGAATGGAAAAATTAAGAATTATCTATTTATTACTTACAGATTCTTTATTTTAGAGGTAAATAATTAATAAATTGAAAGAGTTTATGAAAATAGAGTAAAAGAAAATTGTCGATCAATCAAGAGCATTGTAGCAACTAAAAGAAATATATTTATAATATTTGTTTAGCTTTCTACTTTTTTAATTAACCTACATATCACTATCTTGTATGCAAATCACTTTAACTCGGACTTTTTTTATATCTTTCATTATGATATCACTATGTTTAAAAAAGTCTAGAAACTTCAACAAAAAAGTTCAATGTAGATATTTACAATATAAATAAGTCAAAATAAAATTTATAAATCACACGTTCAAATAAAAAACTTTTATTTAAACATTTTTAATATAATATTTTAATATTGATTTTTATGCCTTTCTTGCTAATATAATCATATTAAAAAATGTTAATCAACTCTATATATTAGATTAAGAAAGCAATGTTTTATATCATACCGATTGCATTTAAGATAAACGAATAATACTATTAATCATGTTTCAAAATTCTATATTTTCGAATTCGCAAATTATTCATTAAATAATTATATATATCAATAAATTATTAGCAAATTATCAAAAAATTATCAAATTTAAATTTTTTAAAGTTAATTTAAATAACTTGAAATGGAAACTTCATTTTTCCTATTTTATATGTTGCAAATAAAATATTTCTCTTAATAAACAATAACAAAAATTTTATATAAAAATTGAAATTTATAAGTGAGTATTAGCTTTTATGTATTCTTTTCATTTTGTATTTTTTAACAAATTTTATTGCACGGCGAGATAAATAGTTTATTAAAAACATAAAATACTTTCTGCATATTTGTGATGCATTCGTAACTTAAACGAAAAAATCCGAATTCTGGTACTGAAGTAGCATTTTTTGGCAATAAACTATTTATTATCTATGCAATATATCTAAGTACAGTTAATTCTATACGATTATAATAATTTCTTTTATTTTAATTGGAGATAATAATAAGTTAATATTGAGCGATCTTTTATTATACAACAAGTGCGCATTTTACATTGTTATTTTAAGCGCACAAGTATTACGTCCTTAACTTTTCAGCATTATATTTTCTTAATCATTGTTATATTTCGTGCCCATCGTTACCATCGGTTTTTATGTATATTAGAAAGAAAAAATGTTAGCTCGTATTTATTTATAGCTAATATTTTTGTATTAATTAGATATCCTTTTTGTAGTAATAATTATTTACGTTTAATTTAATATGAATAATGTTATGATTTTACCTTTAGTTTACTTATTTTATGCAGTACCAGTTCGGTTAATTTTTTTAACTTATACAATTTATATTGCTTCGTTTTAATGACAGTACAATCCTACGTTAAAATTTTATGCATTATAGTTGTTGTTCAATTTTGTTCAGAAATACTGCTTATCATATTTTATTTTATTTTTGTAACTCATAGTTTGCAGTTTAGTCATAAACATTACAACATTTAATTGTGAAAATTACTTTTGTTTAACAATTCTTCTTTTTAAATATTTTCATAAAAATGAAATCTTGTTAATTATATTTAAATAATATGAAACATTTAATGAATCACTTGTTTAAATAAAAGTTCAATACAAGTAAAAAATATTAGTTTGAAATTAAGTATTTCTCAGTTCTAAATTACTCTTTTAAAAAAAAAATTGCAATTGCATTTTTTAGAAGTTTTTGTTTATTAAAAATCATGTTTTAAATATTTGGTAACATAAACACGAAATAAAAAAAGAACAATTCATAATCAATTATATTACTTTTATTCTTCTCTACTTAAATATTCTTTTTTTATACATTAGTTTCAAATAATAGCATTTATATTATTATGTAAAGAGTAATATTGCTGCTACGTATTTTTCTTTCTGTGTATAATATTCTGAATTTTTTTCTGATTTAATACTTTTAATTTTTTTATAATATAATTATATAATTTAACATATTTCCTATAAATATAATTAATTTCATATTACCGTACGTTTACATGTTACTATCAGCAACGCAATCCTAAGATCTCATACTCTTTTTATATTTTGGATTTCACCGTGTGACCCCTCATTATTTGTACACATACATCTAATTAAAACTTAACTCTCTCTCTCATTCTCACTCTCTCGCTTCCTCTCTCTCTCTCTCTCTCTCTCTCTCTTTATTTCTCGGTCACATTTTATTATATTGTATAATATCATATATAATAATATAATATTTGATTTATAATATTGAACGTTTATAATAATATTATACTGTTTAAGTAAATGCTACAAATTATGAATACGTTTCTTATTACGCTTGCGCAACTAAAAAATCCGTTATTTTTATAATGAAAATTCACACACATATATATATATATATGTATATATATTGCGCTCTATGGCTTTTTATTTTCAAAATTATTTTCTATTTTTTAAATTTAATCTTTGTAAATATAGCATGTTATATATTTTAAGTTAGTATTAAATGATTAAACCTGTTTTCTAATATTATTTCTAAGTTTCAAACATTACATTCGTTCTTCTTTCATCTAATAACAAAAAAATAATTTAGGTTTTAAAAGAATATAAAAACTTATTCAATTTCAAACAAATAATTAACTACACTTAATTTTAATAATCAGTTATCTTATTCTAAAAAATATTGTTATAAAAGGATATCTTAAATACAATAATATATTTGTACAAAAGTCTTTAAAGAATATATAAGAGGCTTTTCGACAATAATATATATATATATATATTTATTTATTTATACATTCACAGAGTTTATATGCTATATTTTTTCAACGTAAATAATTGTTTTATAATTTATGAGACCTATTCTTACTAATACAACAAAATATTTTGCTTGCAATTTTAAAAACTTAATTTATCAATATAGTTTAAAAACTAAGTTTAAGAAAAACGAAAACATCTCTAAGAGTTATTTTTATGTACATGCTTCGCCTGCATTAAATTGTAAAATTGAAAACACTTGTTTAATATTACAATCACAATATTACTATTAATATAAAAAAAATACTATCGCCCAACACCTATCTTTCACTATCATAATTAATTCTGACTTTTAACTACTTCTTCAAACAAAAAATGAAGTACAAACTTACCATCTCGCTAAAGAATCATGCATTAGAAAATTTTCTGTTGTCATACTTTTCATCTATTTTATATTATGGTTATACTTCAGGATACTGCGCAGCTTCGGTATGATGCTACAATCCCCCGCCCTACATCATTTATTGCTTTTGAATACCCCGGCTTCCTTGGGACATCCAGTCGGAACAATATCCTGCAAATATCAGTCGAGGTTTTGCTTTTTCCTTCCCACATATTTTATTATTAACTTAATTAATTTATTGCTTTACAAATAAGAATGTTTTAATTGTCAAAATTTTTTAAATATTCATTGTGGATTTATGGGTTACGTTTTTAAAATTTCATAGTAGATTATAATATGAAGGAAAACAAGATTTTTAGGGAAGTTTATTACAATGTGCACTGATAATTTTTGAATTTACATGTACTTTCCATTACTTATTTTTTTTCCTTAATAATGTTAGCTCTAAGCTTTTTGTTCTTTTTCGCACGATCGATTGAATTTACTTTTTATTATGTATGTTCTTATTATTTGGAACAACTAATAGCCTTTTATTATTTTCTTTTGTTTATATTTTCATATTACTTAAGTCCTTTCCTTGCATTAGAAAATATTTTCTATTACAATATATTTCTATTTCAAACCTTTTATCCTTTACGTAGATTTTATGAAGACTAATATTATCAATGATTGAAAATATTACTACTTTTTGACAATATTTACGTTTACATTGCTGAGCTGAACTTTCTTTTCATATCTTTCTTTACTGTATCATTTTAAAAGATATTTTATATTATTTATTAAGTGGTATTTTATTATAAAATTAATATTTTAGTTATTCTTAATATAAACATTGCATATACAAATTTATCAACAAAAATTAATTTAAGATTAATGAAATAAAATTGTTTAGTTCATCAACAATGTTTGTCACAATATTTCAGTAAAACCGAATATATTCACGTACAATGCGATTTCAAAAGCCAAACGTAATATAAGAGGCACTTCAGCATGCGTATGGCATTGATTTTTATTTTTTTCGATTCTTCTTTTTCTTATTAGCATTTATTAACTGCTTTACTTCAACTCGAAAAAAATTCTTAACAAGTATTGTCTGATTAATGTTTATCAATAATTTGAAAAATTTTAATTTTATAAAATATAAGTTATAAGAAAAATATTCTATTAAAATTAAAATTATCTGCAATGACCTTACGCGTACTATGACCTTTTACTACTATTTATTGATAAGAAAAATTCTTTTGCAGTAAAAACGCTTTACTGTAATAACTTAAAATTTATAAATTATAAACAATAATTTTCTCATTTAAAATCATTAAAATTGTAAATTTTTCCCATCCAAAATATCCATTCTACAAGCATTTAGTTTGTGGAATTTTGTCAGAAGACTCATCCATCATACATCGATTTAAATATACATTTTAACGCCAAGACATTGAAAATTTATACATGCTGTTGAGATATTTTGTATATGAAATAGGCCTAATGATTTTTCACATATGCAACGCAACACATTTAAGCAGATACACACACATGTAACTCTAATCTCTTCTTTTTACTAATCATTTCTTGTTACATTTTTATTCGATGAATGATAATAATCACGTACCAGATAGTACAATATATTTTATACTTAATTATTTATTCTTCTGAGCTTGGGTTATATTATTGCTTAGTTGTACTTGCATATAAAAACCTATCAATGTGCATATGAACAAAATAGTTCATTCATTTTTTATGAAGAAATGTATATTCATATATGCAGATGGAAATTTGATTAATGACACAATTTTACGGCTACCACCATCAAGCCAATTATTGTAATGTAAATATATATGAGCAATTGATAAATACAAAATATGAGATGTACGAGATGTTTATTAATTAGTAAATATATCTTTTCTATTATACAAAAAAGTATATCTTTAATTTTTATTCATGAAATATAGCATTTTTCATTTCTAAAAGATGGTTCTAGTACTTATTCATTGAAATTATAGGATTTTTTGTAACGATACCTAACAAAATTAATTAATTTTACTTCTATTAGTGCTGTTGATCATATGGAAGTCAAAGCTCTTTTATGAACTAAAATAAAGAAATAATAAAAATTATTAAAGAAAGTTGATATTTAATAAAATACATAAAATATTAATAAACTATTACAGAACCGTTAATATTTTCAGTACGCTTATTAAGCACTACAAAACAATTATTTCATTGTAATTTAAAAATTAAAAATATCATTAATATTTGTATTAAAATAAATTTTGATAATGTAGTAATTAATCAAAATTACGATAATGAGATATTAAATTATTCATTAAACATAAATAGCATAAATAACATAGTCAATATATAAAATATGTTTTTTGATAATGGCTGATATCGCTACCGATGACGAAATAGCATCGCACTGCATCTCTTAAAAATTGCATATAATATCTCGTGTCTGAAAAATTACAGTCAACATACAATCTAATAAATTGCGTGTAATCTACAATGAAATTGTTTCTACATCACCGAATGGAAATTAGCTCCGCATCCCGATATTTATTGAATATTGGCCCGCTGGTGAGCCCAGCTCTCGCCAGTATTTATTACTATCATTATAAATATCTTATTTTTTTAGTGAATCGCTTTGTTTATTTTTAAAATAATTTACCAGCTTTTATATCAATTCTATCCCTCTCTCTCTCTCTCTCTCTCTCTCTCTCTCTCTCTATATATATATATATATATATATATATATATATATATATATATATATATATATATTGTTTTTATATGTAAATTAATAGTATTACTATTATTTCTCTTATACGTGAAACTCAACTTTTCATTATTACATATTGTTTCATATTATTATTATTTACTAACTTATTTTTGTTCTTTTATGCTTATTAAATGATAAAAACTAATAACTTTTAATCATGTAAGTCTTTTATAATTGGTAACAAAATTTGAACTGGTTGATTTTTCATTTACATTAAAAAATCCAACTAAATTAGGTTCTTTCTGTATTAATCGTTTTTTCAAGTAGTATTAAACTAAAAAACTTAAACACATTTTCTTACATACACACATATGAATTTTTTTACGCTTGTGTTTTAAAATATTTTTATATGGTATTGGTCTCTGATAATACGCGTAAATTACAAGCGATTACTGTTATATTTAGATCTATTAATGGCATAAAAGAAATAAAAATTTAGCAATAATTATTTTCATATAAAGTTGATCGTATTTATTAAATTTTTTAAAGAAAACACTTTTTTTGTAAAGAAATCCTGAGACAAAGAGATTTGAAATATCTGTGTATAAATGTCTTTTACATGAACTGTCAAACAACAATTTTATTATTTATAAAAAAACTTGTAGAATAAGATAATTATTATATTTACGTACGTATGTATGTAAGTATATATATTAAATATATTACTTATAAAATGTATAAGTAACAATATTAAAGATATTATTTTGTTAATTTTAATCGTCTTTTCAGTAATTTAACTTCTAAAATAAAATTAATACTTTACAATTAAGAAGACTTTTGCACTTTTCAATCTGGTAAGTATTTCATATATTATTGTTCTACAAATAAATTACAATATACACTTCTTTTATTCGAATTATGTTTTGAATAGTACATGTCAGTAGTTATTACACAAAAATTGTTTGTACGAAAATGTTTTAATTATTATCCATGAAAAGAATATTAATTCAACCATACCTCAACATGATGCGATTTTATGCATATTTATCATTACATGAAGTAAGTAAAATTGCAGACACATATATATTATTACATAGTGCTCATTAAAATTAATTTTTATGACTATAAAACTACGAATAAGTAGTTATAATTATTAATAAGTATTTTGAAGATTAATTTTCACTCTCTATTCTAGAGTGTATAATTGCTCTACCTAATCATATACAATTATATGCAATTACTTAAGTCCAAAGAAATTATGGAGATACGTTGTTAATATGGTTATTTATTTATGTTAACTTATATGTATATACAATCATTTTAAATATCCTATATATACTAGATAATAAAGTTAAATTAAATTAAATCAAAGAAAATTATCAGAAAACTGGCCAAAGCAAACATTTTATTATTCAACTGTGTAAAATAACATAATCTGCTTCTATACATTTTATAAACCGACTTGTATGAAATATCATTGAGCTTTTAATAAAATTACTTTATTTCAATCTTATTTTATAATTACACTTTACTAATCAGTTACAATAACTAAAATAATTCAAAAATTTAAATTAAACGAAAAAGAAACTATTAGAAGTTATATAACTGGTAAAATAAATTAATACTTAAATATATTCTTTTTTGTTTGTAAATTTATATCATTTTTATAACTATTCATTGTATTTTTAATCACTAAATATTAAATGGTAATTTATCAAGTATGTAGGATTACCAATGTTTTTAATTTTGAAACTTGAAAATATGAGACAGTTACTTCATTTATTTGATTATTATCTCTTTGTCACAATTTATAAAAAATTTTCTATTAGAAAAGATATTTTTTAAGAAATTCAAATAAATATATTATAATAATTACAAACTCTCATTATTTATTATATAAAAACGAAGATGAAATTATTAAAATTACAATATTTCAATATTGATTATCTTTGATATCAATTTTAATAATATAACATTAAAAATATATCAAAATTTTGAAACTTTGGTAATGAAACATTGATCTCACAAAATATTAAGTATTTTTGTACACTTTTAAGATACCGTTCCTTTGTTATATTTTTTTACGAAACCTATGATTTATTTATCATCATAATTATTTTCCAGAAAACGCATTTTTCTTTATATTTATATTATTTTCGATAAAGTATATTAAGATATTTTTGTTTCACTATATTAGAGGTCTATGATTAGTATATTCAGATTTTATGCGTAACATTATGTATAATATATAAAGCAATTCTTATTAGTAGTTTCATATTGACTTGTGAATTAATTACACTTTAAAATCTTTACTCGTACTTGTTCTTTTATAATTAAAAGAATGTATACCATGTAATTTCTTTATTATAAATATGAGCTGAATTTGTTATTATACAAATACTAGAATATTCTAGCATTCACTGCATAATTCTACTAAATAATACTTAAATACAATAAAAAATAAAAATTTATTGTAAACCGACGTCAATTTTATAGTTGAGTATACATTATTCGATTTATTAATATAAATTGTTATTACAAATATATTTAATAGTTCTAGAAAACTAATCAGTTAAAAATTTAAACACAAATATTTAAATGATTTAAATTCTAATAATATTTATATAAGAATATTTATATTATTTCACTATTAATATAAACTTTTGAATCGGGGCATTACTAACAGGTAACGCATATAATATAATATACTATTATAAATATCACTATCGTACTTAATTGGACTATTTTCCCATGTGCAAGATGCGCTTTATTAAATCAGTCTGACGATAATTCTTGTTTCTATCGTATTTTGGATTTTTCAAATCCACATTAAATAAGGAATTGATACTTGACAACTTTCTCGGAACAAAACACAAATCATACACGAGCAAAAGAAAAATTGTAATGCCCACTGACTATATAGTTATAATCATATTTTAACTATATTAAAAATAAATTGATATCAATTATTTTTTAAAGCATAAAAAGCACATGTGTTTTATATGTTCTTTAAAGGTGAAATATATAAAAACTTATAATAACATTGAAAGAACCATATATTGTTATTGTACAACTAATTATTTTCAAATTTTTTTCTTTACTAATAGCATATTCTGTATTATTCCTAAATTAAAATTATGCAGTTTTTTATATTTTAGATTATTAATATAAAAAGTATGAATTGTATTGTATTTAACTTGATCATTAGGCAACAGGTTAATACAAAAACCTTTATTGATAACAAATAAAATAGAGCTAAGATTAATCTGAGAGGAAAATCATAAATATTCTTTAAATGGAACATTTTTTCTCGAAATTTATTTATATTCAATGTTTAAAAAAAAGGAATTAATTTGTTTCGCTTTATTAAAAATAATTACGAAATTGAAAACAGAAAATATTCAATTCATTCAAACACCAAGCAAATTAAATTTCTTTCTCATTTATTAAGCAGATTAAAACCGTATCTCATTTACAGTTTTAGATAAAACTGAAATATGCTAATCCTCTGATTTAAATTAATTAATGCAGAAGACCAGCGAGAGCAAAAACGGCAAAATTCCACACACCTACTACGGTTGAAAGAAACTCTGTAAGTACGAAAGTGCAAATCTTTCAGTGAAGAATTAATTGCAAAAAAAGGTATTTGTAAACTTAGACCAGAAAAGTACAATTTCTTCACTCTATTTTATATTTAATATATTTTATTAATTTTTTATTGTTTTTAATTTTAAGAAGGCTTATTAAATAAAACTTTATAATCCTTATTTTTATTTAAATAAAACTTATTATTATGTAAAGCCTAAGTATTTTATTTTAATCGTCAAATTATATTATTAACAAAGAACATACACAAAAAATATCTTTAAAGATAATCATTTGAATAAAAATTTACGTTTTATTTTAAAGAACAAATCTTTGTAATTTATTATGAAGATAATAAATTTTACGTCAATATAGTATTTACATTAATTAAAATTCATAAATTGTATAAGTTATTGTTTAAATGAATTATAATTTTGAAGAGATTAACCGTAATTATAAGTTTCAGTGAATATTAACATAATTAGATAGTGAAAATTTATACTAATTTTTCTAATTATTAGAATTACTTTAAACTAATTTTTATTATAAAACACTTATTCAAAATATTATCAAATAAATAAAAGTAAAGTTCAGATAAAAAAAATTTAATGTCGAAGTGAAGTATTGAGAGTATCCTGTACCAGAGGCAGCTGTAATATGAAGATTAAAAAATTTACAAAGCTTTACCTTAATAAATTTTTATAAAATCATTTTAAGAATAATTAGATTTGATTTTTTTAATTCAACTTTACTATTCTGTATTTAATTAACTTTATACTTTAATTTAATTAACTTTATTCTTTAATTTAATTAAAATAATTTTAATTCAAATTTTACTAAAATGACTTCTTAAGAAATATTTCCTAGATTCTATTAATATTAGAATTTTTTGTTCAAATATTTTATATTTATCTTTCTGAATATTTTAAATGGTACTGAGCTTATATGTAATTAAGCAAAGAATACAAATGTATAATTTCGGTACATTTTCATTGGATGATATAAGTATTTTAAATCATAACTCAACATTATAAAACTTCTACAACAGATTCTATATTGATATTATCTCTATATCTGAAACAATATTATTAAACATAATTTTTCTTTAATTCAATAAATATATAATAATACTGAGAAAATTGCCTTGGATTACAATATTGTACGAATTATTTACATAACCACACAAAATTTAAGGCTAAGGCTAGTTGTGAATTTTTTTGCGCTTATAATTCAAACATTCTATAAATATTCTTTAATTAGCTTTGTAAATATATCGCAGATATTTTTTATTAATATTTAATTTCGTTTCTTAAAGCTTTATATACAGAAATTTTAAGCATCTTCATTACTTACATAATTTTAATAAAACATCTCACTTTTGAATAGTTTTCATACCACCAATTCACATTATGCATATAGTTTTTAAGCATTTTTTTATTAAGTAAAATCTATATATAGAAGATTATAAAACATTAATTTGAATCTCGTGAATATGCGTATTATCGAAATTTCAAGAACACTTTACACTTTTTAATAAACCTCGAGATGTATTTTTTTTATTTATTATTTCAATGCAGTTTTACCTATATATGAAAAATACTGCAGTAAGGAACTAATATCATTGTTACAACTTCTATCACACTTCTATATATTTCTTTGCATTTATCTTTATTGAATCTTTTTGTTTGTCGTAAAAACTAATAGTAATTGCTCTTCTTAAATTTTTTATATTTAACTTTTCTTTAATATACTTTTATACAAATTTTCCTCTATAAGAAATTCTCATCATATTACTGCTTATTAAAAAAATAATATGGACTATATTGGAAGCATGAAAATTATAATCCTGCTTCTTCGTTCTTTTTTTTCCTCTAATTTGCTTTATTCTCTTCTGCCAACATTATATAATCTTTATAAACTACATGTATAAAAGAAGGACTCGCATGACTTAAAAAATCCTTCAATAAGTAGAATGGAAATCGACGTATAAAATAATGTATACTATTCTTTTACTCGTTGTATAAAATCGTTGTACTACCGTAATCATTGATTATGTCTAATAATAATAATAATAATAATAATAATAATAATAATAATAATAATAATAATAATAATAATAATAATAATAATAATAATAATAATAATAATAATAATAATAATAATAATAATAATAATAATAATAATAATAATAATAATAATATACCATACAGATACATAATATAGATACCATAAATAAATACAATGAAATTACATAAAAATGAAATATATATAAAAGATGGTAACAAGAAAATGGAAATAATAATTTGACAATATAAATAATAAGTTATTTTAAAGTAAATAATTTAATTAGTTACAAGAAATCGACCTTGATAAGAAATATAATCAATGTAAATCAATGTAAATATCATAAAAAGAATAAATTAAAATTGAATTGCTTACAAATTTAAGTTTCAAAATTGTTGAACTACAATTTCAGCTCGCATGTTCCAAAAACACGTAATAATTTAACGAATGACTCATACTACGACTCAAACAAATTAATAAATAGAAACTATTTTTTACGTACAAACTGGACACAACTTTAAATAAAAGCAACAAATTGTGTCCAATAAATTTCAGTAAATATATAAATTTACCAATTTTGTTGGCAGAAACAGTACTGCCAATTAGCGAATCAGTATAAATTTTTCATTAATTAACTTATGAATATACAAATGCAGATTGAATACTTTTATTAAAAGTCTTAATTTGATTTTACCATAAAAACACCTCTTAGTCTTATATCTTAATAATTTTAGTTTAATACTTTGAACTAAATAAACTATTTGTAATTATTAAATTTATTATTTGTTTATCAAATTAAACTTATAAATATATACATTGCAAGTTAACGCACTGTTATTGTAGGTACCATGCATCATTTTAATTATACATTACTTATCCATTACTCTGCGATTGATCTGTGTATGTTTCGCATCTTCATGCATTTTTTTATAAGTTAATAATCTTTGGAATTTGTTGACTAGCTTTATATTATCATTCGCCTATTATTTTTTTCTAAATATATTGCCTTTACATATGCTTTTATATGCAAACTCTAGAGGCTTGAGAAAAAAAACATATTGCATTAAATTGTCTACTCTACATGCATGCGTACTTCTATAGCCTTATAGTATTTTATACATACGTACTTAAACTTTTACTGTACATAGTCTGATAATAATAATATTTATAATAATTTGCAATTACTTACATTAACTTATAATAAGATAATAATAAGAAAATAATAAGATTACTTAATACATAAAAACTCTCAACTACATAAGTAGCTGCAGCCTTCGACAAGCTTTCTTGTAGCAATTTATTATTTTAACGTCATTCAATGATTTCTAAAAGTAAAACGTACTCACTATACATAAATTCAAATAAATAATTGCACTGCACCTATGATTCATTATTAAATTTTATTCGAACATACTTGTTGAAGATTCGAAACGCTTCGATGTTATTTTTACGTACACACGTTTCATAAAATTTTATTATTAACTATTTTTCAAGATAGTTCAATTTTATATAATTTTAGTTTAAATTTATTATTATTTTGATGATTTGATATTATTTTTGATAATCTGCATCCTATTATCTTTAATTTTTAATTGAATAATTGATGTATGCCTAAAAATATTCATTTATTAATTCAAAGTATTAAGTTGCATAAATTTATAAATATAATATACTCACTCACGCATGAACACGTACTTGTACTTTAAGTGATCCGAATCTTCAATTTGATTATTTATTATCCCATACAGTTTTGTTTAATTTTCCGCAGAATCCCTACATAACGTTACATGGCTTCAAAGTAACATATACCAACATTGCATAATACCATACAGAAAATGATTCAGCTTAATGAAAAATGGTATGCTAATTAATAAATAATAGCGAAAGTCAACAAGTGAGATTATTAATGTAATCGATATGAGAAAAATACAAGGTAATATTGAAATTTCCATTTAATGGAATTTATAGTATTCTTTTCGATGTTCCCTATTCATTGATTAGAAGTTAATTCGTTGTGTCGAAACATTGCTTTGACTGTAAGTGCTTGTCATCTCATTTAATATTCCTCACTAAAAAATGTAACAAAATGAATAAGTAATCATCGATGGTTTACAATATTTTGCTTTAAAATGCAGTTAGCTGTAATTCATCTACTTGGTTTTACGTTAACTTTTTATCTTTAACATTGTTAAAGATAAAAATTTCTTTCAAAATTTTTTCTTTAAATTTTAAATATTGAATTAATATTTACGAATATTCGTGTAAGTATAAATGTAAAGATTTCCTAATGCGAATTACTGATGCTCTACTTTAATGATAAATGAAAGACTTGCAAACAAATATACCTTTTTCAACATCTATTATGTTGATTTTGAATTTTCATTACTTTGATGCATACACCGCAGGATTCAAAAAATAGTCTAGATAATAAATTAAGTACTTTATTATAATAATAAAATTATTATTAATAGATATTTGTACCTGTAACTTTTTATAATTAATAATTTACGTAGAATGTATTCATTTTACTTTGCAACATTCATATTTAGCTAGATGAATTCGTGAATTATATTTATTAATTAAAAAATGCCTTAAGTATTTTTAAGGCACTTCACTCGCAATTATCGTTAATATAAGAACTAACGAGGTCTTGTTTAGTATTAGTACTTTTTATTCAGTTGATATTGACAATAATTTACTAATAATGACAACATTAAATCTACAGATTAATTATATTTTCAATCACCAATCCTTTACGTTATATTATTAATGATTCGCTTGTCCAAACAATTGAAAGTGGTATATATTTATCAATTCTATTTTTTAGGAATCCCTCGGTGTATCTTCTGAATTTTCACATATTTTTATTAAGTTTCCTAAATATATTATACATATTAATATTGCTTTGATCGCCGTAACGCGGTTTCGTTCTTTGAATTACATACCTACGTTACATTGAGCAATAGCGTAATTTTATAAAATCAATAATAATTTGATAATAAATGTAGATAATGAAAATAAAGAATATAAAAATTGTTACGTTAAGAAATAGATATATAAGTGAATGTTTTCATTGATAGTTACTCGAATTTCGACAAAATAACTAAAGAAAAATATTATTTAAGTATATTAATTAAATGGACTATATAATATATGCCTTATTAATCTACTAGAGTAACTAGACTTCAATCTGGACGTCAATAATGCGACGTATTTTTTGTTATTTATCTTTATTGATAATATCAATATGCTTAAATTTACTGGACGTTTCTTAAGTCAATATTAAAGATAATCATCTCATCTACCTGGTACTGGCACTTTTCTACTTAACCTACTATAAAATTTTCTTATATCTTATGTTCAACATATTCATCTTTGTATATTTGTATTTATACGTAAATGTATGTCATTAGTATAATTACGATATATTTTTTATAACTTGTTAGATACAGTTTAAACACGAGAGAATACAATGTTTCTCATTAACGTCACATTTCCCGAGTTTTCATATTGCCTATAATGAATATGGAAATTTTTTACTATTATGATTACGAATATTTCATTCTGTTGTTTATATAAATACCTCAGTAACTAGTGATCGACGAAAATATGATATTCTCAGTCGTCGAAATTTTTCAAGAAGTCTTGTCTATTTTAATATAAATATCTTTACCCGAGTATCCGCTAGCTTACTCTTGGCGTTGTATCCTTAGGAAGATCTATATAATCAAAATTCTTAATTTTTCGTTGACAGGACTGCTACAATCCTCGATTAGTTTGAAGCTGATGTTGGGATTCAATTGCAATTCCATGATTTTGCACACCATCTTCCCTTAAACAAGCTGATTCCAGGTGCTTATTTAAATAAGATTTGAGCGCAAAGGTTTTATGGCAACGTGAACACTCGTAGTTTTTATCGGCTGAATGAGTCTGCATGTGAGCTCGCAGGTTCGATCTGTCAGCGAAAGCTTTACCGCAGTGTGCACAACCATATGGCTTCTCACCAGTGTGACTACGAAGATGTCCTTGTAGTAACCATGGTCTCGAAAACATTTTACCACAGATACCACAACTGTGAGCAAGTTTATGAGTGAGAACGTGCATAGCAAGAGCCGGCATGCTAACATATGCCTTGCCACAATGAATGCACTTTTTTGCAGACTGAGAGTCAAGACTGCGGTGAGTTTGTTTGTGCCGTGAAAGATTTGAAGAAGTGGCGTACTGTTTTCCACATTCAGTACAAGTGAATTTGGGCCGATCGACTTGACTAGTCGTTTCTTTATCAGGTATGGCAGCGTTACTAGAGCGTCGTTTAGAACGTCCATCAGAGACAAAAAAAGCTTCGTAAGTATAAGCTACAGTTTTATTAGAACAATTAGAACTATTTATGGTATTTGAAGTGCAAATTGAAGTTCCATTGTTAATACTAGTGACATTGACCTCAGCAGTAGCCGGCGATTGAGGTTCAGGTGTCTGTTCATCATTTCTCGATGGCTGCTGGTGAAGATTTTGATTCATCGGTACAGGTATCAATACAGAAACTGGAATAGAAACGGATTGATGTGTTTGTTGAAGTATATTTGATTGTGATAAAGGTGATGGAGCTGAAGAAAGTGTATGAATAAAAATAGAATGAGTAGGGGCTGCTGGAGACGCGCTTAAATCAAGAATTGCTTGAGCAGCGGAAAGATCTTCTTCCGCAGAAGTACGGATTTCACTTGGTTGAAGACTATATGGTCGGTAAATATCTTTTTTTTTTGGAGGTAAAGACAGAGCTGTTCCCGTACTAGTGAAACACATGGAGAAGCTTTTACGAGGCGGCAGCGTTATTTGATTAGAAACCATAGTATTTTGTTGAATTAGTGCTAATTGCTGTTGATGCTGTATTGATGATGATATTGAATGATCTGAGTTTTCTGTTTGTTCATGATTTTCATGAATCTGATGTTGATGATGAAGGAATGGCGTCGGAGAAGAAACCATTGGTCGTGCAAGTTCAGCAGCTGAGCGTAAAGTGGCATACTTTGGCGGTTCTTCATGATTTATCCATGACTCATGTGTATAGCCTAAAAAAAAGAAATCATACAGTGCCAATTTACTATTTAAAAATTACTCTATCTAATTTTATTTATGTATAAAGATTATAATAGATGTAATAGATTATAACTATCACTGTCTCTGTTCATATTATCATAAGAGGCATGTAAGAAATTAATTTACTAGTCTGATAAATTATTAAATTTGTTCATTAATAAACGTCTAGATTATGAAGCGATTGGAGAAATTCATGAATTAGTATAGAATATTATCTTCTAATATTGTAGAAATTTGAGCGAATATAATAAAATTATCAATTTAACATTTCTATAAACGTTGACTTTTAATTTAAATATCTAATATGAATTCATTAATCTGCGATGACATGTATAATGTATAATCGATTTCATATATATATATATATATTTATTTAATAGCTAACAATGTATCTCTTTAGAAAAATAGAGGATTAAAATAAATTAAAAATTATACGATCTTTTTATATTTTCTTATTATAATATTAAATATTTTCTTATTATTTATTGAAAAGTAAACAAATGTATTAAGTATAAAAGATGGATTACCACTTCAGATTTAAGATAATACAATTCAAAGCCAGTAATTTTATAACTTCTACATATAATGTAAAAGTTTTATTTTATTTTTATAATCTTATTAGAGTAATTCAATTGAAACGATTTATTTTAAACTTTATTACAAATTGTAAACGATGTCACATCATTTCAATTTAAACAGATAGAATGAATAAGTTGTTTTCATTTTAAACACCTTAATATTAGATGAATGAATATTACAAAATATAATCATACATAATCTATAATCTATGAACAAAATTTATTCATAATTATTGAATATTAAAAAAAAATTTTTTTACTTATAATGTTTATTACTTATAATTTATTACTTATTACTTACTTAACGCACTTAACGTTTAAAGTAAATACTTTACCAAACGTTTTATAATATGTTTTCACACTATGATTTTCATATAACACTTTAAGTAGATTAAATACAAAAGTATTAAAAATATGTAAAAATATATTCTTTTGATTGAATTATTATTTTACATGTACAATAAGTAATAATTTTTACGAAAAAATTAATACCATTAAAACCAAATTTTAATCGATTTTTTATAAGACTTTTGTTAAGGATTTTCTTTTTAAAGTATCATATTTTAAAGTTTTTATATTTCAACTGAATTTAAAAAATTTTATGTTATTTATCTTAAACTCAATATTTAAGATTTTAAGTTTTCCAACTGAATGCTTTGTATTTAAAAAGCTTCTCGATGCTTTCAACGTTAAAATATATGATATTACGTTTGTTTCTTAAAATCATTTAAAATAAATAATACTAAACATTGTTATATAAAGAATACTATAAGAACTATGGATATTATAAAAATATTGTCATCATTTCTATAATTAGATTACATTTACTTTTCTTTAATATTTAAAGAACAAATCTCTGTAAAAAATGTATTTTCTACATCTAAATTCTGTATGAAATACAAAAATCTTATTTAATACAAATACACTCAATGATATAAATATTATTTGATTATTTCAAATTGAATATAATAGTTTTTTATAATACTATCCTATGTTTTTAAAATTAAATTAAAATAATAATTAAAAATTAAGAATAATTTTAAAATATTAAAATATTTTTAAAAAAAGGAAATAATTTTAAATTGTTTTTAGAAAATTTTTATGAACCAGAAATAGAAGCTTGTTCGTATATTTTAATTACAATGGTATTACACATAATAATTATTTTACGAATATCTTAAATAGTTAGAATATTCATTGTTCAAAAAATTAACCTGATGATTTTTTTCTCACTTTATAAAATGTAAAAAAGAATTCACTTGCTTAATTATTTAATTTTTATTGCTCTTGATAATATACGGGTTAAAAAGTTTGTGAAAATACTCAAGATATAGTAACTAGTAATAAATCATTCAGTCTTACAAAATGAGCAGTGTTATGTCTATATTTGCGTACTTGTATAAGAAAAATATAAGTAGTTAAATTTGAAAGCGATCTGATTTTCAACGCTTAAGCCATATTTTGTAATGACAATAGATTTAAGAACGCCTAAGAAGATGTTTATGATAACGATTTTTATGAATTTCACCTCACCATTGGAGTATTTCGTTTCCTGCAACGGACAACAGATGTTTACACCATATGCACTGAGAATTGCGAACGTATGCACATAAGATAATATAACCACTATAAACCCTTTAAGTATCTCTTTTGCCGTTGTTGACGTTGCCATAATTGTTTCTTCATGTGTACGTGTGCGTGCACGTGTGTCTAATATCATTCATGTATTAAAATAACAAAATAAGCAAGACAAAATTATATAACTATTTTAAAATTGCATGCTCTTGGGAATTAATTTTTCATGTGAAATCATGAAACTCTTTAAACCTGAAAAATCAATGTAATTATGTCAGTTATTCATAATTTTTATAGTATAATGAAAATGAAAACATCTTTATTAATAATAATTTAATTATATGTTGTTAAAATATTATTTATATTAGAAAAATATTTAAAAAGTCCTTTACTTTCCTAAAATTTATTTTATTTAACTCATTATGCACACATTTGATCTAATTTTAATTTATATAAATTAATTCGTTTCATATTTTTGTAAAAATAAGAAATTTACTATAACGTATACTCATTAAAATATTACTGTATTTTAATAATTTAATTTAGATCATTTATATAATATTTTAAATGAAATAGTAAAAAATTTGTCTTATTAAACAGATATTCATTATATTAAAATATTACAAAATTCAATGTTAAATATTATAAAAGATTTTAAGAATTAAGTTATAGATCCAATTACATGTGTTCATAATATATTTTAGTAACGTAGTTTACAAAAAGCAACTTATTATTTGTTTATAGTTTTGAATTAGTTTTTATTATATGATTTATAATTACTTGTAATAATTAATGTATAAATAGTTTTATTAAAATTATGTAATCACTCAAGTATTGCGAACTGTTATCTTTTTAAAATAATTCACAGAACTTTTTATTTTATTATCCAAGGTTTTCGTGGCTTTATTAATATAACTTTTAACTATAATTACTTTTCTCGAAAATTATTAAACCTGGATAAATTTTCTGGAGCATAATTTTCATTCATGTTAATTGAATACAAATCTAATTTAAATTACGCCAAATGTCGCAAAATTTACTTTCAAACTCAACAGGAACATTAACAGATCTGCTGTGATAATAATACAAAATTTAGCTAATATAGCTATCCAAAATAAATTTACATATTGAAAAATTAATCAAGAGAGAATGAGAAAGACAAGTTAAAAGATAGCTGAAAATATAGGAACATAAATTACATGTACATTATCAGATAAAATATAATGTTGTATATATTGTAAACAATATCAAAAAAAACAAAAGACGAGTGGATATTCAGGATGAAGTGAGTAAGTACATCTACGAAAAATAGAGAAAAATATAATATATGTATTTCGGCAACAGAAAAGGGAAACGATCGATAACTTGGAATGAACGAAAGCCGTTCTTCTCACCCATTATCTTTTTGCAAAGATGCTTTACATCCTATTGATAAATATGGCATATTAATGCATCGATATTTATGATAGCATATTTTACTTCATAGAACGAAAGGGATAAAGAACTAGTGTTAGAAATATAACGTAAATATAATATAAAAGAATATATAAAGTTGTAAAGGTTTGAGCATAAATAAGAAACGCAAAAATTCTTGAAAAATTGCTTCCAATGACGCCGATAAATTAAGATCATTTACATGAAAAAGTTTTAATATTTAAAGAAATTTTTAAATATCTTACAATTGATATGAGAGTGAAATGAACAAAACATAAAAGAAATAATGCAAAGGAATTGATAAATCTTTTGAACTGCTTGTAGATATAATATACACTATTTTATACTTTATAACATATTTTCAATATTGTTTATACAAGTTTATTTTATATTTTAAATATATACATAAATTTTTATAAACAATAAAAGTTACTAATATATTCGAATATTTGGTGATAATTTAAATACTATTAAACTTGTTTTCCTGTTTCATTTTTTTTTATTGAAAATGTTTTGTTTTTCTTTATATTTATAAATAATTTTAGCCATAAAAAATAAACCATTTGACTGTATTATCAAGCTAATTTTATAACTTGCATTTTGAAAAATAAATTATTTAAATATTTTAAAAATATTTACGCATTTAGAGGTTACAATATTTACAGATAAATATAAGAAAACCTGTACTTTAAGTAACTGAATCTCAATAAAACCTTGATATACAAGACGTATAGTTGTCTGACAAAATTCTAATACCATAATCCATAAACCATTCTTAAAATAGAAATAAAATGAATTATTAAAAGGAAAGAAATAGCGAATATATGTAAAATATATAATAGATCTGGAAAAAATTAGAATTCAGTATACGATTGTAAATATCCATGAAGATTGTATTAAAATAATGAGAATAAATAGTATTGAACATCAAATTGTGTAATAAAGCTAATACTTGATAAAGTACGGAGTTAAATATTTGTTATTTTTAAAATTTGTTATACAAAGGTTGTTTTTTTTTCTATGCGTAACAAGTAATTTTTAATTTCTCCACTATTAATTACTTAGAGCAGTTATAAGTTACAAATTAGAACTGATTGTAATGTATTTACCTTCACGTATATTAACATGAATTTTTTACTTTTTACTTATCTTATTTATAAATTTTTTTATTTCAATTTATTTATGAAAAATAAATTACATTTTGCAAATTAGATAGATATTGAAAAGCTCCTATAAAAATATATTACGAAAACAAAGTAAGAAAATGATTGTACCCTCGTAACGGTCTCACGATGTAGAAATTATTTAAGAAGCCACCTGTCAACCGTAATCATGGTAGGGAAATAAAACTTTACACGTAATCAAGAATGAAATATATTCAAGCAGTAAAATACAGTCGATGAATTATTAAAGTGAATATATTATTAAAAAGAAAACAATTTTTTTTAATCAATAAATAATATCCGACATTAGAATTGAAATAATAAGCTATTATAATTAAAAAAATTGAAAATAAATCTTCTACATATCTTAGATAAGAATATAATAAGATTAACTAAATTTTAAGTATATAAAATTATAAACAAATATATCTTAATTGGTTAAAATTATTATTACTCTAATAAAAATTTTAATAATTTACAAAGCTAGAATAAATTTATATTTACATTTAATTTAAGACAGAATCTAATTTTGATAGAATTGTTAAATGTTATTTATTACTTATTTATATATGTACATTTTTAGAGTTTGATTTTAAAACTCAGTCTTAAGAAAAATATATAATTATTATTTAATTTTGCAATAATATTTTTATCACTTTTATAATTATAATTAAATATAATCAATTAAAATTAATTAGATATATTTTCTAGTAGTACATTATATCGAAAAACTTAAATATTTTATCATTAATAAAGAAAACAAAATTATAAAGAATTTATTTCGTTGAAATTGAAATTCAAGAAACATTACCAAATTAGTAAAAAAACTAATTAAGTTTCCTCAAAAATGAAAATGTAAAAGTTTGATTAGCAAAAGTAAAAAACATATTTTTTGCATTTTGCTAACTACCTCAAGGACAACGTAAAGTATTCCTACCTTTCGCGGGTATCAAGTCGGTAATAAAAAAGATTGATAATTAAATAGTACGTGCAGTTTTGCTTATCCTCAATTTATTCTCACAAATAAATATCCTGCCGTACTCGTCCACTTATACATTCATGTTTACTTGTACAGAAGGATGATCGTGCTTTCGAAATTTATTCGAAAAATCGATCTTGCCTGTTCTCAACGGACTTTAAGAACTAATGATCGATATGATTAAAATGATTATTGGTGTTTATTTTTTCCTTATGATTATTTTAAAACTATTATTATAAAGGTAATTGAAAGTAATTTTTCTCGTTATAAAAATATTACATATTACAATCAAATGTTGAAAGATAAAAATATAATTATAACATTTTAAATACAACTATCCTTAGGAAAAAGATTATTTTTTTCATAAATTAAAATAAAATCCATAAAATTTATGGAAGTGAAATTATATTTAAAAAATATTTTTAGTGAATAAGTTTTATTCTTAATTTTATTATTAATAAGCAACCGTACTATATTATTTTATCAAAACAAAATGATATGGATATATACGGATACACAAATTTACTTTAAGGATTTAAAAAACATAAGTGATTAAAATAACATGAATCATTAGATTTTATAGAAATATACAGATAATATCTCTATATAATAACATGTATTATAATATACTTTATAAAAACTGTAGTATTACAAAAAACTTTATCCATTTATTTAAAATACTTCAATATAAATGATTTATATACAAAAAAATAAAAATTTAACCATAAGAATAAGTACAAAGCTTCACATAAAAATAACATTTTATTCGATGTTTTTATTACGTGTACAACTGATTGTAATATAGCTTATAATTAAATTAAAAACACACATCATTTTAAAATGAAATTAAATAAGAAAACTCGTTCTATTTGGCTCATATTTTAAAAATTAAATAATTTAACCTACAGTAATATTAAATTTATTTATACAAGCTAAGATTCATATAGCTAGAAATAACTATTTAGAAAATACACAACATGTGTTTCCAAATATGTGATTTATATGTTTGTAAATATGTGATATAATTTTTGGCTGAAATAGAATATTAAAATTCTATTAGTTTAAAAATTTCCTAATGGTGTAAGACTTATCAATGAAAAAAGTTTTTCAATAATATATAAAATAATACTAAAGAGGAATCATATATATTTATACGAGATGAAGCTTGTAAGCACATATGTATGCGGGTTTCTTAGGGGTACGTACGATTGTGCGTTTATATATACATACATCCATATACAAGTCTTTATAGAAATCTCTTGATTATTTAATATTTAAAATAAATATCCTTAGAGTAAAAGCAATACAACAATGATCTATCCATACTAGGCAACGTTGAAATTATACTTAAAAATAACCGTAGTACATTATTTTTTAAATTAAACTTTTCTTTAAATTAAACAACTTTCTTACAATTATATAGAATTAATAGACTACTAATTGCAATAATAACATCATTACACTTTATAATTTTTCTTTTCAATAACAAATTTCCGTTTTAAAGCAAATATTTTAAAAGTAGTTAATTTTGTAATAATTATCAATAAAATTATGCTAAGATTAGTGTTATCCATATTCACTGAAACAAGCAATAGTACATAATTATACATATACATATGAATCGATTAGAAAAGAAATAGACAATATTTTATATTCTATTACTAGTGCCTGAATTTAAATTAAGAATTCAAAATTGACAATTTATCATTAGAAGTTGTAACTTACTAATTTCAAGTATATTATAATATCAGAAAATTCGTACATTAATCAAATTATCT
This sequence comes from Wiebesia pumilae, assembly GCA_018907045.1. Taxonomy (NCBI): domain Eukaryota; kingdom Metazoa; phylum Arthropoda; class Insecta; order Hymenoptera; family Agaonidae; genus Wiebesia; species Wiebesia pumilae. Next base: position 2,068,944 of record JACCHZ010000125.1, on the reverse strand, counting down.
ATTTAATAATAAAGAATAAAATGTAATAAATGAATCATATAAATTTCCATTAAGTATATTAAATGAAATTGACTATCAGTATGAGTTTAAAAATTATTATATAGAAAATTATAATTTTATGTTTCCCCTTAATATCCCTTCATTCTCCTACTTACTTATCTTACTTAGAAACTAGTTTCAATATTAAATTTACATAAAATTTATATTAATATTTTTAAGCCAACTAGTATTCATTATTTAAATCATATTTTAAAACTTTTATGAATAAATAATATATAAAATGTTTTTTATTCCAATTAATATTTTTATTCTTAATTTAATAAACTTACACACAGATGATTGTGTTTATACAAATTAACATACTGTTTGATTTTAAGACCTTAGTAATTTTCATCTTTATTTTATAAGATATAAAATTTTTATTTTTATGATATCTGTAATTTTTATTCATATGCCTTATGTGTTCATCAGTGGCCATTATGGATATAAGAGAAAAAGCAAACGAAAATAATATCAAGATATATGATTTTTGCACTCTAATTACGTACAAGTTTATTGGTAAATAAATCTATAGACTCGTCGTCATTTTTCAGGAGCAAAAAATTTCCATTAATCAAAATGTTTATGTTGCTATTACATGTCATTTTACATGTCAAATAATTTAAAAACTTATTCATTCGTATGTACGAAAGAGATATAAGACATTTCAAATCTGAGATATTTATTTCTTGTTGAGGCTAAAGAAGAAAAAAACTCATAAAATACTAAATATATTGATAAGGAAAACGTATCAAAATATTAATACAGGACTGAGATGAAAGGCCCGACGGAATTCCTTTCATAGAATGAAATAAACTGAATACTTGTTACTTACACTAAATTAACAATACAATACATATAGTTACATATAAAAAAATTATTCACTAAATAAACTAAATTACATATAAAGTTAGCATGAAATGTATTATTAAAGGTACCTTGAGATTAGAAGGTACAAGTTTTTATAGTCATGTCTAACTCTACAAGTACTCAAGCTTCTGATATTTTTAATCATACATATGTATGCAAACACAATCGCACGTTTACACGCAAGGAAATATATTCTTTCATGAACATAGACATGGGTGTGGCAATTCACTACGTGTTCAACCACCCACTCACTGCTTCCTCTAACTCTACTCCTCAATATCCCTCTTTCTCTTTGTCATCACTTAATTCTTAATTCTCTCATATATAATTGCATAAGTCTAAAGTATTAAATTAATCGTATATTTAACTATTAAGTATTAAAAAATTGTATAATTCTAGGTATGTTAACTATTTTATGATACTCTGAATATTATTTAGATCTGCTTATCTATTTCTCTTTCTTCCTTGTTTCGCCTATTATATCTTATTATATCTTATGTAGTAACTAATTTCAATATTTAATATACCTTATCTATATATTAATATTTGTTAATGACATGGTAGTTACAATAAAATTTCTCATTTTATTGTAACACGCTCGTTCTTTATTAACTCAACTTCATTATTAAACTAATTAAAACTTCATTATAAAACTTCTGAGTAAATACATTTTCTGCTTTATTTACTTTTAATTGTTATAAAAAATTGCTTAAGTTATATTAATTGTTCAATTTTATGTAGGTACATGTTAAAAGAAACACATCATGCTTAACTTACCATGATAGTAAAGAGCTCCGGAGGCATTAAGGGGCGGCGGGCTTGGTGCCGTGGCCCCAGCTGTAGGGCTGTGCGGATCCCAGCATGTCTGATGCTCGGTGCCAGTCTGTTCATCAACTTTGCTGCACTTGTACCTAGTTATGTCAACATCACCCACGACATCGATTTCTTCGTCGTCCGTCTGCAGGGTAACCACTTGCTGCTGTTTATTCTCATGGGGCTCGATTTGTGTACGCTTCACGACAGTGAATACGACATCTTGATTCGACGAAACAAGTTCACTGTCGCCATGAAACACAGGCTGACTAATGTCCTCGATTCTGTCAGGCCATGGATAGGCCTTCCACTTCTTTGCCATGAGGCACCGCGGCATTATAGAAGATCTTTATTACCTTTTATTATAAATTATTACTGATACTGTTTCTATTATTGTTACTTCTTACTACTGGTGTCGATTCGGCGTCAGTTCCTCGACGATATGGCTACAAAGACGATAACAAAACACCTGAAACCTTGTCATCGGCGTAAGAAAGACAATATTGTGTTTATCTTCATCATTTTGCTGCTGTTCTATTTTCTTATATCTTCTTCGAAGCTTTCTGGTTCTTTCCTTGTTGTTTGATGTTACGACACACACCTCGCTCTATTCCACTTTTTTTTAACTAGATTTTAGCCTTCAACCTATACTTTTTCTCTCTTTTACCTTCTTCCACTTCTATCGCTTTCTCTTTCTCCCTCTCTCCCTCTCACTCTCGCGCGCACGCGTTTGATGGAGAGTGAGAGAACGAGTTCTGTCTCGATACTCGCTCAAAATCTTTCTGTCAGTTGAAAATTCTAGTTGAACCGCGCACACCCTCTTACAATGGCTCTGTAACCATCTATTTCGTTCTATGGCTCGCTTTTGCATTGAGAACAGTACAGGGAGAAACTAACCTTCTTACCCCATCATGAGTTAAACAAAGACAAAAGAGGCGCGCGCAGCTCTCCCCTTTAACGACCACACTCATTCTCTATCGTATGCATGTATTCGTCGAGACATGAGTAAAGCACGTAGAGTGAAGAAACATCGAGGGGTGAATATGATTTGCGTATGTGCGTATACATATATATATTATATATATATATTCTATATATATGCTACACACACACACACACACACACACAGAGAGAGAGAGAGAGAGAAAATAGGGCGCGACCAGTATCATTCAATGAGAAAGAGTGAGAAAAAAGAGATGAACGAAGAAGAAAATACAACTCCCACCTCCCACGATCCAAGTCTGTGGTCCTTTTTTCCGTGATCGTTCTCATCGGCTCGGTAAACGCTCGACCATCAACGAATTCAAAGCAAATGTCTATATGTATGCATACATATGCACTACAATTCTTATATCTGTAGCAACGATACACGGAAACATTTCACAAACAAATTATCTTTCATGCAATTTTTATTGTTCTACGTAATTTCGTATGCATTTTGTAATATACCCTAATATTGTGTTCATGTATGTTTATTATTATGTCCATGAAGTTTATTATCCACATTGTACAGGCACAAGAGAAGCAGCAACAGTTAACTTTAAAGTATTTTGCACTCACATATAAAAAGAAATTGTGCCATCTGCAAATAAAAAAATTATTAATATGTTATCAGATATTTTAGTTATATCATGTTCGGTGTATAAGATATGTATAATTTAAAAAGTGAATTTGATTTAATTGAAATAAATCACTTAATATATGAACGTAGCTATTATTCAAGTATTTAAAAATGAGCGCTATTTTTATCTTCGTTATATATTTCTATTAGCATAACGCATTCAAATGAAAGTTAGTGTTTTAAATCACAAACTGTTTTGAAGTAATTTTCATTACCAAAATAATAAATACATAATTGAATAAGTCTATATCTTCAATTTATAAATATGATGAGAACAGACCTTCATGTATTTTTATATGATATATTACTGTTTATTTTAAAATATATTATTGAAGATATAAACATTAAAATACAAGTATAATAGAATCCTGTTTCTCATGAAATTATATTTCTTATTATTCATTTTTATTGTGTTTCAAAACAATCGTGAATGTTTAAAAATAAATATCTTATTTATATATTAATATGAAACTGTTTATAACTCAATTATATATTTCTTATTATTAATGATATAATCCTTAAAAGTTTCATTTAATAAAAATGTATAAAATTTATGTTTAAATTAGTATTTCGATACTTTTTCTACGTTTTATAATAGCAAATAGCATTCAAAATATAAGCGATTTTAAAAAGTTTTTACTAATTCCATAAATATAAGAGTACGTACATATTCTTAAAAAAATAAATACCCTGAACGAAATTTAATAAATCTTCCTCGCTGTGAAGAGTCGACAGAAAAGAGCATTTATGAAATATATAAATAAGATATTTGTTTGACACTTGATTTAATAAGAAAATAATAAAGCAACTATCTCCTCTTTAATCTTATGTCTATACGCGTTGCACCTTTGCAACAATCTTAATATATCAAAAGAATGTACTAACATATCTGCATACAGTTGCGTATAACTCGGCTGAGTTATAAGAATACAAATAGTAAGTGTGTGTGGGTTCCGAAATGTAACGGAGCGAAGAGCGCCGTCACAATAATAAAATGATTCCAACTCTCTTTGATAGAAACGTACTTGCGCATGTATCCCTGTTGTGCAAAGGGGAAGTGCGAGTCTCGAGAGGGTGTGCATGAACGAGGCGCAAGTAAGGATAGCGGTAACAGTATGAGAAAGGGGAGACATTCAAAATTGCACATGCGCACGTAAAGGCAATCGACCCATGGCAAGAAAGAAAATCGCTGGCTATGCTCACATACATAGGCAACACCTGGTGAAGTAACGTCAACTCCCACGTGTCTATAATGTTGGGTGGCGGCACTGCCATTCTGAATATCTTGTGTTAATATTGAATATTCCACTGGCCTTTCATTCCTCGAGCGCACGCGCATACTGCACATCCACTGCATGATTATAACATGGGTCTATACATTGACCCATTATATACACTTACTCCTCCTCTTTTTTTCATATGTTTATCCCTGCATCTATTCTTTATTATTGCGTTCTGCTATGTAATGCTTTTTGCAAACACTTGCATTGACATAAACAGAATATGCAAGAGCCTATTAAGGGGAGACTGAAATATTGCCTTATCGATACTATTGTAGATTCTGTAAGCACCTTGACGCTGCTTATGCTCGAATTTCTAGGAATAGAATCAAATTAAATGGTATAAAAGAAAAGAGAAACTTTTTCATCACTTTTTGGTCTAAAAGCTTATTTACCGTTGATTTAAATATGCTTCTCACATTGACAAGGGGATTTGTATCATTGTATATTTAATCATTTTTAATTTATTTCATTTGATCTGTAAATAGCATGAAATATGAAATTCAATTCTTCACAGATAAATGTAGCCTAAAGAATTCTCTGATTTATTAAAATTAGAATTATTTGAAACAATCAAATACGAATAAATTAAAAATGCCAATTTAAAGATAATATTTGTGTAAGTATTAATAGTTGTTTGAACTGATTAAGCATCTGCATATGTACTAATTTACGTAGAGAATGTAAAACATATTATAAGTTATAAAATGTAGGATTTTATATTAATTTACCTTTAAAAAAATTAATACGAAAAATATAAGAATTTAATAAAGCAACAGAATCGTATGTTATACACATATACATATATATATATATACATAATTTTTTTGCTGTTCTATTTCGAAAAAATTATCTTCTTCAATATGTTAAATTTTGTTTAAATATTAAAGACTATGAACTCTTCCATAAAGAAGAGTCAGCTAACATTTGATTATATACATATGTAAAATGTATAATAGAATCGACCATAAAAATACAACCAAAAATCAAACATTAAGAAAAAAATGCCACTTTTCACGATTTTCGTATCTAAGCTTAAAAAGTTTTTTTAATAATAATTGTTAAATAAATAGTAAGAACGTAAAAAATTTACCCTATTATTTTTGATAGTACATGTATTAAATATAAAATACACTAATGATATCATTATACGAAATAAATGGATATTTAATATAATACGTAACATATAAATAAAAAGCAACTAGTAGAAGATAATTGTTAATAATTAATAATACATTAGTTAAATTAATTAATATTTTAAACTTAAATTTCTTAATATTCAGTATCATGCATGTCTTCAAACAATAATTTTCTTCAAAACTGAAAAATATAATTTAAGTATAATCAGGTTTGTAAATTATTAATTGTTTTAATTTACAACATATAATTTAAAAGTATTTTATTTATCTGCCTTTTCAATCCGAATAGTGTAATAATTTAATAATTATATTTCCATAACAAATTTGATCAAATATTTATTTATAATTGTTTTTTAAAAAAAAGCCTTAATTATACTGAATGCTATCGATCATATTTTTTAAATACAAAATCTTAGAAAAATTATCAAATTAATTTAATAAGATCGAAATATTTACATTCATATTTTAGTTGTATATAATAACAATTTAAAGAAATACACACTATCAAAATTTTTTCTAAATGAAAATATAAGTAAATGATCTATTAGATAAATATATGATTATTTAAAAGTTTAGATTATCGTTTAATTAAATCAAATTCATTATATATTGATTTTTTAAATGATATAGAAAATTATTCAATTAAAACATTAATATTGAATTCATGAACTAATTATGCAAATTTCAAAATAACTCTTTATATTCTATTTAATATAAATGCAACAGATTTATGAAATTCAATTCTATTAAATATATTTAACTCTTACTTTGAGCATTAGTATTATTAATGTAAATAGTAATTTTTTATTCGTGTGATAAAAATATGTATATAATATCTCAACCATTCAAATACATTTATAAAAACCTAATTACAAAATCTCTATCTAATATAATTAAAATTTAACATAATTATAATATATAAAATTTGATTATGATTGTTATCACTTTTGATACACTGTCTTCATTAACTTCATGCATAGAAGACAAATTATATTTTACATTGGCCTTATAATAAATACTTATTTTAATAAAATGATCCATTAGTATGCTAAAAAATATTTATCTACAAATTATTATATTTCATTCATATTTAAATATTTTGAAAGAATTTTAATTTAGAATTTTGGATCAATTTACTTCTCTCTAAATTAAATAAACTAATTTTTTATAACATAAAATAAAGCAGTTAAAAATTTATTGAATTAAATAATTATTTGTTTTTGTCAAATAATAGCTTACTATGAGCTCCAATGTTTGTTAGAAAACAGAAATATGTAATTAAATTAATTTCATAACTATACTTCAATATTTAATTATTAATACAGCATATAACAATAAAATTTGTTTTAATTTTAATTGAAATTAATGATCATAAACAAATTATTCCTGATGATATTGTTATATATGAAAATTATTAATTAAAACATTTAAAGATTAATGATGAAATTTAGTTTTATTTATACTAATAAATTTGGAAAATTTGTCATTAATTGAAAATATGCAGTTTTAAAGATTTATTGCTCAGTTATATTAATTCTCCTTGAAAAAGTGACATGTGTATATATTATTGTAAAGCTTATATATCATAAAAATATTAACGTTTCACTATATTTAATGCTTACGCGTGAAATGTTTTATATTTACTTTAGCTTTATTGTTTTCTAGTATTTTTAAAAAATTAAATAAAAATATTGCCTTAAAAATACTAAAATTTAAGTTTTAGAAATATATACATAATTTAATATATAATTTAATATATTATTATATATATAATTAAATCTTGCACTGACAAATATAAAAAATAAATGTCTGGTAGAAAGTGCAAGTTACAATAGAATTTTTGGAAAGAAGTAGATTTTCACTTATACAATAATAAACCGATAAAATAAATAAATAATACTAAATCTGAATTTACAGACTGTGCAGTTGATGATAAAAGTTGTGGATCTGATAAGTACCTGTAAAAACAGCTAGCTACTAAAATGATGCATCAGTGTTACATCAATGTTTCCGAATCTAAAGACAAAAATCCACATAGCATAGTGCATCTAAACAAAAAGAGGTCTTATTTATGAAGGACATTGATACTAGTACATCATTATTGCTTAATTGCACCGATTCATTGCAGTCACAGTGGATTATCGTAGTCAAGTTAATATCCGAAGCCAGCTTATTCCTGACCAAGAAAACTGTCATCTCCATTTATGATTCCAATCCAGGCAAAAATTTACTAATCTAGTTCGTAAGGTTAAACATAAATCATCTTTAGAGGATATCTGCGGAAGTGGTGGTTTGTAACTTGAACGCTTTCTTTACGTTTCTCAAATCCAAAACCTCATACCGATCTTCGGTAATACCATTGTGATTTCGAGCAGCCTTTTCAGTTTTGCTACTAATTTCTTGCTTTCTCTAATCGCTAATGGGTAAGTAAAAACTATCATCACATTATCGACATTATTGTTGTTTTAAATCAGTATCAGTCGAAGTACCTTTTTAGCTTTTCTTTCTCTTCCTCTGTTACTTACTTGACTTTATTCATTAATTTATGCAGCACTAGTTCATCTAGTGCGAATTTTTGCCGATAACGATGTGTCGGCTACGTCGATTTGCACCAAAAAGTAGTTGGGAAAGGCTTTTTTTGTCATCTATGTGCAGCTTATTACATTCTGTACTTTCTCTTGCAACTTCCAGTAAATTAGTTGCCATGAGCACTAGTGGTTTTAGGACACTTGATTTTATCTCTAGCATTGTCCGTTTGCTTGTAGGGTTGCGACAAAGTTTACAAGTAATGTGAAACAATTATTTTTAGTTTTAATATTATTCATTATTTAATTACATCGCGAAATTTAACAATGAAAATAAATATCAGTAGTTTTTCAAAAATTTTAATAGTATTTATATCTCGGACAAATAAAAAGTAAATAAATTATCTAAATTTAAAGTATTCATGAATACGTGTCAATTAAAAATTATGTCCTTAATTTTGTAAAATTTATTGTAAATGTGCGCTCAATATGCAAGCTTTTGTGAGAATATAAATTTATAATAGATGCATCGATATTTCCAGTAGTCATATTTAAGAAAAATAATAGAAAAAAGTACTTGTATACTAATAGATTTTTCAAGCAGTTATCATCTGATCAATCATCTGAAATGGATAAACATATATATTTAGTTTTTATATTAAATTTTCTTATCCTAAAACAAATTTTTTTAAATATAGGCTAAAATGGATTACCGCAGAGACTAACCTTGCTGCATTAACAGTTTAAAGGAAACATCTTAAAAATTTGCGGTATGCCTTGAGTTTATCATTATTAACTGTACGATATCTCATTCAAATCTGCGATAGTTATTATTGTTTTAATTTATACACAGTCTTGCTTAGGCACAGGTTTGTTAACATTCCTGCGTTGCTGTGACCACTTATCTTTAATATCCCTCTGTTCATCTTTATACATCTTCTCCATTTGCCGGTGCATTTCTTTTACGGTCACGGACATTTCTAGAAATTTTCTCTCAAACTCTCCTCAAAAGTGCTTTGCTAACTCGATCTAATACTACACCTCTTCCTTTTATTGCAGGAATCATTCTTCAGATGTCGTTTTCAAGATTCAGTCTTTTACTTTTTTAAACGCTTCTTTCTTTCAATGTCCACGATTGCTTACAGGGTATAATACTTAAATCTGTGGAAAAATATACTCCTTAAATTCCGACAGATTCTCCCCTTCTTTGTATGCTCAAACTCTCCTGCATCTACATACATATCTACGCACGCGCACCTAAAAGGATTAAATAAAACTGTTATGTACATAATATCCATATTAAAAGAATATTAAGATTAATTTATAAATTAATTTATAAATTTAAAAGTGTATACATGTATATCCAATTTCTTAAAAAGTATTAAAATTATATAAATAAATAAATATAGAAACTGATTTATTTTGTTTAATTATCTTAAAAAAATTAATAATGATAATGAAAGATTTCGTACGTATATTTTTATCTGCAACTATGCCGAATATGCATTTTTATAACTACTAATATAAAAATTTTAACAAAAGTAACAAATTTCTTTAACTATGTGAGAAATATTTCTTAAGCAGACAAGAAAATTTTACTTGATAAGCCAGAGAATTTTTGAAACTAGATACATCAAAAGTTCAAATTTAGAATCTAAAAAGACCTTTTATAGAAAAATAAAAAAAGGTATAAAATTCTTGATTAAAAGTTAGAGATACAATTAAAAAAATTCACTTTCTTAGAATTAAAACAAATTAATCGATCAATCCGATAAACAAAAATGGTTATTGAAAAATATTAGATCAAACGTGTATATAATTAATATGTGTATAGAAATCTTGTATAGGATCTTTAATATACTCGCATATGTACATGTACTTTACGAAAAAAATAAAAAAAATCACATCGAATAACTGAAATTAAAATATATTGTATATATGGATCATCTGAAATCGAATGCCAAGAAAAGAAAACTTTTGATATTTTAAAGGTAACAATTTTATCAAGTAGTTCAAAATTTTTGACTCATGCAACATCCTTTTGCGTTACGTACTCCCATCATCACTTTATTCTAACTTATTCTTAGTTAAAACGCTTTCTACTTCTAATATACTTATTCTTAAGTAATCAATACATAAGTTAATTTTAGAGAACTTTTCATTTTTCAACTTTTAAAAGTATAAATATGTGAAGTACAAGGTGATTTATTTGATTAAAACTTGTCACTTCTTTAAATATGCGTTTTTAAAATATAATAACAATACATGTTTAAACATTATCAATTTTAATTTAATCACTTTTTTTATTTTGAATTATTTATAGTATGATGAAACCTTTTTTATTCTTTCTTTTTATATTTTAAACATATTTTATTATAGAAATGAAGATTTTCTTTTTTCAAATTAATAAATCACAATTTATTAATTATACACAAATTAAAAATATATAATATTTTGAATAAGCTTTATAAATGAACACAGATAAAAACATAACGCTTTGCAAATCTTAATTCGTAAAATATTAACATTTCAGATTACATAAAAATTGTGGTAGTGGGAGAATATAACCAATATTTACTTTGTTATATTACATTCGTTATGATAAAACGAGAAAGATTTAAAATATATGGGTATTCATAATAAATAAATAATAATGTTTTCCTACAGTTTTGATGAATTTATAAAATGAATATTGATGATACTCGACTTAAAGCTATATACAATTGAAAAATTCAAAAAATTTTAAAAGTATAGTGATCGTTATACCATTTCATGCTGGGATTTAAATTTATTCATGCACCGATAGCTCTTGAAGCACCCATAGCTTTGGTGGTACATTGGTCTCTATGTATTAGCGTATATCCTCCCTATACATAAATCCCTTTTATTGATTTCTTTTTTCTCTATAGTTAAGTAAGAGTTGAGTCATGGTCTTCAAAATATAAGAACAAGATATTATTATACTGCACTCAAATTGCTGCATAGCTCCTTCTAATTTAAAAGTTAGTAAAAGAAACGTAAATAACAGCATAAAAGGTTTTCAACTCACTGTGTTATTGTAAATGTTATTTTATTAGTCGATAATGAATCGAAAATTCCGAAAATGTTACAAAATATTAGAATGTAAATCTTTTATTATATATTATTGTATCATTCACGTTCTTTAAAAAAATATAATTTATAATTTAAAATTAATACATTTTTAAAATAAAAGGACTTAAATGTAATTACAAAGAACCTTAATATTGTACTCAATTAAATTTGTATAATATAACTTTGTTTAAATTAATTTATATTTAAATTTACATATTGTTCAATATTATACAGAACTTTAAATTTTTTATTTATATATATTTAAAATAATATTTCTTCAATTATAAATTTAAAACTAATAATACAAAAATGATTTTAGAATTCATACATAATTTATTATTGATATATATTTATTATTAATATAAAACAAAAATATTTTGTTTATTGTGTAATATTTGCTTTAAACCATTCACCATACGAATTAAATTAATGTGCTGTTGCATAATGGTTTGAATGTACGAAAATAAAGTGTATAGAATAAGTACACTTGAATTATTTATTTTATTTTAAATTATTTAAAAACTTATAAATATCAAACTTTATTCACTAAATAATACTGAATTAAAATTATATATAATGTATTAATGTTCACAACTTTAATTTTTTGTATAACTATATTTATAATTGGCCAAACTGCCTTGTTATATTTTGCTTTTATATTTTTTGCTCTAATAAATTAAAATTATATGTACAATAAAAAGTATGAGATTTTTTAAATCTTATTTGACAAAATATATTTTAAAAAGAAATATAAAATACACATAAGAGAAATTTTTAATTATTGAAAATATGATTACAGAAATTATTGATCGAATAAAAAGCAATATCTTATTGTCTTGAAAAAATATAAATATAGATAAGTGCAGTAATAAGTATTTTTTATGTAAATTAAATATTATGTAAGTATATGTAGAATAATTATTGTTCCTTAAAATACGAATAGAATTGAGAAAATAATGTTGAAACTAACGATAATTTAAACAGTAGTAATTAACTGAACGTTAATAATCACTGATTACTGAGACTAAGAACTCATAAGATCGCAGTGACGTTTTTTGCAGCAATGAAAATACCAAATAAAGGAAAAATCTAAGAGATTCGAGCAATGAATGGAAATTATTTATTGCAATATAAAACGAAAAAGAATGCGGAGTATAATATATAAACCGAATAAACTAATAAAGCTTGTTATATCATTACCTATTAAGTATAAACGAAAGGTTCCGAGTTGATTGTTTTTTTTTAATGCGGGGAGAAAAAATGTTCAGAAGGAATCCTTTCCATCCGTGGCCCCACTATTGCATGTAGACTGTAGGCTTTAGCGACAAGGGCAGTGTCGGGTTCACCAGGCCGGTACTTAAAGAAAAAAACTCCCCCATGGAGAGGAACACTAACTCGAATGTTTTAGACCCTTCGATTGACCTAGTAGGTGGACTGAGATTTCGAAGTCTCCACCCCAAGAAGGGGGTGGAGAAGGAGAGAAAGTAGACATAAGTGTGTTTGTGTGTGTGTATAAGAGTGGAGTTTATTGTACACTAACTTTCAGCAGTGGTCTGTGCATACTTAGACAATTATCCGACTATTTATTGTGTATAGATCTAGAGCCTGGACGCCTGAGTTTGAGTGATTTGCAAAGAAAAAGTGACGGTTTGAGACTAATTCAGAAGCAGTTTAAGTGAGGGAGGTAAACCCGGCTTCCTTAAACATTTGAACGCTACGGAAGAGCAGAAAACAAGAAGAGTAGAGAATTTATCTAAAGATTCTCATATATATGTAAATTTTTGGTCTGTAACGCTTCATATGGGAATGGCATAGATTCTTATGGTGAAAATAATGGAAAATTAAGAGTTTTATTTTACAGGAGATGAAGTTGTTGAAGAAAATGGATAAAGGGATTGGTAGGGGCCCAGAATCTTGTTCATTGTCGCATTTATTTTACTGTACCAAGTGAGTTTTCTGTCGAAAATGAGTCGAAAGTATTTTTAACTCCATTTAACAATTTGAAAACCTGCTTTGATAGGAGTTTATATACGGTTTCTATGAAAGAAAAAATCAATTACTAATTTGGTATGTCAAATCCAAAGCCGCCTCTTCTGATACCAAGCCAATCAGCATACTCAGTGATCAAGATTGAATTATTGAAAGGAGTGTTTTAGCAGTAGATTGAAAAGAAGGGAGACAATTTTTAATTCTTGAGAAACTTCTGAGGGGGCTGGTCGTGGTTCTGATAAAACGTTGCCCACCTTGAACTTCAAATGATAATCTCCAAAGTAAAATTTAATTGTGCTCATAAGGTAGGGAGGAAAGTTGAAAGAGTTTTTAGATAAGGATTATGTACTAAACGTGATCGAAAGATTCTTGGACATTAAGTCAGAGCATAGCCTTGTGTCTTCTTTTATTAATGTTATCAATGAGGTATTATGTGACACAGAAGAGTTGATGGGCATGCGATCTCCGGAAACCATTTTGGGAGGGTGAACACTTTCTGCCACTTTGCTAAAATAACACCGCGGAGAACAGTAATAAGATCTCGGTCTTTAAAGAGCTCATGGGTTGTGTACTCAATCTTTTTAGAATCTAATTTAGACGTAAGTAAGCGGAAATCTTATACGGTTAAAGTATAAATGAAATTAGAAGTATTTACAGTGCAACAAATTTTTAGATCATGCTTCTGAATTGCTGTCAAGATAATTTTGCCTAATATTAATATGGAGCGGAGGACGTTCATTTTTCGACAAAGAAACTTCTACGTCTAAAGAGAAGGAAGCCGACATCATCAAAGTAGCAGAGCGGGATGATTTTTTTTGAGACGCGACTGTTTACAGTAAATAGTAGTGAATTCCATGATGTTGAGATACATGGAAGCAGAATCCTGAAAATTCTGTGTGGGAATTTGGTAAAGGGCAGATGATAGTAGAAACATGATTTGTGAGTGAGTAGATAACAGAAGGTTGTATAAAAAGATTATGAATTGAAGTATTAAATGATTTTGACGAAAATACATTTAAAATTTAGTTTTAATTAAATATTATAATAATAAATATATATATTTTATTGTATCTTTAACGTATTTAATTGCAATAATCCGAATCTTCTTATAATTTTCATAATTATTAATGAAACAATCTAAAAACTTAATCTATTTTATTGAGCCATAAGCGCAAATAAATGTAATCTCATAACTTCAAACATTTCCGAACTTACACAATGTATCTATAATTATATACACTATTAGTTATTGAATTAAATTCACAAACATGCGTATAAAAAACTTAAAAAATTAACTATATACTAGTTTTGTATACATTATTTGACATCTGTTATTGAACTATTTTTAACTTGTACTTCTCTGGTTTGATGAAAACTTTTTATTCTTTATAGAAAAGTTTGATATTGCTATTAGTTTTTATTAATCTGTTGACTATCTTGAATAAATATCAAATTGATCAATCATCTTAAAAAAATGAGAATGTTCTTCACAAATTTAGATAGAAATGATTTTGTTCACCTTTTTTCACAATTATCAAAATATTATATCAGGAAGATAATATAGAAAATACATAATTTAAAATGTTTGTAACTCCAACTGGAATTTAAGCATTTTTGTCTTCGGAGGTTAATACAATTTAAAATAAAAATTGCAATTTCTTAAATTTAAATGTAACAATCCTTTAAAAGTTCCTATAATACAATTAAATGAAAGCTTTAATATAAATATATAAAAAAAATTTTTTTTAATTATAATAAATTTGCTTTATTATTTAATTTGTTTAGATTCTACAGAATTTAAAAACAATAATGTGAACTCTATTATCAAATTGTTTGTATTCAAAAACTAGTTTTTTCTTTGATTAATGATTGCATTTATATTTAGAAATTATTAAAATAATACTTCATTAATTTAAAATTCATAAAAATAGTTTTAGAGAAAATTCTATAATTGAGAAAATATTTACACTGTTTCCCTGCCATTTGAAAATATTTGTAATTTTATTATTTACTGTTACTTATTCTTTTCTTCAAAAAAAAAAGGATGTATCAATTTTATATGTTTTGTTTTTAAAATAATTAACAATAAGTATTTAATTTGTTCTAATCTGGTAAAAAACAAAATTGTTTAGTAGAAATGTTCTTTTATAATATAAAATAGGTACACATATTCCAATTTCTTATTAAATTTGATATACATGTAATACAACCATTCAAATACACTTCTATACTAAATATACTTCTATATTATAAAGTGATTTAACTAATATTCTAACAGATATTGTTAATAAGATAACCAAACTATAGATTTCATGGATGTATCCAATTTGGTTAAAAGCAAAAACAAATACATAGATTATTAGATTGTATCTTACAATCTATAAAAACTATTCATTTACTTCTTGTAGGAAACAATAGAGGGCACCTTTCGCTTCAAGTTATGTACAAAAATATTATTTGAAATTTGATTGTCTTTATACCACATTGTTAATAAATATTGTTGTTAACTGTTTTAAGAATTACAAATGTCATTCTATTTTTTTTAATACCGAAGAAGTTCTATGATTTTTTGAATAATCTTTGCTAAAAAATATTTAAATTAAATATACATATTTTTATGCAATAAATTATGTCACAACATTAACTCATATTTATAATAAATAGAATATTGGATTTAACAAAGTAATTAATATTTTGAAACCAATTTAATAACAATTTATGACTTTTTAATGTAAAATAAATTAATCAATATAAGAAAACAAGTAAAGCAAATCTGAATAAAAAGACAATCATTTAACTTCTTCCTTAAACTATGTTTCAATTTGAATATTTTTATTTTATTACACATATTAAATTTTAACATAATTATGAACTTTGAAGTTTCAAAAGTAATATTACATTTTAATATAAATATTATACAAATATTTAAATGTACTACGATTTATTCTATTGAGATGCACTTTCAATATTACAATTAACTCTTATGATAGATAAATAAAGTTATACTAGATCTTAAAAGCCTTAAAAATTTAGTAAACTCTAAAATAAACATAAAAAATTATAAGTTTATAAAATTTATTAATAATTATCTTTTATGTATAAATCAAATATTTTTTAGTATATCATTATTTTTTTATTCAGATAAACAATTAATCGTAATATAATTGTTTTAATAGTATAGATTTTTGTTTTACTAACCTTATATTTCAAATTTAAACAAAAGTTTTTTCTAATATTATTTAGAAATGAACATCTTTTGAATATATTTAAATTACGAAAAAAAATTATATATAAAAAATGGTTGAACACAATTTTTTTGTAATAATTAAAATTATAATCCTTAGAATACATGTTTCTTCTTCTGTCTGTAATAAAATTGGTTTTTTAAATTAATATCTTTTACTACTCTATACCATCACATTAGAAACTTAATTTCATGTTTTAACTTAATGTAAGTTATCCATTTTTATCAAAAATAAATCATCATTAAAATTTTATATAACTCATAAAATTAAAATGTATAGTAAATATAATGTCAAAATAACATAAAAAAAAAATTTATAAATTTACTTCAAAATTTAAAACAAAGATATGGATAAATGATCCAGATAGTACATCATTATGCATATGATTACCATTTGTACTGTTTTCAAATAATTTTTTCAAAGATTTTTTAAAGTTCTTTGCTTAATTGATGCAGAAACTCAATCTTTCATTATTTTATGTGAAAGTAATCGAAGATGTTTGATTAAAATATATTTTAAGTCTAATTTAATATCAGTTTTCCATCTTGATTTTAGTCTATCTAATATTTTTAAAGTATATTACTGGAAACTGTAAAATGCATTTGTGGTAGATAAAAAAATTATAAAAGATCACGGAAGATAATGATAGATGTATTCATCCACGATTTGGACTCAAACTCGGATTTTCTAAGTTTTTATCTGGACAACTTCATCTAAAACTTGATTCATTTTTTGGTCATTGCTTTCATTTCATGCACATCCTTCGATTAGCTCACGATGCTTTAGATAATAAAAAACCACTTCTTTTAACCACTTTTATTATTTTCATTGAATTATACTTGTAACTCTGTTACCTTGTGTCTACCAGACAAACAAATAAAAAGACCTATATGTAATTTATAAATTTTTTTAATCCCATGTTGTAATTACAATGAAGGATAAACCTTCCTCTGCTAACAGGAAAGATACTCCATATTGTCTATTGCATCTTCATGCTATATGTCTATTGCCATACTGTACTAGTAAGTATATTTTGTATTAGAGGTAATATCCTTTAAAAATATTAGAAGTATTAAATGAAATTTTTATCTTGTAAGGAAATATTAATCGGTTTATTTAATACGAACATCCAAAAAAATATATTTAATTAAAAAAAACTACTGAATATTAATTATAATAAATTAAAAGTAAAAGTATCCTATTCTACATTTTTCAAATGCTTTAAACACATTCGCAACATAAACAGACGACCACAAACATAAGAAAAACGGAAACACGGATCTTATCACTTACAAACCACACAGTATAACAATAAAAAAATATTTAACAATGAAAACAGCAAAATACTTGAATTAATTTAGAAAAATTTCCTACCTTAAATACACACCAATCAACAACATCCTCGAAATACCGTAAATTGCACACAAAACGAGAAAATCAATTTGAATGATTTTACCAGTGTGAATGTTAAATTTCTGTCATCACTCAGTGACAGAAATATTATCAGATTTCGTTACTCAATACGACAATGTATGGAATATTTTAGAGAAAATAGAGGCACAATTTATACGATCCTTATTTATATGATCACTAAAACAAAAAAAAATTATTAATTCATTACGGCTAACGAAAGGAAAATTATAGAACCATCTACTTACAATACATGATTCTATTTTAAATATTAATAAAAAAAGTAAACAATCAAATACTTTATATGAAACCATTTAATTAGCAACCCTTCGAATAGTAATAATCGGCGTGTCACTGAGAACAAATAGGACTTTCGCAGAAGTGTTCCTTAGCTAAATACGTGACGAGTAATGAAACTGTCACTTTGCAATGAACAGTAATACTAATCTGTTATATGGAACATATAATTTCAAATTTTTATGCATTAAATAATTTAAATAAATATTAAAAAATGAGAATTTATAAATAAATAAATAAAAATTTATAAAATCGCATAAAATGTTTATTTTTTCTTTTGTATAAAAAAATAAAAAAGAAAAATGGAGCGTAAATAATACATATTAAAAAACGTATATATTTACTACAAAATTATATTTGATTTCAGCTGCATTTTAAAACTCGTCTTTACATAGGTATTTACAAATTTATTATATCAAAGTATTCCTCTCTCTTTATAAAGTTGAAAATGAAATACATGAATTTCTAATGCAACTACACAAATAAGTCACATGATAATCGATTAATAATTTTAGTACTGAGCCCAATGCTAGGTTGTAATTTATTTACACATAGAAAACAAATGCAGTGTTTTCCAAATTACTTCAACATAAGAATATAGAATATTATCAAAACAATAAACTCAAAAAATAAAATAGAATGGAACAAAAACTGTGTGAAATTGAAAAGAAAGCAAATAAATATCACAATCTTAATGTCAATAAATCGAACAATAAATATTAAGTAAAAGTAATAACAGGCACTATTCATATTATACAAAATCCTGAACTTACCTATACGCCCACACTTATTGAATAGAAAAACTAAAAATTAAGAAAACTTGGTAATATTCAGGCCTCGAAACTATAGGCATCTTCGACATTATAAATATTTCGGAACAAAACGTAAAATATATACGAAAACTGTATCAGATAACGAAAATAATAAAAAAAAAATGGAAAATGTTTTTGACGATGGCATAAAACAAATAATTCCGCATGTAATAATATGAAAAGCAATATGCAAAGGCGGAAATACGCAATGATAATGTATCTCAATTATCCGAAGATAATTATTTATTTATTTCTCTTATAAACTTTAAAATATTTAAAAACTATCGTTATTACTTTAAGACAATATATTATATAATTATCTTTATGTGGCAATTCATCAGAAACTGTGGAAATTTTTCAATCAAATATTGAATACGAAAATGCTGATTGCGTGTTGATTTTTTTACACAAATATAATGAAAACGTACGCGTATACTACAATCTAATCAGTGGGGATAAAATAAAGATAATCCAACATACTTTATTAATTTATATTTAGAAAGAGTACATTTTTATTTCCACAAACAAAAGAAAATTTTATAAACCTTTAAGAATTAATATAATAAGTGACTCAGGTAGTTTTGAAAAAAAGTTATACTTTCATTAATACAAATAAAACACGCAAAAGAATTCGGTAAGACATAAAATACCAGATAAGCATATAGCTCTTTTTTCTTCCATATCACCAGAATAATTATAAAGAAAAATTATATACTGAACAACTACATCGCTGCCTCATTATAAGTACAACACCACTATGTATGAAATCATTCTTAAGCATAAAAGAGTATAAACTGCCATTACTCTCGAAAATACTAATTTTAAATGAACATCCATTTAAATACAGAAAAATCTTCTACAGTTTAGAATTAAATATAATCTTTTACTGACAGAAATCTTTAAATAATCCTCAATATATAAACGAAAAAGAATTAAAATAAGAAAATACGCTATTAGCACAATTTATTCTTCTAATACGTTTAATATATACATACATGTTTAATATATTAAACATGAGTATTTAAAATCGCATAAAGAATATTGCGTATATATAACTAAAAATGCATGAAAAGCAATATAAAGTGACACGGAGAAGAGTGATAATAAAAAGGCACTTTTAGTTTTCTTTTTGTATAAAAATGTTTATAAACAAAAAATTACCAGTGAAAATATAATAGTATGGATTTGGTATGGTAAAGAATAAGAGATATTAAATAAGCCTAGAAGAGAATTTTCTGCAGAAACTAGTTTAACAATGCACGAGAAAAGTAGGATTACAGATGTTTATTATACTAAGGGAAGCAAATGCGTGAAAAAAAGAAATATTAAAGTTTATTAAAAATATGTGTTTAAAACAATAATTATTTGAAATAATAAAATAATGATTAAATTCAAATTGATTAACATAATTTAAAAACGGTTATTATTGTTGTTACTAATTATTTTACTAAAAATTGTAATTTATATCTTTCGTATAACATAATTTGTTACACTCTAACAAATTATGTTATAGTGCATAACATAATATAACATAATATAACATAATATAACATAATATAACATAATATAACATAATAGAACTACAATAATATATAACATAATAAAACTATATCCTAAAATAATAAAACTAAATATTATTGTTAAAAAGAATACTAATAATCATAAATAATCATGATTATGGATAAAATTACTTATCTTTTTAGTAATTTTAATCAGTCAATTTTTTGATAATCGTAAAAAAATTAGTTAATTATTTAAATTCTAGTCCTTCAATAAGTACTGAGCAATACATTATAGTTGTGACAAATATGCAGCGAGAATAATAGAAAGAAAGAAAAATCAACGTAAAATAATAATAAAATATTACTTAACAACAGAAAAGTTATTAATCAAGTTGGATACTGACAGAAAAACAAAAAAAAATGAAAAAATACTAATTTATATTGTTTAATTTAATCAATATTAAATAATGCCAAATAAATGACACTAATAAATATATAACTTTTTTACAAATTTTACTTATGTATCAGATCATACACAAATAAACAAAAAAGGAAATAATTATTTAAAGGAATTACCTATTTGATTACAAACTTCTCGTTGAAATTTAAGACAAAATTAAAGCAATAACTGTAATAAAACCTAAATATATAAGAAAGAAATCATCTATCACTTATACAGAAATCCTTAAAGAGATATAAGAGTAACGTCAACAATAATACTTAAGACATACGACATTAAACAATAATCTAGTGTAATAATTATTAAAGAATTTTATCAATCAATTGTATATTTTAAAAATATAAATAAATATACTTTTCCTATTTATTAATAATTAAACGTTTATTAATATCAAGCATATTATTTTTATTGCCTTTTTCGCTTAGTAAAAAAATTTTGTAAACGTTGGAGTCTCTTTTAAGGGCCCATTATCAAGATAAAATTTGTCTTGTACATCTAAAGGCTAGGAAAATGTTTTCTCGGGTATATTGAAGGGTAAAACTAATTTTCAATAAAGATGATAAAAGGGATTTTCAAAAAGGAACTTTGATTAAGAAAAAATGCGTGACAGATAAGAAAAATTAAGAAAAATGTTTGAATGCAGAGCGTTACTGATAAGAAGTATTACAGATTTTTTAGGTAGTCGCATCTGTGTAAAAAAAATATAAACGATATTATAGAATACATTAAACAACTCTGGATTATTGGTACATTCAAACACCTAATTTTATCAATCGCCACTATATATTTATCAGCATTATATTACAATTTCCATTGATTATAATTATTAACAAATGTATTATAGTTACACAATTAATTATTTAACATAAACATTGGGTGCAACGCTATGTATTGGGTATACGCACACAAACATATATACTATGTACATACAATATATAGCGATATCAATCAAGATTCTACAGTTTTTCGCTTATTTGATTGTTAGGTTGAAATGGCTTCGGACATGTCACATATGGCATTGAGACATTTCATGGCAAATTATTAAGGAATGTAAAATATACTAAAAGTAAAATAATTAAAAAAGCTTAAAAATTACACTATATAAACAATAACGGGAATCTTTCTCTATGTCTACGTTCATAACTCAAACCCGGCCTCAGACTTCAATGAGGACTCGGACCTGGATCCGGGCTGTCTATGGCTTACTCTATAACCTCTTTGTCAACTCTCTCAGCTGGTGCTCGACCTTCAATTATGTTACAATGCTTTTGGTAATAAGAAAACCTTTAAACCAGATTAATTATTTTCCTTAAATCATATTCGTAGTGACTCTGTCACTTCGAGTTAAATATATAATATGTAAAAAACTGTTCTAGTACGAAAAAATTTTTTTTATAAAAAAATAAAACTTTAATTTAAGTTAATAAGTTTTTGAACCTAATTGTTTACATTAATTTTTTAATAAAATAATTTTATATTTCCTGAAATTTCGAAGTATGAAAAAAATTAAAAATAATAAGTATTAAAAATACTAACAAATGTTAATCACTAGAAAAACTTAGATCTGTGAAACATTAAGCCATATACATAATACCAATGGTTAAGCAAATATCATTAAAAATACTAAAAAATATAATTAATTAAAATTAAATAATATTGCCCGTGATCCATTTTTTAAGAAGAATTTTGAAACTATTAAATATAAAATATAAGTAATAAAGTTTCTGATAATTTTGTCAAATAGTACAAATGTAAAAATATAACTATATTTAATAAGATCTCATTTGAAATAATTTTCTTCATAAATTAAATTCTTTAATATTTCGAACGCACAATCAAATAATAAAAGTATGTGGCATAAATAATACTTCATACGTTTAAATAATACTTTCGTAAGAGATTTCTATAATCATTATTATTTTTACTGGTTAAAATAATATTCATATCATAATTATAAAAAAATTTTAATAATGTAATTCATTAGTATTTTAAATAAATATTGCAGTTATCATTAAGCTAATTAATATTATTATGTAAAAAATTAATATTATAATTATAGCTAAAACTAATTAAAGACATCAATTTATTGATTATATCACAAAAAATTCTTTGAAAAATAATTTGATATTCTTGCAATATCAAGGTTCAGTTAGAACTACTTCCTACTTCTTTTCAACTCTATATTTCAACTAAGTTTTTATCTTTTATTATACTTAACAATTATTCTTATAAAAAGCCTTATTCTTTTGTTCTAAGTAATTAAACCTATATTGTTTCGAAAACCTGGTTAAATTCGACTTATCTACATTTTAGGTTACCATTAACCACCTTTTAAAAAATTGAACAATCACCTGTAACAAGTAGATTTCATTTTACATCAATATAAAAAAAAATTTTATTCTTCGATGTCAAAGATTACCATAGAAGTGATCAAGTCTCTCTGAATATTAATTTATGAAAATAAAATATTATTTCTGAAATATAATATCCTTTTCTTTGTACCGTTACCTACAAAAATATACACCAAAATAGAAAATAAATAAATAGATAAAATAAATCACTCTTCAACTGTGTAAAAACAAACTTACAACATATTATAATAACATCCATGTGGCTGTACTATTTCATGACATTAACTCAAATCCATTGTAGAAAGCTATTCTTTAATTTGTAGGTTTTATTATATTCTTCAAATCCTAAATCTGAGCAATCATTTAGTAATACTATCGTAACCTTGGATGGTCTTTTCACTTTTGCCGATAATTTCCAGCTCTTCTTTATAACATGTGATTTGGTAATAACCATAATATGATAATAACTCATGAAAATATGAAACTGAAAATTCTGCCATTTAATAAGACATGTTCTTTGAGGATCATTTTTTATAAAAAACCGTTTCTTTAACAGTTAAAATAGTGGAAAATACTATTTTGAAAGATTATGTATAATTGCTGATCCAATTGTTTACTATATATTATATCATTGACTTTATTGACTTTATTGACTTTAATTTTATTACATTTCTACGATAAGTGATTTATTCAAAACTGAAAGTTAATTATAATTTGTGGATATTTAAACTACTGAAGATATTAATTCTATTACTAAAGAATGATAATAACGATTCTATAAATACATACGCAATTGTAATGAAGCAACATTTGTTGGCAGTGAAGAACTATAACTAAATATTTTAATTATAGTTACAAAGTTAAAAGATTCAATTATAATTCAAAGATACATTTTATAAGAAGAATCAACATATGTTCGTTATAGCTAGAATAATCACAAATTTAATAAAAACCAAAATTAAAATTTTTAAACATAATAGAAAAATATTTTACTATATTAAAAAAGAAATTCATTAGTACCGTAAATTATATCCAATAAATTTTAATAAATATTATGAAACTGTCTGGTAATCAAATATATTTTTTTAAATAAGACCTTATCGACTAAATTTTTAAATATATAGATATTTCGTCTATATATTTATATAAATTTAATATATGATTTTTTAATAATTATCTTTCTTTATTTCTTTCAAAAATTTTTATTATTGAATATATTTACTAATATTCGATAATTTAAAATCAGCTCAAAAGCAATAATAAATACAGTAAAATAATAAATCAATATATAATATTAAAATATCTTGTTATTTTTTATTAATTTGTGAAGCATAAAATTTGAACAATTAAAGTATTCTATTAATTACCATTATTATTCAAGACAATAAATAAATTTAAAAAGTTGTAGATTCTTTTTTAATAATTAAGTAAAATAAAAATGCAATTTTTTGTTTTACTTAAATATAAATGATATTTTAAGATTAAAAAAGAACTTTCTTATTATATATGAAGCCTGTAGAAAGATATTTATAATACTTACATTCAATAAAATAAAATACGTATAAAGTATTTTAAAATATTTGTATATTTTTAATATTTCAAATAATATATAATTAAAATTTTTTTAATATCAAGTTGTTATTTATTATTTAAAAATTTTATAAAATGTAATAAAAATTATAGTTGTAAAGAACGATAAAATATTACAACGATTTGTATGGAACTCATATTTTCTCTTCTCCCTATATTGATATAAAAAGACGAGAATATATCATAAAATCTATATAATATGTCATTATTGGTCGGATAATTAATTCTGTATAAAAATTAAAGCTTTAACATATTCCTAGAATTAATGAACACAACATTTACTTTAATTTTATACGCTCGAATCTTCTAGAACTAAAACATAAAGTATAAAAATTAGGCTTTCAATAACAAAAATTATAAAAGAAAAAGTCATGAATGTAATAGTAAACACGAAGCATCATGTTGCTAGTATAATAATTAAAATAAAAATCAAAATAAAGTCAACTGCACTTAAAATTTATTTAGTTAATATAGTTAATGTAATACAGATAATATAGATAACCAAAGATTTACCTTTATACATTACCACATCGCTCGTTCATAATTATATATACGGGATATATCAAAATAGCGATAGTAGTCAATTGAAGCTGACTAGTCTAACTATTGATTATAGGCTAACGCTATATATATATATATATATATATATATAATTGTTTTTATACATCTACATAATAACAGGTGTTAGTCTGTCCCGAAGTAATAGACAAATAAGCGTCTAAGAGACAGACATATATAACAGTACTAAATATTCTGAAAATCGATTGAAACTTCAGTAGAGAGAATGAAAAAGAAAGATGTTTCACACGCCGGCGCATAAGGGATTTACAAAATCTACTCTTACTTTGTGGTGCCAGCAATTCGGTAGTCAGTAGCTACTATATCGTGCATGCACACAGAATAAAATAGTAATAATATGCATATGAGCGTATGTGCGTGATTGCATTCGTGTGGACTTATCTTCATATGTATGTGTATACGTATGTGTGTGAGAAAGCAAGAGGATGACAATTTTAGGTAAAAACAGAATGAGAGAAGGAGAGAGAATAAGAGAGAAGGAGATCAGAGCTTTAAGGCCGAACTCTTGGGAAGGGTACGCGTGTGCGCGGCAGCAACTACATATTTCAAAGGGCGGACAGTCTCAGCCCAGCCACACCCGGTATCACGAGCCATGTAGTCGCGCTTTCTACCCTCCCGCATACAGCGGACAATTGTTGCTTCTACACGCCCACAGGTGGTACTCGCTTCTTCTTCTTGTTCTCCTTCCTTTACTCTTCTACTTTATCTTTTCTTTGATATCCCAATTTTCCTTTGAACCTTCCTTCTCTCTTATTTTTAATCTCTTACTTTCAATCCTTCTTTTGCTTCTCCCCTCTGTAGGAACTAACGACAACTGACTGTTACTACTAGCGCCTCACGTATACATTCACACAGTGAATCAGCCCTAAATTCGATCGGACGTAACGAGAAGGAAGAAGTAACCCATTGAATACATTAGTAACTGAATGGCATTAAATGACTTAGTAAAGCTTTATAATAATATACCATCGTGAAAGAAGCGTAATTAAGAGGAAAGAAGCAGCAGCAAGCGAGGAAAAGAAAAAAGTCTCGGTGGACGTCAATAAAGTTGTAAAGTTAGCGGCGGCAGTGGTAGCATTGGCGTACAAAAAGCAAATAAGGAAAAAACGAGTACCCAAAGTGAGAGAGAGAGAGAAGGGTTAATTATCCACATTTTTCGTGTATATGTATACACCGATCTATTGTTGTATAGGCTTTGTTGTCAATCGGCCGTCAAGCTCGCCAAATAAAAACAATACTATTCGCGTGTATAAAACTTATGTGGGGCTAAATTCGCAAGAATCTATTGTCCAACTTGTTGCTCTGTTCTATGGTTACTGGCCACTTGTGTTCAAAATGAGCATCATTTAGCGACATCAAAAGAACTAAAAGGAACTACGAGTCAAGTTGAAAAGAAAATTTTAAATACTGAAAGAAAATTTCTGAGTTACTAGTATATTAATGCGATTCATCGAGTGAGCAGAAAGTACGTTTCGATGGTAGCTAGATTATTTGAAATTTAGAGATAAACTGCGTCGAAGACAGAAATCGTAGTAGGTCAATTCAGAAGTATCTGAAAATTAAAAACATAATTTCATAGTAAGAGAAAAGTGATTATAATACTCTATTAAAATAAATATTATAGAAACATAGACAGAAAGAGCAAAGAAAGGATGAATGTGAAATCGTAAAATACAAATATATAAAATAGTAAAAATGAATATATTGGAAGGTTAAATATATTGACGTATCAAGCGTACTTTTATCTACATTTAACCAATAAATATAAAAATAAATATTATTTTAATCATCAAAACTCCATCCATATAAATACAACGAAAGCAATATTGTAACAAGATGTAACACAGGTAACCATTATAGAATTACAGGTAAACAAAAAGAGAGAGAAAGATAGGAAGAAATTTGCTAATAAATTTTTTTACACATTTGAACTTTGAACTAAGCAAAAAACAAAAAAATACATATGAAACTCTCTTTCTTAAAATAAAAAATAGTGATCAAACAGAAATTGTCGAGGATCACAAATCAACTGAACAGCAGTGGCGCTATTCGACTGTCCGAGACTGAGAGCTGCATTCTCGCCACATTGAACGGATAAAGAAATTCTTCACGCTGGTCTCGTGAATTTAGAATATCATCAATCTTATTTCGAGGTTCAGTCCACGCTACTGCACTCTAGTACAAGATGCCACGGTGTTACATGGTAAAGAAAGCGTTATGCAACAAGTACATGAATAGTATGGGCAGAGGATTCGAAGGATGGAACAATCCCAGGAGCTCAACACCACCACCTGAGCCACCAAACAAACTACCGGCACCTAAGCCGCGCTATGCATCGTCCCTTACCCCAGGTGAGTCATAGTCATATATCACATGCAGAGATATTTCAAACGAAAACCTACTTATATATAGAAAACACTGTTTTTGAGAAAATAAATGTTCTTAGAATGAACTATTTTAAATTGGTTATGCGCAGATTATTCGTAAACTTTTTTATATTACAAGACTATAAGAATTAATAAATTGCTTAAATAACTTATTTAAACTAAAATAGCTTAATTTAAGTTTAAATAACTTAAATTTTTATTAATACCGTATTAATGAAAATTTGGTTTAATTCGTAATATATTAAGTAATGAATGTACAACACTTTGTTTATATAACCAATAAAATTAATATACTCTCAAAAATGTTTGAGAGTTAATTAATTTGAATTTTTAAAATATGTATTGAAGGTAATAATGAAAAATAAATATTTATGTTTCATTGTGCTCATTTTCTACATAAACTGTATCTGTAACTGAAAATTATAACGTATAAAACTACATTATTAGTTACACATTATCTATGAATATCTATTTAACTACATATATTGTGTCAATCTTTCATGCAGAACAATTTAAATCCACATATTCATACTGGTTAGGTTAAGTTGAATAAAGGATTATATATATGAAGTTAACCAACCGGTGAGACTTAATAATATTGTTATAAATATTAAATTAGTCTTTATATAAATAAATATTTTAGTTTTGTATTTGTATATTTTATTAACAAAAAACTGTAGCCTGATAAATAAGTATTACAATAGAAATAAATTTTGTTACGGTAGATGATATAGTTGGATGTACAATTGATAAATAATTAGAAACTTATAAAAAATTTGGAAATTTTATTCAACAAATTCTCAGTACTTTGATATTAAGCTAACGAACAAAATAGTAAAAGAACTAAAAATGTTAAGCTACATAATTTTTACTTTAAATATTTTACAACAGAATCTATAATATTTAATTGATAAAATATTTAAGTATTATATAACGTGCAATATTCTCTCTCTTGTTCACTCTATATGTATATATACATTTAATATAAAATTTTATAGGACATACATTTCCATCAAGAAAAAATGAGCAATCGTCACTCCTAAATCCACTATCGGGTTTAGAAATGAAAGAGCGAATGCCCGTCATTATAACGAATTCTTCATCCAAAGTTGGCTTTGATATAACCAAAACAACATCAACATCAGTAGCAACGATTATCAAGGATGTTAAAACCGTCATTTCGAGTCCCGCGCATCACGAGGATATTTGCACAAGCAAAATACTTAGATCAACAGATCGTCCACCAAGGTCGATTGAACAACCGTTGGCAAAGTCGGCATTCTCAAGACCCAAACAGAACAAATCCATCCACGGCTACGAAAACAATACCGCGGGACATGCTATTTTGATACCGAGACCATGTGTACCATCCGTCACCGAAATACCACTTTTTAGAGACAGGCAAGTTTTTAAGAGTATAATATATAAACCTCTTTAGCTGATGTAAGAGTTGTGTCAGAATTATTGTTCATAAATTATCCATTCAACAAGTTATGACTAACAGCGACATATGTCAAAACTATTATGATCTTAAAAGTTGAATTAGTAAATTTGTTAGTTGAATAATCTTTTTTCTTTATTTGCATAGAAGTAATTCATACATACCTAAACAAATGATTGGATTAAAATTTGAGACATCATTATTTTTATATCAAAATAATTTTTTGGAGTTGAATTTAATTTTTGTTTGATAAATAAAAAAAATATATAATTAATATTTGAAGCAAATGTAATATATTTCTTATTTTTAATTGAATAAATTACACTCTTGTTTGTATTAATATTATAGAAAAATTGTACTAGATAATTCCTGAAATAAAAGAAATTCATGGTTTTTTTAAGTAATTTGAAGAGATATTTAGTTATAAAACTATTCAATTCGGAATATTAAAATTAATATTTCTTTTATTAATTAAAAAATAGAAACTAAAATTCAAATAATCTTTTGAATATAATAAAAACTGAATTATTATGTGTTATTTAATATTCATATAATAATGGTAAACCTTTCTATCTTTAAATATTATTCCCTGGAGCAAATAAAAGGAATATTAAGTAAAATATTTGATTAATGGAATTTTAATACATTTTTGTATAATTGTATCTACACTGTAATTGAATCTATTTTCTTATAAGTGGTAATTTAATATTTATTTAATTTTTTTAATTCTTAGTTAACAAATCAAAAATTTATTGATTTTTTAATTATCTCTAATATCTCAATAACAATATTTATTAATATACAATATAGAAAAGTCAAATAAATAAAAAAATTTTACATTAATATTTGTATTAAAATAATCTATTATAATTTTTTACTTTTTAACAAGTACTTATTAAATAAATTCTTATAAATTATTATTATTATTACTGAAAATCATCTTTTATTCATTTTCTTACCATACTATAAAACAAAATTTAATTATCGTTAACTTCGGTTATAATATCATATCTAATCCTACCTTTTGAAATATCGACTATATAATAATATTTTAAAATTACATTCCATCAAGAAGATGGTGTATTACATAACGAAAACGTAATCGAAAACAATATTGTTTGGGTAGTATAAAAGATAAGATCATATTTGTAATATATTATGAATAATTAATTAGTACATTTTATTAGAAGATAGTGTTTTTATCTATGTAAATCCATTAATAAGATATATCTAACTAACCTATATGATACATAGAATAAAATTTTATTGATAAAATTTAACGATATATAATTATCATTTGGTACATTCATTATTTTTAGATTTTGGTTTAATAAGCCTGATATCTTATAGTATAATACAGTACACGTATTCTGATTAAAAAATAAGGTTATTACTATGGAAATCTTAAAAAATATACCGCATAATAACAATAATCCGTATTTTTTTATCTCTAGATCAGCCGCAGAAACAGAAGCAGCCCATGATCTATTAGAATTATCGCGATCCCTTCCGCCATTACCGACACCAAGTGTTGCAATTGGACCACAAAATATTATTGAACATTCAACGAGCGATATCCAGGAAATGACAATCTACCAACCAAGCGAGCAACCGATCTATCAAGTCAATACGATCGATCTTATGAGTACCACAGCTCTTTATCATCCCCAACCTCAGCATCCGCATATTCATCCGAGCGCGGGTCCACCGACCGGCATTATTTACGAACCGACGACCTTACTACACACAGTAATATTTTTGTAACTTATGGTGCCTTAGCATTTTAATAATATAAAAAGATCTTACACAAGTTTAAGTTAATTTTATACAGTAAGTATATATGCTGGTCCTATACAATTTTATTTTTATACACAACAAGTACATAGTGTATATCAAAGGAAGAAAGCCATCTCCAGAAATATGGAATCTGTTTACGTTGAAAATTAATGTTATTAAACATAAATTAACCATTAATATATAGAAATATTTTTTTTGTGTGAACGTGTGTGTATGTGTTTAAATTCTTATTAATAATATGGTAGTTAATTATTTAAAAAGTAGCTTTCATGTTGTTTAATATTAAAAGAAAAACTATTTTTATTAAATAATATTTATTTTAATAATATACTTTATAAACTACAAATTTTATGACTGAATTAATTTTACCAAACAGAAATCTTATGTTAAGGAACTAATTTAAAAGCTTTTCATAATTGAATACAAATAAATTTCAACAATATCTTTTGTATTCATACATTTCGCGAATTTAATCGTATTCCCTTTTTTGTACAGTTATGGAACAAACAATTTTTTACTATATTATAACATGTATATATATACACATTAAAATTTACACCTAATAAGTAGATCATCCGAATTTCTTATACGTAAGATTACTTTACATCATTAAGAAATTAATGATTACTGTTAAATTAAAAATTTACATTTGATGTGTTATTGTATATATATCACTATTATAGTATAAAAGATAAATATTAATTATATACTTAATAGTAATCATTTTAAAAATAATATAATATAATATAATAATATAATAATATAATAATATAATAATATAATAATATAATAATATAATAATATAATAATATAATAATATAATAATATAATAATAATTTTAAAAATACTATTTGGAAATCATGTTTTTAGCTTACTTAATTTTCTTTAAAAGAAAGCTATTTGCTTAAATAATATAATACACATTTTTCAAAATTCTAAGTTGCTCATAAGAGATATATACCACTACTAATAAGTACTAATATCATTTAAAATATAATTTACATTTAATTTTACAATAAAACATCTACTAATAAGAATAAAATAATAATTAAGTATTATTGCATTTTCATATTTTGAACAAATAAAAAAAACGTATTTTTAAAGTAGGAACAGACAATGTCGATAATTTTTTAATGATATTATATGATATTATATTTCATTCATTTACATAATTTATTGATGTTAATTATTAAAAATGTCAATAACTGTCATTGCTTTTTCTAACCATCTTAATAGAAATGACTTAGATTTTTTAGTAACTTTTCTATATTTAGTTAATGCGAATAAATTAGACAATTGTTTATTTAGATTAAATAATTAAATAATTTGTCTAGTAATAATATTAAAATTAACTCAATAATCATTTAAAGAAGAATTATTTATTAAAATTATAGAAGTATAATAAAGGATAATTGATTCAAAGCTATTCTCTTTATACTTTTTTCAGCATAGTCACGGAGGCGTCTTCATCCCATTATCACCGGTGCAGGAAATTCTATTTTATAGCGCACCTACTATCCCAACATCAATTATTACCCAACCACTTCAGTCAGAGTTGCAACAGCATCACCACCAATTGATTCAAGAGCGATTACAGCCTCAGCCACAACTTTTACAACAGCAGCCGCAAGTTCAATCACGGCTGATCGAATCAACGCCTCCCCTGACTCCACCCATCTCCGAATGTAGTAGTGACATAGAAAACAGCAATCCCAATTCGCAGTCGAGTCAGCACGACAAGGAGGTCCAGACAATTGTGCAAACCCAATCTGAAGTTAAAACGGCCAGTTATACATACGATACGCTTCTTGTCGCAGATGGTAGATCAAAAAATCGCAAGGTGCCACCGAACACTCAAAAACAGCAGCTAGAGCAACAGCAACAAATCCAACAACAGCACCACAATCAACATAAAAAGAAAACGTTTAATGAATCCGAGAACATTGAACAACCTGAAACATCCAAAACAGGCAAATACATCTGCTGTGAATGTGGTATGTAACGAGTTTGAAATATAGTTTTAATAGTGTTCTCTAAATAAGAAATAAAAATAACAGAGAAATATTTTTTACAATCTACTAATTATAAATAACTTTTTTATGTTTTAATTTTTGAAATTATAAGAAAATATTTTATATTATTATTAATCTATTTAAAATTAACTATTTAATCATTGATTAGTTATTGTTTATTCGGTTAAAATTAAAAAAGTTGAGCAAAATACTTATACAGGTTTCAAATTCATAAATTTGAATTTAAAAATCTTTTTAATATAAAAAAATTTATCTTTTCACTGGAAATAGGCAAGCAATATGCAACCTCTTCGAATCTTTCGCGGCACAAGCAGACCCACCGTAGCATTGATTCACAGTCCGCAAAAAAGTGTATTCACTGCGGTAAGGCATATGTCAGCATGCCAGCTCTTGCCATGCACGTGCTTACACACAAACTCGCGCACAGTTGCGGGGTCTGTGGCAAAATGTTTTCTAGACCGTGGTTGCTACAAGGTCATCTTCGTAGTCATACTGGCGAGAAACCCTATGGCTGTGCTCACTGTGGCAAAGCTTTCGCCGACAGGTCAAACCTGCGTGCTCATATGCAAACACATTCGTCGGACAAGAACTACGAATGTCACAAGTGTCACAAATCCTTCGCCCTCAAATCATATTTAAATAAGCATCTAGAATCAGCTTGTCAACGTGATAATGATGAAGACTCTGGTAATGACCTTGATACGTCTACTTAAGAAAGCTTATCCTTCGGCAAGGAAGCCCAAAATCTTTGTCAAGGTAGGAATTTTATTTTTCAAATAGTACTACTATTTTTGATTAATTATTTTATTGAATATATATATGTACCTTTAGTATACTACATAATATAAATGATTATGTAATGAGATAATGTTTTGCAATATCATTGCTACGTTATTACGTAACGTATAGTATGTATTTGTGTATGTGTTGTTTTTTTATAATGACCTATTCACCCAATTTATAATACAGATAACTTTGCTATTAAAATATTATGAAAAAATATCTGATAAATTTAGTTGAAATAAAATCTAAGTAAGATCACGACCTTAGTTAATTTTATAAAACTATATTTCATATCACAAGATACAATGAAGTAAGGTATTTTTAAGTAGATTATTTGGGTCAAAATTATTTCAAAACTTGTCGCTATCTTAAATTATATCGTTTGCATCATTGTAGATTTATATTCATATTTAATTTAGTTTTAGGTATACACTGAGATATTTAACTTTCAACTACTTTTTTAAAAATCTTATTGGAAGTTATTAGTTTCATAACTAAATAATCTAATGCAATTCTATTGGTAATTATTTAGTCTTTTATTCATGTATAATTTACTC
This sequence comes from Wiebesia pumilae, assembly GCA_018907045.1. NCBI lineage: Eukaryota > Metazoa > Arthropoda > Insecta > Hymenoptera > Agaonidae > Wiebesia > Wiebesia pumilae. Next base: position 2,034,331 of record JACCHZ010000125.1, on the reverse strand, counting down.
TATCACTTTTCCCTAATCTTTATAAAAGTTTTACATATTCAATCATAATTTTCTTACTATATGCTAAATGTAATACGGATTAACTTTTATTCTTTTAATTATTAATTTCAAAACCAAATTTAATAAGTTGAAAATAAGGTTGAAATTTAAATTGAAAGTAACGTAGATTTTTTATTAATAAGTTCTATATTACTATGAAAAATTTACTCTGTTAATAGTGTATTGATTTTCTTTATTTGTAAGTAAATAAATCAATTGTTTTTAGTTTTTACAGCTTATGGAATTTATAACAATGTAACAATACAAAACTTTTGTCATTATGTTTTTATTTATATTAATAAAAAATATTATAATAGATTTACATTCTGAAATAATAAATAGAATATAAATAGTGTTTAATTCTAATTTAATATATATATATATATATATATATAACATAAACAAATCTTTTTTAATTCAAAACTGTATTTAATTTCGAATCTTATAAAGTTCAGAAAGCAATTCTTAATTTATTTCCTAATAGTTAGACTGAAAAAATGTTCTCTTCTAATTTTTCTGCTGAAAATTCCAAAATAATCTCTGTAATCATATAAAAAGAATTTATTAAACAATAGATCACGCCCATCTTAATTAGCATCTTTTATTCTTTATTAAATCTTTATTCTTAGCCTTCCATGACGTAAAAAATTTTATAAGTATCTACTTAGATCATTAACAACTTACAATAATAAATAAAAATCTATGATAACATTTTATTTTTATGCTTGGTAATAATAGTTTTATTTCTTAAATATATCGATTAGTTTTATTTTAAAAAAAGTAAAGTAATCCAAAATTATTTGAAACCTACTATTTATTGAATAAACTATTTTATTTCCTGATAATTAATTCTTTATATATATTAACACATCAGTACGTATCGACTTTTTTCTTATAACTTTACGAAACATATCTAAACCATTTGCGTATAAGAACAAAATAATTTTAATAAAGTGTGCATTAAAAACTTTTTAGTTTCTTAGATGATAACTTTAAGATCCTTTTTTACATAGGATTTTAAAGAAATAATATCTGCTATAAACATTCTAATCAGTACTAGTTATTTCTATAATGTTTTTTTAATTTACATTTTATATTAAGTTTATTTATTATTTTAATTTTATATTTATATCATTTATATTATATTGATATAGATTTTATATTTAGATTTATATCAACTGTATCTAAATTCTTTAGAATGTCTGCAACTGTAATTATGCATTTTAATTGTGCATTCCTAAATAACTTTTCATATTTAAAGATTTTTATAATTAGCCCGAAAACTCAATAAAGTTGTAATAATAATTCTGCAATAGAAAAGTTATGTTTTAAAAGTTATGACGCCACTTTTCAAATTAATTTCATATACAAGAATTTTCAAGCTACTTATACTTTGATGTCGTTTTTTAATTGTTTTATAATTAATTATATAATATTATATCACCTCTATGTATTAAATTATAAATAATTATTAATTTAGGAATCGTAAAATAATTGTAACTATAAACTACACATGTACATTAATTTTCAGAAAAGAAGAAACAATTTTACCATCAATAATATAAAATAGGAAAATCAAAGATATTAACGGCTAATATAAAACTCAGAATCACGAAAGACCAGGAAAGGAATGGACGTTTCATACTTCATGTATTATTCGATATATACTAATTATTTCCGTCAACGAATAATGAGCTTGTGAATGTGTATGTGCGTGCGTGCGCGCGCGCATGGTGTGTGTGAACGTGTGCGCGCACGCGCATCTACCTCCGTGCGCGTGTGTGCAAATAATACTAAAACTTAATAAGTAAACTATAAACGCGTAAATCTTTCGAATTTAAGAAATTCCTTTATTACGAGTGCCTTTTCCTTGTTATCTTCAAAAGGATGGTACTCGAATATGTGAATTTAATTGTAAAGGGAAAATCTATTGAAACAACTCTTTACTTTTTTATTTTTAAATAAATAATTTAATAACATAAACTTACTTTTAAAAATATAATAAAATACAATAGAAAAATGATGAAATAATATGGCCAAAATAAAATTTATTATAAAATGTTTTTATATACAATATACACCTACTAATTTGAATCTACATAACAATTATTCTTATAAAAAAATTTTATAAAATGATTAATTTATGAGCAAAGTTATTTACTTACAATTTTTAATTATTATTTATTTTGATAAAATATAATGTATTTAATCATTACAAAAAGTTTCATCAGTTGTGTAACAAAGAATTTTTAAGGCGTCATTTCATTGTAACAACATGTAAAATAATGCATTTACATAAATTCTTTTTACAAAAAAAATGTTATAACTAAATTCAAATTTTTTAACTTTATTGCATATCATTTGAGTAGTACAAAAATATATTCTTAAAAAAATTTAAATAATTATTTTCTTCGAAATAATAAATTAATGAGAGCACCTCAAAATAATTATTCTGCTCAACGAGATTTCTGATGCATAATCTAACTAAAAATAAAAATATACTTACATTTATAATCAATATAAATATTACTATCGTTGAAACTACAACTAATCAATTTCATAAAGAAATTACAAAATAATGACAGTTACAATTAAAGTATTAAATTGTTACGTTTTATTTTAGAGTAAAAAATATTGGGAAACTTATAAAGATGGTTATAGTTTCTGCAATTGTTAATCATCTTCAATCTAATTCGATAGGTAGATATTTTGAAATTAGTCTAGGCAATGAAAAAAAATCACATGAAGACAAAGGCGTTGAAAATTTTATAACAGATATTTAATATACATATTGAAATTTATAACACTTATATCTAACTAGAAAAGTTAAATTTATACATTGCTTTCAACTTCTTTAAAAAACTTGTTCTATACTATCGTTTCATTTTTTCAAGCGATCTAAGCCTCATACGATATATCTGTGTTATGTCTGATCAGTCGCTCTCCATACATTATAATCTCTTTCAGCAAATCGAACGTCTTTTGATTCAATTGCAACTCTAATTTCTTTTCATATTTTAAAAAATTGAAAAAATCCTTCTTTTAAAACGAACTGAACGAAAATTTGCTATTTTAAAAATTATTTACGATAAAAAAAACACTTTGTAGTAATATGCTAAATACGCGAATTCAAATTTTCGTTGTTTTTCGGTGTCTCGTTATTGAAAAACCATTCCAATAAATTATTAGAAATTAAATCTCAAATATCGGTTTCAGAGATTAAATCGTATTAAATTAAATTATCCTTTCTGAACGAAGGTATATAGTAATTTGTTTCCAAAGTACCGGAAGCTTTATGTTTCCGCTATTTACACAAATATTCCGATCAAGGTCGACAAAGTGAATACTACAGATTACTGTCTGTTGAAATTTTATAATAATAAGTCGGTCATACATATATTATTTTATTTTTTTAATAAAATATGGGTAGCGACATATTACTAAGCTTTAATATACTTTCAATTTTTATAATGTTATTATTTTATCTTTTTAATTGTCTAAACTGTCGTTCTAATTTTGTAGATAAATAAATTTTTTTAAATAATCTTTTCCAAATGTAATACGTTCCTTTGTTTAATTAAAAGTTTGTCTCTGTAATGCTTTTCATCTAAAAAAGTTTTAAATGTTTTCATATCCCCATCACCTATATAAAAAACATATTTGATGTTATATTTTTTCTTAGATCTCTTGAAAATTTTTAACCCTCTATAAATCTTCATTTTTCCAACACTGCTAAAGTGATATATATCGCAGTTCTTCATGATCAGTTTACCATGCTTCATATTTGATAATATCTTTTTTATCTATCGAAGTCTCGCATATTTTATACATATTATATTTGACACTTATATCAACAATTTTTTTTTAAATATTTGGAAATTAATTAAACTTTACCTTCCATTAAAAAATAAGCATGTTTAGATCAGAGGCTTGAACCTAAAACCGTAAGTTTTATAGCTCATTTTCCAGCTGCTGCATTTAAATTTATTTTTTCTTTTAAAACTTTTTTGAAAACTAAATAAAAACGAAACTAAACGTAACTTGTATATTATTAACAATTCTATACATAAATTATTTTTGAAGCCTCTACTTTAATCTATTAATATGTAGAAATTCTTGATACCATATATACCGATGCTAATCATTTACATAAAAAAAGCTAATAATTGATCAATTGGGGTAATTGGACAAGAATTTATATAAATTTCTTGACACGAACACTACACGTACATTGAAACTTAACTCGTAGCCAATATTTTAAAAATTCTATGTATTATACTTATAACATTTTATGATATTTTGTAAATTTAAAAAACTAAATTGTAACATACAGTAATTCACTATAGGATTAATAAATGTGTAAAATGAATTGTCTTGATTTTGCTGTAGTTTTGTAGCTCAAATGCTCAGGAAAAAAAAATAATTTTATTCATTAGTGAAACGATTTCCCTTGAATTTTTGTTTTCGTGTAACCTGACTCAGGTATTTTACACTATCTTCAATACGTTTTCGATCTATTTTGATGCTTCAACGAATTATCAAAATTGTACGATTTGAAATATAGTACACTTGTAAATAACAACTTGTAAAATATTTTTAAATTATCTAAAAATTGCTACTTTATACTAACAAAATTTTATATAGAAACGAATAATGTAATAAACACAATCAAAGAACAAGACTAGGTTCACCGGTCACCCATCTCATTCCTCAGTTAACCATTCCATTTTTTCTTAATAAAATCTATAATAAGAAAATATATTGAAATTAATTTTGTAATTCAACCAGAATATTTTTAAAGATAAATATATACTAAAAATTTTTTTAAATTTTTTCAAAATCTTTTATCTGTTACAATGGAATGACCTCTTAAATACATACATCGGTAAATTTAAAAGAAACAAATATGTTATATTTACATTTATTTCATTAAAATAATAATTAAAAAAGTCGGAGTCGTTATATTAATCCTAATAGGTAGTTTACATTTATTTATACTTTGAAGTAATTATCAATTTGTCATTGTATAAAATTTTAAATTAAATTTTAAATTTTTAAATATTTATTTTATTATAGTTAAAATGCTTTTAATTTAAATACATTCTTTTTATAAGATTCAAGGTTCCTTAAAACTCTTAATTAAAATTGTTTTATAATACATGAGTAAACAAATTAGTATTGATAGAAATGATATTTAGTTATGCATAAAATGTAATATTTCTTTACACTTAAACTAAATGCACTTTCAGAAATTGACTAGTAAAATTAAAGGCTGAGACTTTTTAACATTCCCAATAATTCTTATAAAAACTATATAAGAACTAACAGTTCTTATTTTTTATTTTATTTTATTATAAATTAAAAGTAAATACTCAAAAACAAAATTCTTTTATAAAACTAATCGTAATTTCAATATAGTGTACAATACTATATCTTGTTTCGATAGTTTTATTCTGTAATAGGTGAGAAGCCATTTTAGTATTTTCGAATCAACGAATTCTATTAGTTTATATTTTTTTCTAGAAGCTTCAGCAAACAAAAGTTGAATGTTTTCTGCTGAAATGAACACCGAATGTCATATGATGCATCTAAGTAGCGTGTGCACTCATAGAAAAATGTCAGAAGTATTGAAATTCTATTTATTGCAAACTTTTACTTTACGAGAACATTTTGTTTTTGACATACCATTTTGGCTTTATATTGTAGAATAATGCATTCAAAAAACAGGCTTAATTTATACAAAATAACAAGAACATAGAAAATAATAAAGTGTGCTTGACAGTTTTTCATTAATTATATATTTGTTTTTAATTTATATAATTATATATATCGTATATTAAGAACGAGGAAAATATGTATCTATATTTTATATATATATATACATATACATTACATATATATACTATTATATTTATAAATAGTATTTATTTTTAATAGTTTCTATTTAAAACATTAAAAATAATAATTGATTATTTAATAAGTTATTAATAAAACAAAAATCAATTAAGACATAATTAATAAAATAAAAATGTAGTTTGTACATGATATTATATAGCGAAAATTCGTACTTCTACAAAGTCGATAATGCAAACCTTGATTTTGTCAGCTCTATAATAATGAAGACATGGAAATTCAATTTTATACATTATTCCGAGAATAAATGTAACAATTAAAGTTACTATACAGTAAAAGTTTTTGTTTCGGATTTAATACTATTATTAACAAAAGAAATTCTGATAAATGTAATTAAATCTATTTAATTTTGTAATATATAATTATTAATAGTTATTTTTAAAATCTATATGAATACTGATGCTCTTTATTTTGGTAGATTAAAAAATTCAATATATTTATATAGTTTAAACGATTAAATTATTTATTAAAATTTTTTAAAAATTGTAATGCGTAATAAAACTTAGAATTGTCCTTTTGAATGATGAAAATAGGTTTGCTCAAGTAGTAAATAAAATCAAAAGAAGTACTTGAACTGCATTTGAAAAGTAAAATCATCAGAAAGCTTTCTCTTTATAATTAATGTCAAATGAAATAAACGAATACTAAAAAATCAAACACAAAATAATATAAAAATTTTAACTTCCTAATATAGTTGCAAATACACTCAAAAAGTTCACTACAATTTTTATAGAGATGTATTTCCAATCGCTATTACATAATATTTAAATAACATTAACTAACGTAATTTTTCTTTTTTTTTAATAGAAAAAAAAAGAAAAAAGTGAGAGACAGAGAGAGAAAGAGAGTTCTGCATCAAATTACCATTTTTCACTTCTTTGATTTATAACTACAAACAGTCTTTAATAACCAACTTAAAAAGATTCAAATAACAAAAAATGAAAACTCACATAGAAAAATAAAATAAAATAAGATAAAGTATGGACAATAACTCCTTAACGGAGATTTTGAACATTATTATCATTTAATTACTACGCACGTTTACTTGTAATTTGACACGCAAAACGATATCATTTCACTGATACATAAAATTTAATGCCATCTATATGGCTCTGTAACTTTTTTTCATGAAATATCTCTTTTTTTACTGTTTCTTCAACAATTTAATTTAAAGAACAATTACAAATTGTTAACTATTACGTGTACCTATAAAACATAGAAACTGCGACATCCTTATTACACGTGATTATACTAATTTTAACTAATCAATAAGTAATAAAAACATTAATATTGAATTAATATTAACAGTATTATGATTTTTCTGATATTTATAACATAACTTTTATAATAGAAATAGTGACAATAAAATGTTTTTTTACTACTTACAATAATAAACTTGCACTTGTTATTAAATATCTAAAACAATAAACATACTGCAAAACAAAATGTTTTAAAAATCAAAAACCATATTTTAAAAGATATTTTCAAAAGATTTAGTTTCAGTAAAAAATAAAATTACAAGTAAATAGTATTCTTAATTATAAAATAAAATTTTTTTAGTTATATTCGAAGTATTTTAATTCTGTTTTTCATTTTTTGACTTATTTAATTTTTCACTACAAGAACATATTTCTTCTTTCAACTTGTATTCTAAAGATAAAAAAGTAAAATAACTTGTTTGAATTAAGGTAAAATATATCATAATAATTAAATTATTAAAAAATTTAATTTAATCTTACTATACTATGCTATACTATAAACGAATAATAATACAAATTTTGTACATAAAAAATAAGTAAAAATAATAGAGTGTAAGTTAAAAATACTTTTGTCCGCTAAAAAGACCAATTACTGTCATCTACACTTATAAGTCAAAATGTACCTAAGATTTATACATCAATTCTTATACGATTTATTTACAAATTCCTCGTTCTTAAATTTTTTAATAGATTATGTTTTTTTATTTACAATATGCGATCAAATAATTATAATGTTATTATTTTGATAAATTGCTATTTTACTTTAAATATTTACATATTTCGGTATGAGTATTATTAAATTAAACTACTAATAAACGCTTTAATAATTAATATAGTTATTATTTAAATAAGTTTATATTAATTGAGTGATCTAATTCGAAAGAAATAGTAAAGGGAAGATATATTGACTTTTGACCTGAACTACTTAAATATCATTGCAATAATAATAGAGGCTTTTCAAATAGAAAAGCAGAAACAAAAACTTCTAGTCAGATTACACATGAATATACCTTTAAGAATATATGTAAAAGTATGCAATTACATTTTCTTGTAATACATGAAAAAGAGAGAAAAACATGAAACGATTAGAAAAGACACCAAGAAATGAACTTATTACAGAAATAATACTCTAAGCAAGGTTCATTTCTATGTTTATTAATTTAGTAATTTAAAAGTATGTTTTATTTTTAAAATATCGATTATTTCAATATAAATAAATATAAATATATATACCCGTATTATGCAATAATTAAAATATTATTTAAAAAAATACATTTATTAAAAATTATTCGATCGATAATAAAAGCATCGATCTTTGAATCTCGAGATTTTACTATTATATAAAATGCCAAAATTTTAAAAAGTGCATTACATTACAAAGACTATTTTTATACTTCGATAGATTTAGATGAAAGTCAATTCATTATTAATTAGGTAAGCCATTCAGTTTATAAACTTATCAGCGATATAATTTCATTGCATTCTTCATGCAATGTTAAATATTACACGTTGAACATTTTTATAAGTTTAATAAAACTAAATTTTTCCGAACAAACTGTAGAAAAATTGGATTCATTAAAATTTTTATTTTAAGACAAGTTATAAAAATAAGAAGAAAAACTTTTATGATATCCATTCATAGAGATATAAACATTAACTCATTAAATAATAATCAACATGCGTATAGAAACACGCCTACTTAGATATATACTCGTACCCACACGCACAAACAATTAAAAAATTAAATAAATGCGTAAAATATATAATGAAGAAAATATAAAAATATTAAGGACATAGCATTCAAAAAAAATTTTAAATCTACGTTTGTAAATCATACTTGTATTTGCACACGCTAATAGTAAATTAATCATACATTCTATAATATGATACCGATAATAATCAATCTATCATAATGAATATAATGTATAAGATATCATACTAGTAGTCAATAATGAATTATAAAGTGAATTATATTGCAATTTTAAATGAAAACACCCTAAAACTCATAATTCACTAAAGAACACCAAAAACCGATACTGAAAAAATTCGATATCAATTTTAAAAATTTTATTTTTATATATAATATTTACGAGTGGACTATTAAATTTTATTAAACCAAACTAAAGAAATGAGAAAATAAATAATTTTATTATAAAATGACAGTTTCTTTTTCAAAACTTATTTTATTTTCGTATATAATTTTATATGAATATAATATTATTACCGATACAATAGTAATGCGATTTTGTAAACCTTACAATATATACCTTGTTTTAGATATATACTCGATCTAATGGCTTTTCAGAATTACAAGCGATCAGTAATTTATAAACAAAAAACTTTAAATATTTTTCTAGAGTTAAATGCATCAAAATATTAAACGAAAGTATGGTTATTAAACGAAGCTATCTAATCATTAAAAATAGCTTTTTTAGTATTTAACATTACGTTTACAAGAAGCGACAACTATATTTGTAAAATATTATTTCTAATTATGAAATTAGAATTATAAAAAGTAATTTTTTTTAATTTTTTACTAAGCTTTCAATTTGAATCAAATAAAGTTTCAATCTAATATAGTAAAAAATTAACTAGAAACAATTTCTTTAAAAAAGTTTATTATAAAAATAAAATTATATATATTATTCTTACACATTTCATTATTAATAAATAATTGTAATCTTTATTAATATTTACCGTATTATTTCAATTTTCATTGGTCTGAAAAATTTATTTAATTTTGTATTGAAAAAATTATATTAATAAAACTTGATAAAGTGCACTTTCAAAAATAAAGCACTCAATGAACATGTTTTTAATAATTAAATATAATTTTTAAAAACTAATATATAACTAATAGGTAAAATAAAAATCATGTGAATATATAACAATGATTTATATAAAGTTTATGTAAAATAAAGTTTAATTAATATATGTTATTTAATTCTATGAAAAAAAATTTGTATACATTTTTTTATTTACTATTATTGAATTATTTTAAAAACTCAAAAAAAATAGCAAAAGTTAAAAATAAAAAAATATAAAAAATATATAGTTATGTGGAACAAGGTTGTAGAAAATAGGTTAGTGTGATACAAGGTACGAAAAAGCAATAATTTAGTGATTGAATATTTGATTAGTAATTAGTACTATGTTGTACGGTATATTTCGGAATTTATATATATTTACTCAATAAAGTCAATATATAGTTTTGTAGAAGTTGCGAAAAATATACTAAAATCATGAAACAGAAAGCACTGTAAAAACGTAGAATATAAAACTGGTGAATAAATCAGATTAATCCAAGTGTACAAGGAGCTGCTATGGGATCAATGAAAATGGTTTATTATATTATAAATATAATTTATAATTTTATATTATATTATATATATTATATATTTATAACCTTATATTATATTTATTAAAACTTTCTAACTAGACTACCTGAAATGAGTTTATGTTTTTCATATTATCCAAGAAGATACGCACTTGGATTTTTAAGTACCAAATTTGTACGTCGAATGCTATTTTGTCAAAAGAATTATTTATAGTGAACCATTATAAGGAAATTAAAAAATTAAATCGTTAAAGCGCTAAAATTAAATACTTTTATTTTTTTATTTATATGATTAGTATAAAAAACGTAATTCTAAATTATATTATTTTTACAAAAATTAAAAACTAATTGAATATCGCTTCAGTGCTTAACTAAACATAGATTGTTATTAGAGTTTTGCAATACTCAAATTTAATTAAGTGTCTAAAATAATATTTAATTAAAATGTTTTTACTTATATTATAAGCATAAATTTTTTTAATTAATAATTTATTTAATACAATATCTACACACTAGTATACTAAAAATTACATAAATATAAAATCATACAATGTACTATTAGTTTAATAATCTTGCTTATTATTTATTACTATGTATTTCATATAATACATTTTTAGCATAGTATATGCAGCAATTAATACTTGCATGTGATATTATAATAATCTTTATTCATCTTTCGTAGAATGTATATCAGTACATAAAAATGTAAAATTTAATATCAAATTATCTTATAGCACTACAGTATATTATAAGCAGTATAGCACATATAGAAGAAAAAGTACAGAGAGAGAGAGAGAGAGAGAGAGAGAGAGAGAGAAATTAGGCACAAAAAGTGCTTAATAAGTAAATCAAACTTTGTATGCAATATAACCTGGACCACACAGGTATATACCATATTTTTTTTATTTTATTACAAATGTCTCGACATGTCACAGTAATAATATTGAATAAAAGAATGTTGTAAACCACTTATAAGTATTATTTTATCTTACCTGCAAAACTTATCTTGACATCACTACTATAAAGCTTAAACATTTAACTTGCTCTATAGTTAAAAAGTATTTTATTAAAGATTTTGAAATTAAGTAAATACTATGCAAAGTATTAACGTTTATAAAAATTTATCTCAAAAACACTTACAATTTAATTTGAATCAAATCCAATATACCAATTATCACTAATTAAAAATATATTTTGAATAATATTATACAAAGTAGTAATAAACGTACATTAGGATATTTCTGCACTATCTATTAAAAAAGAGAAATAAATATTATAGCCCACAATTATACAGTTTGTTTTATAGAATTACTGTCCGATTTTTCATCGTTTGATTCCTTAGGTTCATTCCACTCTTTAAGACCTTCTGGCAAAGTTGTATCTTCCTCGAAAGATCCCGTACCTTCAACGAATTCTTCATATGAAGACTTTTCTGGGAATGGCCTTGGTCCAAGTAGTTCTATCATATCATCTCGACTTAAAATTTCTTGTTTTAAGAGTCGTTCAGCGACCTACATTTTTATACAATTAAATATTTATAAATATACAACCTTTATTTTTTAAGAAACTAGTTTCAGTTCATTTAAATAGAATTTAATAATTATAAATTAATTTATCGTATATGTTTTCAATACTGATTAACAGTTGAATTAGTATGAAATTTAATTATTACTTTTGAATATTACTACTTTTACTATCATTATAATTTTATATTAAAGGGCATTTAAATTGGTACTAAAATAGAGATAATATATTTAATTTAAATTTATTATTTTTTTTAATACTGATTAAAAATTTATCAAATGAAATCCTAATCTGATAATTTACTTCATACCTTATTTACATCATCTTTGTGTTTTTTCAAAAGAGTTGTAGTGTGTTTGTATGAAGTATCAATCATAATTCTAACTTCTTCATCTATAAGCTGAGCAGTGCTTTCGGAGTAAGGTTTATCAATAACAAAATCACCAGGTTGTGGTAACTGAAAACTAACTGTGCCAACTTTTTCATTCATTCCATAATAAACGACTTGTGAGTATGCAATGTTTGTAACCTAATAAATAATAACAATGTTAGAAACATCATATAAATATAAATAATTTTAAACAAAATAAAAAATCAACGTTGGTAATAAATTATGCATAACACAATTCTAAAAAAATTTTTACTTTTACATTTTTCAAAATATGTTTCAATTCAATTACTACAAAATGTATACATTATTTTTAAAGAATCAATTATTACATTTCTGGAAGTTTAAGGAATATTTTTTAATATCTAAACATCTTATAAAAATGTACCTTTTGTAAGTCATCCTGTGAACCTGTTGTTATGCGACCAAAGAAAATTTCTTCAGAAACTCTGCCACCTAAAGCCATACACATTTTATCAAAGAATTGTTCTTTTGTATGCAGGAACTGTTCACGTGGTAAATACTGAGCATATCCTAAGCCTTTTCCACGAGGAATTATAGAGACCTATAAAATATATATAAAATATTAATAATAATAATTCATAAAAAAAATTACAAATGATGATAACGATAATGATGATGATGATTTTAAGCCAATTTACAAAATAAAATTAAATGATAATTAATTTATACCTTTAAAAGAGGATCTGCATGTCGAAGAAACCAGCCTGCTACTGCATGTCCAGCTTCATGATATGCTACAATTTTTTTTTCATCTGGTTGTAAGACATTCGTTTTTTTTTCCATACCAGCTATAACTCTTTCAATAGCTTGTTCAAAATGTTTTAAATTTATGCTATCTTTTTTATCTCGTGCAGCTATTAAAGCTGCTTCATTACAAACATTTGCAATATCTGCTCCTATATATCAAATTAGATTTAAAATTTTGGTATTTTAATGTATTTAAAATTATAATATCAGTAAAATATTACAATACCTGTGAATCCAGGTGTAAGAGCAGCCATTTTTCTAGATAAGTCGATTTTATCTAAATTAGTTTTTAAATTTTGCAAATGAACTTTAAAAATAGAAGCTCTTCCCTTAATATCTGGTGCTGGTACATATATTTGCCTATCAAATCTACCTGGTCGTAAAAGAGCCTTATCTAGAATATCAATTCTATTTGTTGCAGCCATAACAACTACATTTGTTGTAGTATTAAAACCTGAGGTAATAAATTATATATATATATATAATGATTAACTTAACAAAATATTATTAAATAAATTTAATTACATACCATCCATTTCAACTAAAAGTTGATTTAACGTATTTTCTTGCTCAGAATGAGAGCTAAATTGTTTTCCACTTCTTTTTCTACCAACAGCATCAATTTCATCAATAAACAAAATACAAGGTGAGGCTTTACGAGCCATAGCAAACATATCTCTTACACGAGATGGTCCCACTCCAACAAACATTTCCAAAAATTCTGAACCAGATACTGTTAAAAAAGATACACTTGCTTCGCCTGCAGTTGCTTTAGCAAGTAATGTCTTACCAGTACCAGGAGGTCCTATTGAGAATAAAATAATAAATTTTAACTTCTACTTTGTTTATCTTACAAATTAATACCTGTTAAAATTGCACCCCTAGGAATCTTAGCTCCTAGATTAATATACTGTTGTGGATTTTTAAGAAAATTTACAAATTCCATAATCTCAATCTTCGCTTCTTCACATCCAGCAACATCTCTAAAATAAAATATCATTAATTTTAAATGATATGTATCTGACTATTAAGGTATTTAAGTATAAAGGATTTTATAATTAATAACTAACTTGAATCTAACATGTATTTCCTTTGGATTTATTAATTTAGCAGTTGATGATGTCACTTGTCCAAAAAGTCCTTTGGTACGACCACCTTTACCACTGATTATATTAGCAGTGTTTCGAGATATGTAAATTATAAAAGCTGTGAGTAAAAAAAGAGAAAAGCATTAATTTTATGTGTGTGTTTACATATAGGTGCATATCAGCATGTATATTTATGAATATGATTTTAATATTACCTATAGTAAGAATAGTCGGAAGATAAGATATGACATGTGATGCTTCTATTTCATTCTTATACACAACAGGTATATAATTTTGTGGATCAATATTTAATTCAAGTTGAATATTTTCTAGATTTCTTTCAAATGTATCTGAACTACCAATATTAAACCATAATTTCCCCTGAATATAAAAATTATTAAGTGCATTATGCATACATTTAAATTAATTTATTCACATACCTCTAAAGTTGCACCTGGCATTAAACGAACTCGTACCCATCTTTTATTAATTACTTCCAATTTTTGTACTAATCCTTTATTTAAGTAACTATAGTTAAATAAATTTTTTAGTTTCATAGGACTTTAAATATCTTTTCAGGTTCACTGTTACATGATCACTATTTATTACAAGTATTTCTGATTATACATTTATGTTCAATCTTTTTTTACTTTTAATTTCAATTATGAAATTATACTGAATTTTTTTATAACCTTGAACCTGCTAACTAAAATGTAATGTACATTACCTGTAAACAAATTCTCTCCATGTAACTTCTTTCCCATTGTCTAAAAATATCCTAGCTCCAAAAAAAGTTGCTACTCCTAACACAGCCAAATACAGTGAATTCATCATTTCCTTAGAAGGTCCTTTGTTATCCATTTTTTTACCAGAAAAGAAATCAAAGACATAGTCTTTCTTATCACTGGGTGCAAATTTTTTACTTGAAGACTGTTCGCTTTGACTGCTATTATTATTATTAACACCAGACTTAGCTTCTTTTGGAACTTTGGAAGTTTCTTTTGAAGCCTCTTTGAAACTGTTAGGATACTTAAGTAATTTCTCAAAGCCTTTGGGTACTTTAAAATACTGATGGACTTGTTGAAAAGTTGTGATCTTACAACCATTTTTAAGTAAGGATAGTTTTCTCCAAGGCTATATAAAAATATTCCAATAACTATTATATTGAACTCATAAAAAAATTTCAAACTAAGAGTGATAAAATACATGTGCAAATATGTCATGAAAAATAAAACTTAAAACTGCATAAACTATTATTAGTTTGATAATACTCTAATAATTTGAACTGTAATAAAATAGATTGTATCTGATTATATCACCGAAGACATAAAATTATAAAATAGGTTATGACAATAAAAGAATTTACAAAACATACCTGAAAATGATCTAATCGAGTGAACAAAAATCTTTCCAGTTTGCTTGCTGAAAATAGTAATTGGTGAGCCATGTCTTCTTGTTAAGTGAGGGTCAATTAAATATGTGAAATTCGTGTGACCTTTCAACGCTGATACTAAGACATTACATTTTACTAATTGCTAATCATTTTTGTATTTCTTTGATATACTATTAAACGCTTCTTTGACTCATTACTTTAAACATTGAGGAAAAGAATGATTGCCGATTAGCATAGATGAACCTGGTCACAATACTACTAGAAATGAGCTGCTGCCTCTAGCGGGCTTTCCGACAAACTCGATTTTCAGTTTTCAGAGCTAAAGAAGAGCGTAAAATGTAACAAAGAAAGGGAACAGGTATATTTGTAACAACGAAAGATAATTGACGCTGTAAAAGAACTCAAAGGAAAGAATACTCACGAAGAAAACGCAAGTCATAGAGATGGACGATTAATTACATTTTATTAACGTGATTAATTAACGTTTTATTACTAATAAATGCATTTGTAGCACATGTATATACAAAATGATTCTAGGAGCGGTAGTGTGAAGATCCCAAATGATAGTCGATTTCTGTTTTAATGAAGATAACAACGAATACAAATTTTTAATAAATTTTTTGGTTTTCTTGAAAAAAAGCAATAGAAAAATTTTCAAAAGGCTTCTAAAACAACTGAATCAAGGCCTCAAATTTACTAAATGAACCTATATATTATTTAATGTGCACCAATTTTAATAATTTTCATTATATTTATCATTATCATCAAATTACTTATTTTGTTTGTTTTAATATCGATTACACAGATTAAAATATATGTAATTAAGATATCTCGTATAATATTATATCTTCATACTTTTAAGCATTAAAAACAATTTCAACATGTTTAAGATGCCAACAAATATTTTACTTATATAAATAAAAAATAGCTATCTTATATTAATAAATAAAATGAAATATATTTAAACTATAATATTTATTTAACAGTATTGACTAGACTTTTGCATTGCATTTAGAAAGTTGTTTAAGGCCAACACGATCATAATTTTAAGAATAATTTTATTCTATTTTGAAAAATTACAAATTGCTAAGGATAACATAAAATTCTGTACAATTTCGTTGACATTTAAGAACTATATGAGCCATAGGAATAAGTATGATAAGTAATAACTATGTTAACTTTTATTGATTTATTGTAAGAGCTATAATAAAAATGTAGGTACTAAGAATAAGAAGATTCACCTTTGTTATTCGTGATATTAGGATATTATTAAGTCTTGAATATTAGGAAAATTTATCATTAGCTTTTTATGCCACAGTATAAATGCAATATCATATCTGCAAGTTAGTTTCTCTAAATAAAAGAAAGAAGCTTGTTTAAAATAAATTCTACTATGGTTATGTTGCAATTATCTAGATTTCATAGTACAAATGCATACCTACATTATCATAACAATCAACTCTTTTCCTTTATTAAAAACTTCTTAATAGTCACAATAGAATTCCATAAAAAAACTACAAATATTATGTTTTAAAAGGGTAAAAATATTTATATTTGATCCTCTGTTTTAAAAAAGAACGCCACTGCAAATTTGCTCAATGCGATTAGAATGGTGGTGCTTCTCTAAAAAAATTTAAAATGGGTCGCTTCTAATCCAATAGAGGAAACAACTGAGACATAAGAAAAGAGAAGAGAAGAATATCGGAATATCGACATTATCTTCTCCGACAACCGCCGAGAGGAAACCAACAAAACTATCCACTTTTTGCAGGGTGTTAATTTAATTATATGTATCTTAACGTAGGACTAAAGAGTCCCACCAGCTATGGCTATCAAGTTATTTTTTTCAAAATAATAATCCAAGTTATCCCTGCGATTCGTAGACAGCGGGTTCCACTTGGGATCCCGGATTGTTGTTTAAAAATCCGGAGATTAGGAGTTCTATCTTTTCCCTCTGCCTTTTTCAGCCTAATATTAATAAAGATAACTAAATCTTTTCACTGTCTTGTTTTTACAAAAATGCATAATTATTAATTTTCGTTTATAAAACCCTCCACATTTTTATTATTATTATTATTATTATTATTATAAAATTTAAAAATGAATATTTAAAAATAATCTCGACGAAAATACGTAATATATTCTGTTAACAAAAAATTACAATACAATTGTAACGTTGCTACGTTGCCTCGTCCCATCCACCACGTGCCCTTTCGGACTGGCGTTCGTTGTTCGACGGGCTTTTCCTTGCTAATTTCTCCTTCGTCCCTCTGCTGTTGTTGGTCGCTGGGTCTCACGTACTCCCCGTCTGTCCCGTCCCGGAGAGCTCGAGGTCGGGCCAGGTTCGTGGCGGGAGGAGGGAAGTGCAGAGAGGCCGGACCGAAATAAACAAGGCCTTTTTTCTCGTAGCGAATATTTTAACGTGTTTTATTGATTTTCATTTACATTAGCCTTTCTCGTGCGGTGCGCTCATCGCTTACGAAGGAGGCTTTTACGTTTGAAATGACGGTTATAATTTATATCTTATTGCGGTGCACTCACCGCTTACAACGGAGTCGGTTCTTATGGTATTTGCCTTTTGCGGTGCGCTCACCGCTTACAACGGAGTCGGTTCTTATGGTATTTGCCTTTTGCGGTGTGCTCACCGCTTACAAAAGAGTCTTATGATCTATCTCGCCGGTGCGACACTTTCGCACCATCGCTGTGCCGGTATGCTAACGCGGCGGAGAGAAGTCCAGCCCGATGGCTGCGACGCCGTGCACGCGACCGCGGCCCTAAACCTATACCGGGAGATACGACACGAGTCGTGCCTCCGGGAGCCCCTAGTGCGCCAAAAGTCGCTCTTAGGAGTCGTGCGCCGAAAGTCGCTCGACCAGGGAGCCTTTGCTCCCTGAGCTCTTCCTCCTGGAGTTCTTCGGTGCGCCAAAAGTCGCTCCAAAGAGTCATGCGCCGAAAGTCGCTCGACCGGGAAGCCTTCGCTTCCCGAACTCCACCTCCTGGAGTTCCCCGGTGCGCCAAAAGTCGCTCCAAGGGATCGTGCGCCAAAAGTCGCTCGACCGGGGAGCCTTCGCTACCCGAACTCCACCCACGTCTCTCGATTTCACGTGAGCGCGCCCTTTTTATACTCTTCTCGGGCGCGCTTCCCCTCACGTGTCTTAACTCGCGGGCCTCGCGGTGGGGACACGCCGCCTAGCCGCTCTTGTGGGCCAGGCTGGTGGGGGGGGGGGGGGGAAATAGTGGCGGAGCGAGCGCGTTGCGCTTGCTCGCGTATCGCCCTGCGTTAGCCTGGTCAGCGCTATACGCAAGGTTCCCCTCCACAGCCCCATACTATATTTCTATGCATCCATTCATTCCTCCTTCTACGCCCGATGATCACGTTTATACCGCCGCGCCGTACACCCTCTCGCCCTCACTCGCATGTTCACGCACTCCCTCTCTCGTGCTCTGTTTTAATGGACAACGCTGCGTCGAACGCCTCTTCCACTCCGACTCACACGTTCACGCACTTTCTCTCTCGCATTCATACCTTATGTCTTCGGGCGTCGTAGTCCGGACCTCTTCTTTTCTTTTTTCCCGGCCCGGTTCCCACGGCAATGTTGTCCTTTCGCGACAAAGTTATTCTTCGCACAATATTGTTTACATATATGTATTTAATATTTTTTTATTGATAACTATAATATATAAACAAACGAATTATTAATAAATAATTTTTAGAATTATAATAAATTTAGTTCATGTTTTATCTAAAAATGTGTTTTAATTTAATATTTTATAAACTATTAACAACAAGAAAACGTTAATGTAAAAAATACTATTACAAAGTTAATAATATAAAAAACAGAGTTAATATGATAAAGAACTTAATATTATTTACAAAATGTAGAAAACTTAATAAATTTGTTTATTTTTATTCAATTTAAAATATGAAATGGCTCTAATTATTTATATCACAACATTTACACACAACAAAATATATATTTTCGTCTGCTGTACAGAAGCTCGTCACATTGAAGATGAAAACTAACTTAAATGTATTTACACAAATACTTAACACTCTTCGTACTCTCGCTAATTTTGTTACTTTCCCTTTAATGTTAAATACCTTAGTAGTTTATCTGTAGCTTTACTTCATACTCATTTAACTTTACCAATGCATTACCGTCTTGCGGATTTCTACATATTGAATGCACATGAATTACGAGAAAGTTTGAAAAGAAGACTTTCCAGCTTTAGCTAACGGATTATCCATTTAAAAATGTGTAAATATATATGAATGCGTATATAGTTGTATCCTTCGAAAACTTATTATTTTATCTCTATTTCTTTTAATTTTTTAAAAAATAATCATTTTCACTTCATCAAGTCTAAGAAAGCCAATATTTTTTAAACAAAAATTCATTATATTAATTTTCCTTTTAAACTACATTCTTAATAAATTAATTTCCATTTTTATTAGAATTTTTAAATAGAATATTTGTTGTTTGACGGACTGTACGGCTCTCTTGTGTGTATAATTATACGCGCACTGTATACACTGTACTAGTGTACGAGAAAGATTGTATGCACCATTTATATCGATGCGACACTAAGAGAACGCGCGCGCCTCACCGGCGCAAGTTACCTGTATACAATACATATTTGCTTCTATACAATACAGTCTTGCTTCTTATCCGCTTCTGGGCGACAGCTTTCACTATGCCGGTTCCGACTTCTAGGCGATAGTCTTCGCCGCACTTTGGTTGTCTGGAGACTTCACCACACTGAATCGAACTCTTGGCAACAGTTTTCGTAGCACCGAGTCCACTCCTGATTACAATATTCGTTTCACCAAGTTCACCTCTTGAAAAAGGACTGCATCATATCAGGAATCAACTAATCTATGCGCACAGATGTATTTACCCCGTCGGATACAAACTTGGCCGGTGAATTCAAACTTCCGCACCAAGAATTCGTTAAACGTAAGCATATAGACGTAGAGATGACAGGATCTAGTTCTTGCTGAGGAAACCACGTCGCCATATCGAAAGATCGCCGAACGTAAGTGTACGAGTGCAGAGACCACGTGGAAAATAACTTTCCGTAGTTTTGAACAAAACACGCATATATTCACTAACATCGATAGTTTCCAATATATAATAATTACATAAAAGAAGGATAAAAAATAAAAATAATTTCAATATAATTAGAGATTATTTTTACTATCTATTAATTAAAATTAACATTTTGAAGCCAAAATCTTGAAAAGGCCCATATTATTACTAATAGTAAAAAGCATATATGTCGAAAAATAAAAATATGTCGTTTTTTACAGAGACGTACTAACAAAGTATCAGAAACTAGTTCGCAATCATAAATTAAGATAAGCACCATCTATAATCTTTTAGAAAATAGAAAGCTTGGGAGAAGCCTGGAATTGTAATAACCTCGTAAAGACCCTCTGACTAGACCACTTTCCAGCAACCAGCGATTAAATAACGCTGGAATCAACTAGAAACATTATTTCTGACCAACTAGCAGAATTTGCAAATTGAATGATGATGATCCATAATTCATCAATGACAGAAAACATCTTCGACGGCTGGTATGGCCCTCACTGATATATACGGATGTACAGACCAGTGCTATCAAGTACCGCCAGCCAAAATCGAAGCATTGAAAAGTAAATTAAGGTAGCTTTAAAGAATAGTCCCAGTTTATAATAGGTCTTAAGCAAGACTGAACTAATGTAATAGACTGCCATCGGGACAAATCTCGCGTATTAGAACATGATTAGGACGGAGATCAGGTAGCAACTCTTTCGACGCTCCATCTACTGGTACTGTTCAAACAAAATGATCCTGTTCTTCAAACAATACCAAATAATGTAGAAAAGAGCAACGCGACCAGTAGCCACGATAAATGTTAATCCCACGGGTACCTCTCGCCACGCATTAATAAAAAACTGTTGTAACAGAATGAAATTTCTCGTAAGTACCGGATCTGATGCTTCCATCGTACCTCGCTCTCTAACTACATCACTAAGGTAACTGAACCACTACTATACGTAGACGATAGAACATCATTAAAGATAAAAATTATCCTCATCGGTTAAAAGAAGTAAATAATATAAGACTTTCATGTATGAGACATACTATACACAATCATTAGCACTGTTATACTTAAAGCTTTTTAAATTTAAAAAATTTTTTAACTTTAACTTGAGTTGTTAAGATGTAAAATAAGCACCACTACTCAAGAAATTCCAATTCCGTAAATACAAAAATTGACTATGGTTCTAAAACTGCGCTGTTTTTCAGACGCTACCAATTATTAACACCATTTCTTCAAGAGTATAAATACAATACATATAGCTCAAACACAGGCATACTGCTATGAGATTGTAAATAATGCGAAAAAAAAAAGCGGCCGATTTGTCCTTTGGACTGCGTAAGTCAAAGCTAACTTTCAAACTAACCAGGTCTTGATTTAATCTAAGAATAAAATAGACATATTCCAGATTGATATGAGCACGACACTAGAATAGCGAGTCGGTGATGAAAAAGAACCATAATTTTTCTTTAAAAAATGCCCAATCGATCTGTAGCGCATATAATTGCGAGTTTATGGCTCTTTTAAGTGTCGTTAAATATGTCGAGTACTCAATCAAAATTTAAATAATCTCAATAAATTAAAGATCAAATAAAATTTTGCGTAGGTAGAGACGCCAATTCAACTATGTTGTCATGTCAACTGTGAATTCTCTACCAACTTTAAGCATATTACTGGAATAAAGAATACCGAGGTTGACAGATAATTGCATTGTAAATACCTATGATGGTAGACCTCCAACAATCCATCAAAGGATGAAGAATTGCACAATCTTATTCAGTAGAACACGAATTCTCTTAAACTATAAAAGTTTGGTAGGACATCACATACTCTTTTTCGCCTGTACAAATAAGAACACTAGCTAGATATTTATAACCTTTATAAAATATTATATTTCATAATATGCATTGTACTTAAAGGAAGTGTTTAAGAAGAATAAAACGCATCACTAGAAGTTTTATCAGATCCACAATAGTAAAATAAAAAAAATTTTATAAAAGAAACATAAGGCGCGACTGGACATTATACGCAGTTGTGTTTGGAAAATACAAGAAAAACAAAATACGCTACTAGACGTTTTATCTTTTCGACGATTAAGTTAGAAAAATATTACAAGAAAAATCAAGCTTTTAAATCTGGAGTGCAGTAATTACTTAAGCAAAAGGAAAAGAAAGATTGGAGTCAGTCCCTTTAACAAAATACTACATAATGGTTTTAAATGTGTTTATTACTTACTTCTTACAAAGATCAGGAGAGATACTGGCACGAGGCAGATTACTTCGAAGAACGAGATATAACGAAATACAATTTGGCATAGAAAAAATGCGCCTTTTTTATACAAAATTAAAAATCCCAAAAAAGTTTTTCTAGAAAATATTTTTTAGTTTTTGTTAAATAAATCACATATTCTTATTAATTATTTAGTAACTATGTAACGATTTTTACCATATTTTACTATTTCTAACGGCGGAGTTAGTGTAAATATCGTACCTGTTATCTATTTTTTTTATCGTGGTAGGCGGCAGCTCGGTCTCTCGCGCTTTCTGGCTATTTGGGTTCGGATGTCTCGACGTCGGACCAGGTCCATCTTTGGCGGAGGACGTATGAATAGACGGAGTGAAATAAAGACGGTATGTTTTATAAAAAACTAATTTATAAAATTAAAATCTTATAAGTATTTTAATATTTTATTGTTTGGCGGTTAAAAATAGTTTTTTTGAGCTACCATTTACAAAATCACGTTGTTTTTCTTAATTTGGTAATTCTTTAGTAAATCACGGTAGCAGGTTGTACATTATTTTAATATAAGTTAAGGCGGCAATTATTTTATACAAACTTAATAATTTTATAATGAAGCTCTGTGGAGATTATTATAAATAGTTTTGACGGTTTTTTTCTAAAATGAATCGCGGCGGCGGACAACTCTTACAGGCGAGTTACGGCGAGGAGAGTTCAGCCACGTGGCTGTATCTCCGAGGTGAGTCGAATGACTTCATCCTGATTTCTTCCTAGTGCATCGAATGATTTACATCAGGGGGCCATTCGTCGAATGGTAACACTCGCTAGAAACGCGCCAAATAGTAGCACTAGGAGTCACACGCCAAACGGTAGCACGTCTGCAGTGGACAAGTCTGCTTCGGCAAGCTTTCGACTCTCGAACTCTCCGTTTCTGCGCGTGTTCGTCTTTTTTACGGTTCACGGGTGCTTCCCTTCACGTTCTCATATTCGCAGAATTTCGTGGAGAGGTTGTTTCACTTAGTCTTTGCACTTATAGTCCATGGGCAAAGACTAGCGGCAGCGGAGGCGTAACGCGTTATGGTTACTCTAGCCGAGCTTATCCTTGCGCCAACTAAGGTCAACACATAGCCGAGACTTAATGCGTAGCCAAGGCTTCCCTCCAATTCTCTCTTGCACTCATTTTACGAAGTGTTTTTCCACTATAGCGTATATTCTCTCTCATTTATACTCGCTACTCTGCGTGCCTCCACTATGTGGCCATACTCTCTCTCTCACTTACTATTGCAATGCTGCGTACCTTTACATTGTTCAACTCCAGTGGCTATGCCGCGCATTTTTCATCGCGCATAAGAGGCTGGTTTCCTCTTTTTCCTCCTCTCGACTCTTGAACCGCGGCACTGCCGAATACTCACGGGAAATTTATTCATCGCAATTTATTGAGTTCATATTAATTCATAAGTGTATAATTTTTTTTATCTATTTGTTAATATTCAGTCTGTTTTTTACAAAATTAGTTTAATTAACAATAATTTGTGTTTATAATTAGTGTTTTTATTTAAAGATGATCTTTTTATCTTTAATATTGCCGATTTCGTTATTAGAAATATTATTATAATTATTAATTTGTTAGCACTATTATTCTTTTTATTATTACTGTTAATTTCTCTCGACATTATTACTTTCATTATTATCATCTTTATTATTATCACCATTATTATTGTTTTCCCATTAAAATATTTTAATAGCGATAACAAATAAACATTACAAAGAATGTTTAAAATAACAATAAAAATGAGAATAATCGATGAATATCAGCCGCGGTTGACGAGCCGATGTCCTGTAAAGATGGCCGCTTTAAAGAGCTTTTTTTGCTCTTACTTTTCAGCGGCTACCTGGAGAGCCAGTGACTCGGATGCTGTCGGCCTCTTTCAAATACTATGCTGCGAGAGTCGAACCAGCTTTTCTTGTCTTTAGAGAAGTTGAAATACCTTTCTCGTCCCGCGAAGAGTGAAATAGTTACCCCGACTTGAAAAGAACGGATCACTCTCGCAAGTCCGCAAGGGGCGGAATAGTTTTGCGTTTATGTAGAACACGTTTATTTCTTCGTTCCGCAGAGGAACCTGAATAATTTCTCGTTCTGAAACGGACGGATTATTACTTTTGTTCGTCCTAAAAAGGTCGAGAGGGTTGGTGAGATAGAAAGAAAGAAAAAAAAATGGCGCTTATGCTATCTCAACTTTAATTCGACAGAACAGGCGGGCGTTTTCCTAAAATGCAACAACGGACAAATGACTTATGTTCTCCTGGAGGGCTCCGTCTTGGCTCCATTGGCCCTACTTCTTCCGCGTATGCGCCTATTACCAGAAACCCTCAGTCAAGCCATTCCAACCGGCATAAAGTGCTCTCCACTATCACTCCCGAGCAAACAACCAACTTGCTTGCCGGAGATAATTACAAACGATCGCTTACAGTTCGCGGCAGTCTCTCAACTTTTTTCTATTGCCGGAAAGACCAACCCTCTATTACGCGATGCTTAGGAAAGACTCCCCCGTGCAAGCCTGAGCCTACACGTTACGGTTGCCAGGAGTCGGAGTGGCGTGGAATGCGTCAATAAGAATTGTGGTATTTATTTCGATAACTATCGTCACATATTTTATAGATACTTTATAATAATTATACACACACGAATACATACATATAATTATACATATATAAATACATATATTCACATATCCATATTTATTATAATTAATTATAATAATAAACGTTAAAATTAATAATGGCATTTCTTGATTATTATAATGCCATTATTTAAAGAAATGTTATGTTACTGAATTTTTTATTGTTTTTGTTAGTTTTTATAAATTAAATTATGAATTAATGAGCTAAATAAAAAATAAAAACACATACAACAGGAAAATTCTATAATTAGGAACATTGGTGCATGTTGCATATGTGTGTGAACCTGTAAAGATCAAACTACTCAAGAGTGCACATGTGGTTATAAACATGTCAATTTTATGTCTCGAACAAAAATTTGACCTTTCCACTGATGACCCTCAAGACCCTTAAAATTTTCCTATCGGAGTAAGAGAGAAAAACTACCATGACTACATCGATCTTATTTCATCAGTCCTAGGTCGCAATCCAAATACTGCTTTACCATGGTAAAGTTAAACCATTAAACCATTTTTTTAAGTAACCTTCAGACATTTCAATGCCTAACATCACAACACATGGAATGTGTTGAAGTTCTTTTATAGTTATAAGATTGCCATATACGAATATCACAAAATCAAGTCGAAGAATCATGCAAAAGCGTTAACCTGCATGATGTCGTTGTTAAGAAAGATTATGTGTATTAACCTTAAAAAATAATATTGTGACTGATGTATTGAACATAAATATTTTTTTCAAAATTCGTATCACAAGGTTTCCTTTAATACATAAATGTTCTATAACATATTTAATTTATATAAAGACACAAAATATTTAAAAAGGATGTTCGTGGTAACTTGTCCTTTTAGAAAACTAACATTTTATTTTGGAAACATAAAAATTAATCAAAAAATAATATGTGGAAATTGCTTTTACTTCAAAGGGTTGCATCCTCTAGTTTTTATGCCTTTCTCTAGAAATTTTTAAATTAAACGAATATGATAAAAAATTATTCTATTATAAACAATAGATGGACGGAAATAGATGGCCCGTAGAATCCCAGCTGGAGAGATCTGTGGAACGTTCTCTTTGTTCTCTTCCTTAGATCAGCTCGGCTGAGTTTTTTTTCTCTTTGTAGAGTCGCCTCGAGACGAGCACTTTGCAGTTTCTTGTTTACGTTTTATTCAAATGTAGTATTAATCTATTCCTATCGTTCAGCTTGAGAAGGACGATTCGTATATATAACAGATGCAGCGTCTCAGGGAGGGTTAGAAAAAAAGAACACGATCTCTTCCTCTAATGGCCAATCAGACACGTCCTTTTACTTTCGCTCCGTCCACTCGAATGACCCCTCGACCCCGCGGCAACCCCTTACGTTTTTCTTTCTCGAACGCTGCCACCCTAACCTTCGCCACGCTCGTCCCCACCCTTCCTTCGAGTACCCGACGCGTCTCCGCACGAGAAAAACGATTTTTCCCGCCGATTCTCTTCAAGCTACGCCACGGCGATGCCGTCGACTTACCATGGCGCCAACGTGGCGGGAAATCCCTGGCGTGCGTCACTCCGATACAATGGCGCTGGGTGACTCATCATGAGTCACCCTTTCTAGTCCGAACCCGCACGGCGTGGTTATTTGCGAGTCGTTGCAAGATTTATTTAGTGCGTATCAACAATATTGAGATGTAAGGTGAACATGCTTGGGGTTTCAACAAGAGTTTCCAGATATGTACCTTAATACTTTTCCTAATATTCTAATGTATTGTAAAATATGACAAAAAATATAGGATATATTCTTGTATGTAATTATACGACCATTTGAAGGGTAAAAGACGCCCTTATAGTTCACCCCAAAAAATCTTTTTTTAATATCTCAAAAACGAATTGAAATTTTTCATTTAAACCAATGCCAATTAATTTTTTTATAAAAATACGTTTTTGTGGTAATTGATTTTACCATGAAGGGTTGTATCCCTTATTTTTAATAAGGCTAGATATGACTTTTCTTTTTTTTATTCAGAAATTTTAAAATAGATACAATCTTATTAAAATTCTACTATAAATGGTTTTGAGATTTATAGTTTACGTATCTTAAGATTTTTGAAAAAACATGTTCAAAGAAATAACCATCTCTAACAAGTGACTTCTAACATGTACCATCATAATTTTCTTAATTATGTGATTTATTGTAGAATGTGAAAAAATAATTACAGATATATTTTTACTTGCTCATATGTAGATTTAAAGAGAAAAAAGTATCCTTACAGATCACTCCTGAGAAACTTATAGTATCTATACTATATAAACTATAATATATCATAAAAATGATCTAAAATTTTGCAATAAAACCAAAGTCAATTTTGTTCATTGAAAAAGACGCTTTCGCGAAAATCGCTTTTACACATTGTATCACATACCTAATTTTTTTAATTAATTTATTTTTTAATAAATCTGTCTTTTTTAATACAGATAAATAGTCGTATAAATATTATTAAATATTGATGTCAAAACATCACCATGATTTTGAAAATAGAACACTTAAAGTTTAGCTTCAAAAACGTTTTTTTATAAAATTTTATTACATAGCAACATATTCCTTAAAATAATTTGGTTGTATATGAATTACCTATGCTCCAATGGTCACATTACTTATTTTCATAATGGTTTTAAATTTTATTAAATCTAGAATTATGTTAATCTTATTTTATCTTAATTTATGTTAACCCTCGTTATTAATACAGTAATTGTACTTTATTAGTCAAAATTTTTAAGTTATTATTAGTTCTAACTAAAATAAGAAATATTTTTAATACGTCTAAAATAATGAGTCTCTGAGACTAAAGATTAAATTTTTTATTTTATGAGATTTTCGCTTTAGAGCTATTTGTGTATTTGTAAATAGTGCAATAGCGTAGATACTCAGCTACATGACGTAAATAGATAATGTAACTGCCTAGGAACTTTTCGGAATTGATTGTTGCAGTTGCGCAGAAATATATATTAATCTATAATACTTAAAGAAATTAAAAAATATGTTTAAATAATTTTTTCCTAGCGCAACATTTAAGTTACCTAGTGAGCAATTTTTTCTCGTCGTAAGTGTAAAAATTTATTTACAAAATTTAAAGAGGTATCAGCTACATTCATTTGTAACCAGAAACTATTTGTTACTATTTTTTTTCTGTAACACCTAAAAATTAAACAAGCGAGGTAGCTATTTGGGGTAAATTATATTCAATCTATTGGTATTTTGGTTTTTATCTAATTCGAAGATTCATTGTCAGATTGATCTTGGTGAGAAAATCCGCTAGTTGGTACCATCGATTTGCTCTCTCTCAAATTTTTTAACAGTGATCAGCGATTTCCTTTTTAATTTATGATACATTAGAAGTATTATCGCTATTAGGTGTAATCAGTTTAAAATGGCAGTTTTCAGTAGGTTTTATGATTTTTCAAGAGAAATCAAATACTTACGAGAATCTTTGCGATTTAATTTTTTATTGAATTCGTTTACAAAGCGCAGCTTATGTACGTATATTGAACAACCGAAATCCAAAAGCATTTTAAAATATAGTTTAATCGGCGCTATTGTCGGTATTACTCTGGGTGCAGGTTATACCTTCAAAAATATATATAATACAAGACAAATGCTACATTTAGAAGGCACTGAAGTGAAAAGTAAACTATTAAAATACAAACCCGATGTCAAACTATCAAGAACAGTACGGATGCTTATGTTTTTGTGGATTTTGATATAAACTAAGTTCTTTATTTATGCAAAGATTATTTTTTTTTTAATAACACGAATTCGGTCTTATACTTTGATCTCAATTTCTAAAAAATATAAAGTAACACTTAATAAATACATATATTATTATTTCTCATTAACATAAATTATTGGTAAATAATAATTAGTTTTTATATAAAATACCTTACATCCCTATCTTACTTATATTATATAATTTGTTTATATTGGTATAATTTATAAAGTAAATTATAATGAATGTTATTATAATAAAATTAATAAATATTTAATTTAAATAATAAGAATTATGTTTTTATCAGAAGAATTTATTTGTAGATTGTTTCATCTGCTGATACCACAGGATTACAGTTAACACTGTTTCAATACCAAACTTGTCCATTTTGTTGTAAGGTAAATAAAAAAATGTTTTAATAACATAATATAAGTGTACCATTGATTAAATTCTGTTTTATATTTTATTTATAGGTAAGAGTTTTATTGGATTATTATGGACTATCATATGACGTTGTTGAAGTTGATCCTGTGCTTAGACATGAAATTAATTGGTCAAATTATAGGAAGGTTCCAATTATCCTTGTAAAAGTTGACGGAGAATATCAAGTACTAAATGACAGCTCCATGATAATATCAGTTTTAGTATCTTACTTATATGACAAATCAACTAAAATAGATGAAATAGCAAAGTATTACCCAACAATTGTAACATATGATGACAAACAAAAATTTAAACATGAAGTTGTTAATAAGTACTTTCTTATGTATCAAAACTTTATATCGGAAGACAAAAATTTAAATGATATTAAGTAAGTGTATTCTTATTTTTATCTTTTGAAATAATTTGAATAAGAATAAAAAAGAATTTTGAAAAAATAATTTTATTTAGTCAGGAACGTAAATGGAGAAAATGGACAGATGATGTTTTTGTACATACTCTGTCACCAAATGTTTATAGAACTTTAAGAGAGGCGTATCAGACATTTAATTGGTTTTCTGAAGTAAGTTATCAAACTATTTTTGTAAGATCGTACATGAATTCAAGTGTACTTTAAAAAAATATTGATTATCAAGTTGTACAAATTATTTAAAAAATCATAAAAATGTTTAATTATAAATATGTATAAAATAAATAAAAATTATTTTTATGTGCAGGTTGGTCACTGGAAAGAATACTTTCCATTTTGGGAACGAGCATTAATGATTAATGTAGGTGCTTTAGCAATGTGGTTAATATCAAAATCTCTGAAGAAAAGATATAATCTGAATGATGATGTACGTCAATCGTTATATGATGAGATAAATATTTGGCTCAATGAAATTAAAGCTAGAGGAAGTATTTTTATGGGTGGTCTAAATCCAGACTTATCTGATCTTGCAGTATATGGAGTATTAAAATCAATTGAAGGTTGTGAAGCATTTAAAGATGCAATTATAAATACAGACCTAAGCATTTGGTTTGATGCAGTAAAAAAAAAAGTTGATTCTCATGCAGGTACTAGTTTCTTAAATAATTAATGAAGTAATTATTAAATATAACTGATTGTACATTTTTTAATTTATTAACTGTGGAATAATAAACAATTGCTCAAAAATAGATCATTTTTGTGTACAAAAATTATTATCATCTACTTATACATTAAAGAAGAACTTTTATTCTGTGTGTCTGGTGAAGTATAAAATGTTTCTTTGTCTCCAATATCAATGTATGATACAGGTAGTTTTAATGCAATTAAAATCATTATAAGCTTATAATATAATTACAATTTTGATAATCAAAGTAAAAGAATTATACTTACAAAATTACTTACTCATTTAGGGTGTAAAACTCGATCTACAAAATTTTGGAATAATAACATAATGTATTTTACACATGGCACCAGAAGCAACTGTTTATGAAACTCAATGAAAATTTTTAAAACTTATAATATAAAATATATCGTGTAGAATCATTACAAATACTTATTTTTTTAAAAAATTATTCAATTTATTTGTTAATACATGTTTTCATCTATTTTAACTACCTAAGACTGTAATAGCCAGATACTATTCTTATACAATAATAAAAATTGAACTCTTCTTCATCCCAGGTATCTAATACCTGGGATGTATCTATTATTAATAATATAAAACTATTTTTATATACACAACATTAAACAAATGTTTTACATTTAAAATAAAATAAATATAATAAAAATGTTCATGTTATTTATATAAATTAATATGTTGGGTTGATTATGAAGTTAATTTCGTTTTGAAAAACCATCTTTAAAAAAATTGTTTTTTATATTCGTCAATACTACCCTCATATATTTGTCATATAACGCATATCTTCTTTTGTAAATTCATAAAATAAAACACCCACATTTACATTGTAGATAGTTAAAATATTAAACTAAATAATAATAAAGAAATATAAATACGTATAATAATAAGTATAATAATCAGCAATAAGCATATAGGTCATGTAAAATCAGTTAATGAATATAAAAAAAAATGTTGCTTTTCAGAATTCTTTATCTTACTAACGATATCACAAGAAAAAAAGTAAGCATCAGATAATCTTGAATACCACATCAACTTCTTTGACTATCAAATTAAGTATACCACATTTATTGAATAAATACACATTTGTTGCGAAAATGTCTCAATCGTTTGACTTACCTTTACATTATTACGGTGTACGAAAAAGTAAAAATAAAAATTTAAATATCGATAATAGTACAAAGTAGAAAGAAGAAAGAAAAAAAGAAAATGAAAAAAAATGACAATATTTCACCATTCTATTTACTTTAGTCAGCTGTTTACTGCGAATGAATCATCTTGATTTGATGGTTCCTTATGTACCTATTTTCTCATTCATTCTTTCTCTCTCTCTCTCTCTCTCTCTCTCTTCTTTTGTTTTCCACTTATTATCAATATAAATATAAAACATACATATAAATAAATATATTCACTAACTAATTATGATCCTCACAAACTAATTATCCAAAGATACATAAAATATTATAAAATATAATTTATTCACAAATTATTCATTATTAGCAAATGAATATAAATTAAATCTAACCAATAAACAAAATTTCAAAATCGAAACCTTATGAATAAAAACTATATATTATAGACCACAATTATCTGTTATATACACAACATAAAATTATCATAATTAATTCTTAAAACTTAATTTTGAAAATACGTTTATATTTAATATTAATAGTATATTGTACATTTAAATAAGAATAATAAATTTTAAGGAAAATATCACTTATAGATTCTTAAATAATTAATAGTCTTCATTATAGTTGGAAGAAACAATTCATTTTTACAAACTCTTAGACTGAAATTATAGTTGTACTTCACATAATATATATATAACTAATTAACTATAGTAATGTTGTAATTAATGATACAAACAAACACTATATATATATTTATTTATTTATTTATCAAATGTATAAATATTAATGTAAAACAATATGTAAATAACCACATACACCAATGATATTATTCCACACATGTCTGAAATTAAATTAATTCAATAAATAAACTTCAACGCTCTGTAAATCTACCCAGAAAAAACTATGTATCTACATTCACACCATAAATTGTATTAATTTATTGTCACAACTTAAATTAACTAAAAGCTATTGTAAAAACTTTCCTTTGTAATAATAATAGTACATTTTATACTTAAACACGAATAATAATTTACATTCTTAAATAATAAATAGTTTTACACAATCATAATATAAAAACAAATCTAAATTCCGCGTTTAAATGTAAAATTACTAACTAATCGCACAAAACTACTGTACGACAGAAAAAATTACTGTATTGTAAACAAGAAACAAAAATCACACAAAGCTATAAAAGAGTGAGAAATAATTAGAAAAAACCGACGACGAAAAAGACATTTTTAGAAGCGATTTTTCCATTAATAAGAAGAAGTGAAAAATTATTAAAAGAAGTCACTCAGTCAGTCAAAAACTTCAAACAGTCTAACATTCAAGTATTTGAAAAATAAAAAAATATTTTAAAACCGTTAACCAAAAACAACGAATTCCTGCTACTTGCCAAACTAAAATTTACGTACTACGAATTTAACCTAGAGTCGACACAACTTTATGCGAACTTCAGAACAGTGCAGTGACTAAATTTTCAAAAACATCAGATTGTTTATAATTTGAAAGTAAGCAATTAAATTATCTTAATATAAGTATAAAAACATATTATTTCATTCTTTTGAATTATTAACTATAAACATATTTTTTTATAGAAATAATATTATAATATTTTATTTTGAATAATAATAATATAGGCAAAAATTACAGGAACGGTCTCAGCCGACAGTAATGTAGTTTAAATTATTCAATTTTAATTATATTATATTTTTATAATTCATATTTTTTTATCAATAATAATAGTATAAACTAAAAGTTATATATTCAGAAACAACCAAGTCATCTATTCTTCTTTCAGATAATAATAACTTAATGTTAAACTATATATTTATACACATACACACGCACGCGCGAGCGCGCGCGCATACACTCAACACATCACATAAAAGGAAACAAGAATAAGAATATAATAATACAAAAAATTAAATAATATTCATTCGGTTTATTACTTCTGAAAGCACTAATCTTTCACTGTCATACTATTACAATTAAGTTCGAAGGCATAAAATAAATACAAAAAGTTATAAGACATAACAACATTTACATTTTCTATATCAAGAGATCGACGTGATACTCAACAAAAAAATTCCAGGCAAGAGTAATAAGTAGGAGCACCTCAGGATCCTTGCATCAAAAATATCTTAAACACTTGCTGATATTTTGCACAGACCTTGAATAACATAACGTATTTTCTTTCAAGAATATCAACACACACTATTAGTTTTACTATGGACTGTTAAAATAAAATGTTGTGTTAAAATAAAACAAAGTAAACGAATTTTGCTTATGTATTTTATCTCTTTTAAATGTAATGGATACAAGATTTCCAAGACATAACATATCAATTTGCAATTTGCAATAACATTTAATACCAAAAATACATTGAAGTTTTACATCGATCCGCAGATATGTATGACATTCACTAGACTTAAGTGAGGATTATTCGATGTTCCATAATTAGAGCTTATTACAGTATCCTACACCGCAGATTAATATTGAAGACAACCACTTCATGGCTCATTAGGTTAAATAAAACTTGTATTTAAAAAACATAAAAAAATGCATTTAGTACATGTAGAAATATTTCAGAGTTTACAAATTGAAGATTACTAAGTCTAACTCCGTACACATAACTAATCAAAGTAATAATTATTATTATAAATTACTGCTTTTGAAATTATTTTGTATCCTAGCAATGTTATAAAATAAAAAATAATTTTCACAGAATAGTATACTGTTACAATAAAGACACTAGGTTTTTTCTAAATGAGCAAAATATTTATGTGTTAAATCTAATAATACCTGTTAATAATTTTAAAATGAAAATAAAACGTATCATGTACTTTTTATTATTTGGTTACTTTTTTATTTCTTTGTTATTTATTTGGTATCCGCTTTCTATCGACACGGAATTTAAACTATGCATCCTTTGCGGTTCTTCTAAGCTGATTCTGACGCTTCGAAGACAGTGGCACCCGGATTAGTTTACAATTCCGCTTGCCATGGTCCATACCAAGAAATCGTTACCTATACTACCAAATCTTTGTTCGCTACCTCCGTTGTTCGATGATCTACCACGAGAGATCTACTAAAAGTACAGTAAACCTAAATCTTTAGTAAATTTGTTGATTACCAACACAGAAACAAAACTTCCGTCTTTTCTTTGAAGCCATAATAATAGGGGACGAGTACGGTGAGAACGTAGTCTCGATGATTCTATAAATTAATATCTCCTTTACCTAATGCTGTATAGCGTTCTTCTTTGCAACTGAATAATGGTAGGAGATAGTCTGAAGAGTTTTGGATACTTTAGCACGATCTCGTCTTTAATGAAGCTTATTTCGGGGCCCGAGTCTTTGAAGACATCGACGTGGCGACCAATCAGGTCGCGAAAGAATCCTCTGTGCTGGAGAGGACTTGGTATCGTATCCAGTCCCACAATTCCTCCTCAACCTATGCTGAATCCTCGGCTGAGAAAGACGTGCTCCCTGATGTCCTTGCCAAAGTAAAAACATCCTAAGCGATGTTCATAGAGAACCTAGTTGTCTCTGCTTCTCAGTCTCCATTGATCTAGGATCGCGTCAAAACGAAGGTTCGGCGTCAGAAAAATAAAGCCCTATTAATCATCCCACTGATCTCAAGGGGCAAGATGCACTAAATCTATAGGATCACTGTGGAGCCTGCTCCTACCAGTGAAGACTGTTAATTCGGAGCTTACCTTACCTTGGTGTCCGTGCTTAGCACCCGTGGATGGAGGAAATTATCGCAGGCGCCAATCGATCAAGGTGATTACCTCGTGGCCGTTGATGTCTACATGCACAATCGCGGCAAACATTTCCGTCAAGCTGGCAGTAGAAATTACTGCTGAGCGGCGTTTGCGTTTCTTCAGGAGGTGGAGCCACATCTTTGACTTTGTGCCAGTTTCCCGAGTTCCGTTCCGATTTTTATTAGAAGTTTCGTCTTCAGTTGTGGCCTGCACAGAAGTTACAGTTCGATATCTGCGCTGGTTGGCTTCTACGGTTGGCTGGCGGTTTATCTCGGACTGGTGCACCCCTAGCGGCGATCTGATGTTTTGCCATCTGATGTTGGCAAGTTTCAAGAGGTTATCTGGCTACGTGGTATTGGAGGGTCCTTGTGGCTGACGAGACACATGTGCCTCAGTTTCCTATTATGGAAGGAAGACACGTATGGGCTCTGAAATTATTGGATTGTTTATACGCTTTGTCTTGGATTATAGAATTGAGTATTTGTCCGCTAGTTCTCTAGACTTTATGGATAAATTGCTTTAAGCATTTTTTTTCGGCCCGAGGATCACTACAATTTTTAGCGCCAATCTTCGGAACATACTGACAAAAAATTTCAGGTGGGACTTAAATAATTTTCGTGATTACGGACTTAGTAAGTATTTCAGGCTCATTTCTGCTTGTTATTAGAAACGGACACATATGGGCTTGTAAAAATTTTCCTGACAGAACCGTGGACTGTCCTCTAATCGATAGCATGCGGTACGTGGATGTTCAAAAGATCGAAAACGGACACGCAGGGACTTGCATTTACTCCCCCACTTGAAATTATATTTCATATTATGTTTGTATTAAGAATTTAACGGGCTGTATGCTTAAAGAAATTATGATGATAGATGACTATGGTGGGTAGGTTGTCCATTACTTTCGGTGTTCTATTCCCTTTTTTTAAATCAAGTAAATTCTTTCACCTCATCAATTGAGTGTAAAAACTCATATATATGACGTATGGATGGAGAAGCATCTGAAGTCTGAGAGTGCCTCCGGACGAACGATACCCTTACGTTTGTGGCTTCCTTGGGTACTCTGCGTCATTACACAGAAAGACAGACGTTATGCTGTCAGGGGGCCATTCTTGCAAGAATCAGGATGTCCTCGCGTAGGAATATCGCTGTATATGCGGCAGGGCTATATGCGGGTAACGTGTTTCCGCTCTTTATCACCCTTCCGTAATCTCTGGATTTTCCGGAATGTTTTCGTAGTGGATGAGGGCGAAGGAGCCATCACTCGAAGAGAAAACGTTTATTTGTTTCGACACTCACCCGTGTCGAATGGGTGGCGTGTGTCATTCTCCACTCTCGGAATCTAGTGCACATTCCTCTGCTCCTTTTGTGTTCCTGGACTAATTTTTGTGTTGTTATGTGTGAGATCTTGCTTTTTTTATAATACAACATCACCATTCCTTAAATGTGTGTCTGTTCTTATTGACTGGCGTGGTTGCGTGTAAATGGATTGCTCTTGACCAGTGTCCGTGGCTCATTTGTGGTTACGGTTTCTGAGGTGTCCGAAAATCCCAGAAGAAGTGGTTCCCGTACGACTTCCGTAAACATCGCTATGGCACCGGTAGTCGACGGTAACAAACTCGGGTTAGGGTGGGTTGCTATACGGCCCGCCTAGGCTAGCTCTAGTGACTTCTGGAAAGTCGGTGGGAAATCAGTTGCTTGCGTAAACTGTGTCCACGTTTTGCATCCGGGCGGGGCTCATTGGCCGATGGACACCAATCACTGTAGGTTCGAGAAGCGCCCACATCTTTTAAAAGACCCCCGAAAGCCCAATTGAAGGATAACCGACCCTTCGGATGAAGGGTTCGGCCCTGATGGGTCAAGGGGATCCTTAGGATAAGGCCGTTGATATGTTTGGTTGGAGGAAAGGACGTGGTGGTTATATATATTTTTTCTTTCATAGACTAACTAAAAAACACCTACTGCGAAGAGGTTACGGAAGCAACAAATTTAAAGAAAAATGAGTCAATCACTTCTCGTGATCCTTTATCTTCCAATAGAAAGATAAAGAAAAGGAAGGGACTTAGTGGGAGCTCTGACTTCCCTACTGAGTTGGGATATTCAGAAGGGAGTAAGAGCAATAACTCTCAGAAGATACGTGCTGTGATGGCGGATCTTAAGGCTAATTTTTTTAAGATCTGCTACCACAGTAGTAAGAAAAATAATCTCAACAGCGATGATAGGGAAACGATGTCGTGGCTATTCGATCGCGTCGCTGAAGCTGCTGATAAGCTGTATGGTGAAAATGTCTCTTTGAGAGGGAAACTAGAGGCTTACGAGAGGTGCGGAGTTTCCTCAGCTGAATGTCGAGAAAATCCTCGTTCTCCTTGTATACTTCAATTGCTAAAAAGCCCGTGACAACACCGGTACTTACTTTGGGTGCACCGCCCCCTGCGATCGACAATTATTCATAGCCGATCGTAGGAAGACGTACAATGAAGAAACGCCATGCAGTATTTCTTTTCTTGGAAGAAGAAGCCCAAGGAAGAATGCTCTAAATTCATCGCCCTCTAAAGGGCGGAAAAGTGCTGGTTGAAACAAACTTCGAGGATTCGCGCAGCCTGTCAAGTCGCTGGTTTTGTGGCCAACGTCCCAGAGGATAGGCTCCTTGGAGTCATCACTCCAGGGAGTGTCACGATGTCCCTAGAGAGCTGTCTCCCAATGAAGCCGTGAAAGAAATTCACGATCTAAATGCGGAATCCCTCAAGGTATTTGATTCCAAAAAATTTCAAAGATCTGCCGGCTTTAAATTCAAGGTTGATCCAAAGAAAGAGAATACAGTTGATTAGATTGTGGAAGCTATACCAACCCTGCGCAATATTCTGCAGGGATTAGAGCAAGTATACTCGGATGGGCGAGATGTATGATTTTGAACTACATCTCGCTTACCCGATGTTATAAATGACAGGATCATGACCACGTGGCCAAGTACTATCAGGCATCAAAAGAAAGATGCAGACACTGTGGTTTGGATGGCCAAGAGAACAAGATCTGCCCAGATAAGATGGGTCCTCCATGTTGTGACCTCTGTAGAATAAGGGGTAGGGCGGCGGACCATGTGGTGACAGACCTGGCATGTGCTTCATACAAATAAGCGTACAAGACAATTTCCCAGACCATCGACTATAACTGGATGGCATGATAGGGGAATTTCGGGTTCTTTAGCACAATTTGGAGAGAGACAAAATTGACAGTGCCCTGTTTCAGGAGCCCTGGACACGTAAGGATTCTATTTCTGATTTTGGTTTACAAAACAAAGTCCTCACGGGTTCAATTTCTGGGAAATGACCGTGGGCCTGCGTGGTGGTTACGGCGCGCGATATCGACGAGGTTGTTCTTCGTCACCTCAACTTCTTTTATTGTGTCTGTACACGTGTCCCAAAGTGGGATGGTGCTTTCTACACAATTTCTACGTATTTTCCACTGTCACAACCCATTGAGGGACATTTGAAACACCTAGAGGCTGCGGGGTGTGATCCATTCGAGCAGTGATCGCCGCGCCATCGAGATGGAAATAGATGCGTCTAAGGGTTATCCAAAAATTAAGCGCCCCCGTTTCAATACGAAACGGGCGAAATGGGTTAAATTTCGTAATAATATTGATAATGGGTTGAGTAATCTTGCCCCTGTTTTTTTCAGTAGGGAAGATATTGAAGTATATACAGAAAAGCTCTGGGTGCTCCTTATTGAAGCCTATCAGAGAGCTATGCCATTGAAACGTTACTTTCAGCAGTCGGTGCCATGGTGGAATTCGGCTCTGACCATGATCTAGAGGAAAATGAACAAAGCGCAACGACGCTACCAGCGTTGTCGCCATTCCACAAGAAAGGTTCATCTCAAGCGGTGGTACGGCGGTGTACATAGAGAAAATAGGTCAGCAGTTGATAAAAAAACCGAAACTGAAAGGAATTTGTCACTACTAAGGTCAATGAGAACGTCTACGGCATCTTTTATAGAATCGTTAGACGCCGAGTTACCCCGGAGTCAGCACTATTCAGTTTCTAGACAGATGACGATTCTTTTATAAATAGCTTGCAAGACACTGTCGGTGCTCTGCTTGAGGTATTGGTCCCTGACTTCCGTGAAGATGAGCTATAGTTGTAAAAGAGCTCTGTGATAAAAATTAGTGTGTCACTCAGAGTTACTCGGTTGCACAGTGGACTATCGCGGAGATGGCGTATGTTTTAAAGTCCCTTCAGCAAGAAGACTCCTGGATGGGGCAAAATTGAAACACCTATGCTAAAGAACTTAAAGGGTAATTTCGAATTTGCATCGCTCTTAAAGCACCTATTTAATAACTGTCTGAGGTTTGGAGTATTTCCCAGGCTATGGAAGCAAGGGTTCATCAGGACTTTCTTCAAATCCCCCAACAAGGATCCAGTTATTCCTAGACCCTACAGATTTATTTGTCTCCTGTCCTTTCTTGGCAAACTGTTAGAGACGTTAATTAAACATAGATCGAAAAACATTCTGAAACATCAAGAGTTTTCTCACCCAATGAGTATGGATTCCATGCCGGGCGGTCCGCTGATGACGCGATGTTTGACCTACGAACGCAAGTCTTTCACTCTCTTAATGAAAATGTGCATTAGCTCTTCTATTTGATACAATTGCGACGAAAAGTTCCCTTTTCGCGTAGAAAACACTTTTACTTAAAAACACGTGCGTTCGAAACCGCGGTACGCAAATAATATGGCCAGCGCCATATTACGACGGTTTGTGCGAAATGCGTGAATGAGCGTATGAGAGGGGAGCACAGCTACGCGCCAAGGCGAGAGCGAACGTTCGCCTTACCGTAACCCCCTCACCAACGAACACACGCCGCCTAATGGAAGTAGAAATTACGGATTCGTGTTCTCTCCTTCTGGCAGATGCGAATCGCTACGCCATTCCTACCGATCCGGGAGTGATGCAATTCGCACACCTCCCTCCAAGGCAATAGTAATTGCTACGCCACCTGACTGTTCCGGGTATGACACTCCTATCCCGGGCGGAAGCGGTTTGCTACACCATCCTGACCACCCGGAGAGTGCGCTTGCAACGTTCTCTTCTCCGAACCACTCTCGCGTTTCTTGTCCCAAGGAGTAATGACGGTATCAGTTTTAGGAGTGTGGATGCACGTGAATGATGTGAGTCGGCAAGCCGTGAGTGTATATGCCGAGAATATAATGTGTGTGAATGAAGCGAAAGCCCGCAATATTGTGTGTAAAAATCGCATTGTACCTACGCTAGAAATCTGAGGACATTGTACCCAGTCAGCGCGAATGTATACAATGTACTGCGAATGTGTAGTGTTAACCGAAGAATGTGTTTGCGATACCGTTACTAAATGCAATTTATTTTTTTTTTTGTAGCGGTGCGACAACTGAAGTAACTCTTGAATAAAGGATCGATTATTTTAGTATTATAAACCCAGAGTTATTAATTATCGACCTTTTCCCATTTACCACTTCTCTTCCGTTCTAAACGAACCCTAGCCGACAAGCTAATCTGGCAAAACCAGGGGCGGAGAAAAGGATAAGTAGGCGCTGTGGGAAGTTCTACCAGGCCTCCAGGTCATCCGACCACAGGAACTGGAAAAGGCGAGGAAGACTCACCGAAGGGAGCGGTAGAAAACCGTCAAACAATCATGGCCTTCGATTATCTCTGGTAACCTTCTCTCGTCGCCGAACTAAGGAAGAGAAGTTGCCCAAATAATTTCTTAGGACTCATAGGAGATTATATGTCAGGCAGAGTCGTGGAACTCTTCGGCAACTATAATAACTTCCAAAAGTAAGTCACGCAGGGATGCCCTCAGGGATTTATCCTAGGTTTGGAGTTTTGAAATTTCGCGTTCGACGGTCTGTTAGGTAACCTCGGTGGTCTACCGAACATAGATATCTATATATTTGCATACGCAGATGATTTACTTATTCTTGTTAAGGCAGACAGCAGAATTCAACTGGAATCTATGGTACAGAATGTCCTAGATTTGGTCGAAACGTGATTCTCCGAGAATAAACTTATTCTTTCCGAGAGCAAGTCCGAAATGATTCTACT
Organism: Wiebesia pumilae; assembly: GCA_018907045.1. Classification (NCBI taxonomy): domain Eukaryota; kingdom Metazoa; phylum Arthropoda; class Insecta; order Hymenoptera; family Agaonidae; genus Wiebesia; species Wiebesia pumilae. The sequence goes on along the minus strand of JACCHZ010000125.1, from coordinate 1,992,353 downwards.
GAAAAAATTTCTACCATCGAGAGATCCAATCATTAGAATTCATGCAAAGGCATTAAAGCTCTCGGAGAGTGTCCAACATCACAGCGTTACATTTGGTCAAGACTGTCAATTCAGAAACATCTGGAGACAGTGGATTCTATTTCATTTCTCTACAATTAATTAACACATCGTTCCGATCGACTATACGTAGTTCTGGATGATTGGTATCTTCAACTATTGAAAGGTAATGGCGTTTAATGGAGATTGAATAATCTTATGATATTGTCCTTTAAACTCATGCTTACTTTTCTATTAAGATTCATTTTATTGTTGCAGCGTGCCTTCTTACCAATATTTAAATCTTTATTTCTGACCCGTTGCCAAGCTCTATAAACTAAAATTCAATCCGCAATATTATTACTATAGTTAAAATTTTTACGTAAGATATATCATCCTCTTTGCTAGCCTAGCAAGAGCTTCACAGTGTTGATATTCAGATACAAATAATTTAATAGGTTTATTTTTTATGCATTTAATAAGACCGCTACTAAGATTTCGCTACTCTTTGAAGGATATTTTAAAACTATTTCATTGTACATTTCATTATACATCATACTGTACATTTCATTCCTATACATTTTATTACTGTTTAAAGGATATTTTATAACTATTGCCCGGTTATATAGATACTTGCTATTTCTACTTTACTACCAGTTGTTTTTGAAATATTGTGCCATCACCACGAATTTTAGAAAGTTGCTTATTAATTTCCAAATTTAGAGAAAAAACAAGAGAAAAAACAAAAACATCGTGGAAAACCATTTTCAGATAGCGTTCAACGGTATTTTGTAAATTAGCATATTGCAGTAAAAACAACAACTTATTAATATTAATATATCCCATTGAACTTAGATTTGAAAATGTATATATTTACATAAATTGACTAAATCTTTTATTTAAGCCAATAAAATGCTTGTGTAAATTTTTTTTTTAACTATTTGACCAAGATTATATTAACCAGTCATACATATATTGATAATGTAAATTTAGATATATCTTTCACACAATTTTAAAATGAATGCAAACAATGTCGAAGTGATTATAAAGACAGCTTTATTTTAATTAATAAAAATTAATCTTCTGAGACTCGGTAGATTCTTCTTGAGAAAATAGTAATTATAATAATATACTAGAACCAAATTTTTTATGAATATCTACTATTCATGAAAAAATACTTGGATCATGTAAATGGAGTTCACCATGAAGGTCGAAAATTTATGATTGAAGACTAATACAATTTAGAAATGTGTTCATTTATAAAACTAAAGGTTGATTAGAAATACTTTTCGAATAAAAAATTTGTTTAAATCAATATATTACTTTAGTGATATAGAAGATTTAGTTAATTATCACGGCGCACCACGGACTAGGATGAGTACAGCGAACCGCTGTTGCTCCAGGAGAATGTGCGAATCGTGTCACAACTCGGTGATTAATGTGAGCACAGAAAATCGATGCTACCCCAGTACGGGAAGATGAGAATTTCGTCACTCTCTATCGATGATCAGCATGGGCATAGCGAATCACTGTCGACCTAGGATAGGACAAATTACGTTGTTTTCAAGTATTGACGAGAATTAAACTGCAAATTGCTTGTATCGCTAGAAGGACTTTAACTGAAGTAGTGTTCTAAGACGCTCGATAGTTCATGAGAGACAACAGATCGGGAGTCCTGTGAGTGCATTAATTTATAGATGAGTCGCCGCTTAATCGCTTCAAACTTTTTCACTGCTTGATATGTGATGTATCACCCGCGAGGATTTGTATATGTACATCGATTCGATCGTCGCAAGGTGTCGTACAGCGAATTGCGAATTGTCGCATACGCGGCTATCATTAGTTACGAATCCATTGCACCCGCTCATCCTCTCTCTCTCTCTCTCTCTCTCTCTCTCGTTTGACACTCGAGCATGCTTAAGATCGTTCAACTAAACTTATCAGCCTTATGCACTGTGCCTCCTTCTCTTAGTTTCAATTGCTGACAAATAAATTTCATGTTTCACTCATATGTTATTTAATTAAAACTTAATTATAATTAATATTGAATTTACAATACTATTAAATTAATCAATATTTATAAGTAGGTTATAATCGCGAGCAAGCATTGATTTAATCAACATTTAACGAATCTTTATTTATTAAAGTATAAAACATGGATACAGTTTAACTTATAAGATAATTACAAATGGCTATATTTATTATCGAATTAATTGATTTATACACCAATACAAAGCATATTACCATTCATTCTGAAGACTAAATACATTACATCTCGTTAATCAAGTTTGAATCTTAAAAAAATTCATTGACAAAAGTAAAAAGATAAGTAAAAGATTAATGATAAAGAGCAAATAAATAAAGTTAAGTAATTACTTATAAAAAGATATACACTAAATTGGTTGATAATTGAAATAGTTACAATTTCTTCAATAAGAGCAATAAACTCTATAATTCACAATCTAAAGTATTATAGATCAATCCATCAGTGGTGGCTTCTTTGAACAAGAACTTCTAAAGCCTTAATATTCAGACATTTAGCTTTTAGAAAACAAATTTCATGTGCTCATCTAATAGATTAAAACTGTAAAAAGATAATGGAATGAAGTTTTAAAACTAATAGCTTAGTTTTAACAATCTATTTAAAGAAATTTTCTTGTAATTTTTTAATATTTATCAAATTTTAATGGTGAATTGTAAATGAATGATAATATTAAACAAATAATAATGTTTAATTACAAGTGTTTTAAACATAAATATTTTTAAATATTAGTTATTGTACATAAGCTTAGAAGAAAAATGAATTCTTATATATTTATAAATATTCTATTTATAATATATGTACAATAATTCACCTAATAAAAAGCATCGGTAAAAATATTTGAAATTTTACATAATTTTCTAATACATCTTTGATGCAGTATTTATTACTATATTTATGGCTCACTTTTATAAGTACTATTATCATTGTAATAGTTGTACCTTCTTTATTTTAGACAATTCGAAGTCTTATCGGATTCTTTTGTTGGAGGTTTTGGTTAAAGTAATTCTACGCTAGATAAATCTTACTCAATAATAAGTAATCTATTTATTTTGAGAGTTTATACAATCAGTATCATTCGGGTTTGAAGGTATCCATTGTTTCTCTCACCGTTGTTTAATCGTGATGTTTAATAAAAAAAAGATTTTATAATAACGAAATTATAATAATTAACCATAGCAAACGATCGCGTAGTATTTAAAAAATCAAATATACGTATATATACAGTTCGATTGATTTATCTACTTGCTTCTGCGTAACAGTAGAACACACTAACAATATGTTTGTACACTGCCAATGTCGAAGAGTATATGGTGTATTTTTAATTAAATGGAGAGAAAGAAAGAAAAACCTGAAGGGTCCAGCAAACTTTGTTCTTGGGAACGTTTTTTGTTAGAGGATACAGCAAAACCCGTTATTTTCAATGGTAGTTTTGAAGAACACGTGGTAAAATCTGTTATTCTTGGATGCACTTTCGAAGAGAACACCGCAAAAACCATTATCTCGGACAGGAAGGTCTTAAAAGAGATCAGTTCTGATAATTGGCATTGATCGACCACAACTAAGCGCATGCCTTGCGATGGCTGTTTGCGCATGCTCAGCTTTACGCAATTCGCCTGAGACCTATTGTGTTATTTACCGTACACGACAGTTACTTGGCAACGGCTATACGGCTTTTGAATATTACGTAGTTTTACCAGCCATTTTGCTTTTTGAAACGTCTAAACAGTTTTCATGCATGTGCATTGCTCGCACATTGTTCCTAGTCACGTTTGTTACTAGACACAAAATTGTATATCGTTACACTATGTATAGTATATCTTGCTTCAATCCGATCAAATTCTTTGTTGATAAGAAAAAAAAGATTGATATTTTATTGAGCATAGTTATTTTCATTTGGAAATAAAAAATTTATTATTTTATCGTTTGAAAAATTTAAATTGTAAATCAGTTAATCGAACTAGTTTTACCTTTTTCGTGTAGCCGCCTATATAAAAAATTTCATTAGAAAAATTTATTTTTTTGTTCAGTTTGCATAGCACTTTCTTGCATAACAAGACACCCACTCCAGTAATTTATCGATTCCACATTATCTCTTTTTTCAAAGACTGACTCTAGAATAATAGTATACAATCTCCATAGTAATATGTCTACTTTTCAAACTATAGATCTCACGTTTTGTTTCAGACACTTAATAATATTTGTCGGCTTTTTGTTTAATGTATCTGTAACCGTTACCTATGTTGATCAAACATTGTTGCATTTTTAGAAAGATATATAATAAAATAATTAAATTTAATATTATTCACAGTTGAACCTACTTTAATCATCTTTATCAATGTATTTTTATGCCATACATTACTTTTTTAACCTATAAACTCAGTCATATTTTCATACCACCTGCTTTAACGAGACTTACAATCGTTTTATTAACTCTGAGTATTTGAGAATCATTATTCTTAAAGTAGTCTGATATTCTGAATTCATTACTACTATTTTTTATGATTTTATCAATATTATCAATATTATCAATGAGCTGTCGACATCAGTGCTTACAATTTTTACCTATTTGATTCTATATGTATTTATAATGAATCTATTTACTGTGTTACATAAAATTAAAATACTAAGTTTCATATAAGTGCTCTGAGTAAACCTTAAATCCATAACATCCACTTACTAAATTAATAAGTTTAGCATCAACAGATTTATGTTCGTTCGGCACAATATTTTTATGTACAGTAGTATCATTAAAAAGTTTATAAAGTATTTTTCTTAATCTACTTTTTGCGTTTCTCTATTTGTGGATATTAAATTCTACATAATATTTTAGTTTTGCAAAAATAATAACGTTATGTAAACTTTTTTTGTAAAAGATTTAATTGATTGTTTAATTGTATTTTGTCTTTTGAATCGAAAAATTTTGTTGCATTAATATGTTGTGCTAAAAATAATAGATTCTTATGTTTTTCGTCGATGTATTCTAGACAGTTCCAATTTATATCGAGAACTTAACCAATAAAATAATTTTATATACATTATATGAAAAATGTGTATCTGGTTCGATTATTTCTCATCAGATAAAATAAGCTAAAATTATTAATTGCCTCATTGCCCATACATAAAGTTATTGTTATCATAATACACAAGATACTTACTTTCTTCATTAAGTTTATACTTTTTACCCATAAATAGAATGTATGCCTTCATATATTTATTGAAACATAGACTCGTTACTAACTTCGCTACCATTAAACTATTATAAAACTGCCATTTATTAGGCAAATTAATTATTATAATAACTATTATGTTGAAACAAAATCATAAAGAAAATACTTATAAGATTATTTGATTAACGAAATAGTTCTTTTCTAAATTCACTCCCTGTAATATATAATTGATTTACATTAGATTATTTTATCTGATGAACAAGTTATGAATAAAAAAATAATTAATTTACAATTTATTTTAGTTACTTGAATTTATTTTTTAAATGAAATATTCTTCTGAGGAAAAAGTGAAATACACTATTTAAAGCCTACCGCTACTTCCTTAATAAATAAATATAAGGAATAACCCCATCAAATTGTGAAAAATAACAAGTATAATTCGAGTATTATTGTAGTTGATATTACATTCATGATAAAAATACTTTATAAAATTATATTTATAATGATATTTTCAACGTTTTAGGGGATATTTTCTGTACAAATATAGCATCATTTATAACATTAAGATTTTTTAACAATTTCTAATGTTATAAGCTTAAAATAATAGCTTTCAAACAAAGTAATTGCTGTTCACTCGATGCCTTAAGAGATATATATGTTTTTATTGATTTTACTGCGTATTATGTATGTATTTTGAACTTAAGAGACTATAATAGAAAAAAATCAATGCTAACGACCCTTGCTTTACGTGCACCGATACGTTCTCAAATTTAGCCAAATCAGTTGGGCTTGCAGTGAACTAACATCAACCTGCATGAACAGGTATCATGTACTGTTAGATTTTAAATGTGTATATGCACGAACAGCATGGTACCTATTTTCAGTAATATTGGAGTCTTGAAGATGAGTAGTTATGGTGAAGGTTTCTCCTCAAGGGTCCTACTCTGACATTTTTATCACTTGTTTATGTAAATAGTATTTCCTTTAATAAACACTTATACCTGCTAGATTGTTGTTATATTTATTTAGAATAAATATCCAAGAGTTTTATAGAAGGTTAAGTGAGAATTTTATACTTGGCAACCCCTTTAATTATTTTTAGTGTATATATAAGCTGATGAAAGTATCGTTCAGTTTTTTAAATAACAAAATTTGTTTTATCGTCATTGTCTGTTCTTAATATGATAGTATATTCATTTTTTAAAGGTATTGTAGATAAAAGTTGTATGTCTATTACTGTACATTATTAGTTAAAATTAAATCTTTTATTTCTCTATTGAAAATTTAATACGTTATCAGGAGTTTCGATATAGTAAATAAAATTATTTGATTGAACACATCCAAAGTTTATATTTATATTTTTTCAGTTTATAAATAGAAGACTAAGAACTCTTTTTTTCATTGGATGTTTTATTGGTTAATATATAAATTTATCATACATGCATTTTTTAAATATAATTAACTCGGTTTTATTTATATTAATATATAATTAAATCATTCCAAAGCCTTTTTGAAAATTTTATATTTTTTAAAACATGTATTAACTAAATAAAAATTTTTCATATCATTATTATTAATGTTACTAAACTAATTTCTAAATTATTATTTAAAAAATAAACAATTTATCATAATAATTTATACTAATCAAACATATTTTTGAGAATTATCGTACATAGACGATTTTGCTGATATGAGTATTGTAATACTATAATTAAACTTTTTCGTGGTATAGTGAACTTGAAGTAAATTTGAGAAGTTTTTTTAGAAAATAAGCGACGTTACCGCGGCGCAAAATAGAGAAGCTACGGATAAAAATCTTCAAGTCCACGAGTCTTGCGAAGTTCGACAGCGTTTGTAAATCTTTTTGTGCGTGTTATACATTTTCTATTAATTAACAATAATAATAATAATAATAGTAACCTCTAGCTTCCTTAAATTTTATAAACTTACATATGAGATATATTTGATAAATTAATTATTTAGGGTTTGTATCTTTTTTATGGGATGTTTTTGTAGCATTTAAGTGGCTACTTCCAGTTTTTAAAAAAATAAATTTCTTTAAACTAGATCTTATAAATTGATAATTTATTTACAACCAAATTTTCTGTTCAATAGTTAATATTGAATACATACTGAAAATATTATTATTTTATTTAACGTAGTTAATTTGAGTACCTTTGCGTTATAATTAGATATTTTGCATAAAATTTACTAACTTAAATTATTCATATAATATTTCAGAAAATTACAAATTTTCTATAATAATAATTTTTTGAAACATTTTTACAATATTGCTAGATCTTTATAACTATAAATTCATCTATTCTCGCTCGCAAATATGAATGTGTTCATATCTAAGTTTATACATACAAAACATTTTTTCAAAATTTTTTAACGGTCAAAGGAATTTTCGATCACTTGTTCCTTAATTAATGACTTTATGAAATTGACTCATATAATTTCTTTATCTAATCTAATTTATACAATTTATGATATACACAATAATTTTGACTGCATCATGACTCCCTTTGGATTAGTGAGCACTTCACTAAACGTTGTAATAAAAAAGCGACTAGTAATAAGAAATCATCCGTCGATTTGAATCAACAAATATTCTTTTATATTTCTAAGATATACAATTGTCCGTTTCTCTGTTTCTCATTCGCTCTTTTAACGCCATATATCTTATTGCTTATAATAACTGTTTAATATGAATTGTAGATATTTATATTAATGATTAAGATTGCTCGCACAAAAACAAATAAAAAAATTGGTTTCTCAAGAAAAAAAATTTTTTTATGATCATTAATAGTTTAATTATGCTAACTATTACGTATACAAATTGTTTTAAATACATTCTCAATATAAATGTTTAGAATCGTATCTTTATAATTAATTTCTTTCTAATGAATTTATAACTGTTATAATGAAACAATATAATTTATAAACTTTATATCTGTTAATAATTTTATTTATGCATATTTTAAATGTTTATTTATAATTATAATATTTATTATGTATTGATATTGATTTCTTATACGACAAATAAAAGAACATATGATTTAATGATTAGATGATTTTTCAGTGACTTAATGAGAGACAGTACGGGAGAGAGAGAGAGAGAGATGAGAAAAAAATATCAGATTAAAATTCTTAAGCTTCTTAGTTTTTTGATTCTTTGAATATTAGACAGTATTTATATCAGTATACTAATACTATGATTATACTTTTTCATGGTGTAGTAGACGACTCTTGCAGAGTTCGAATGTCCCTCGTAAGGCCTGTCTATATGTGTTATACATGAGTCAATGTTCTACATTATCCGTTTAAAGCAGGATCGATCAAAAATTAAATGCATAAAATTTTTCATTAATCTACAAATTATATTTCTACAAAAAATTAATTTTAAGTTTTCGAATGGTAAAGCAAACTAAATACTATATATAAGAATTTCTTTTAATTCTTCTTGGTAAAATAAATTATTTCCATATATTTATCTAGGATTATTAATTATAGCATCATATATTAATAGAATTATGATTATTTCTATTAGAAGCTCATAAGCTTAAACAAAAAAAATATCTGTTTTATACCCATTAGCTGTATAATTCTATTTTCAACTTTATATTATATATATATATATATATATAATAACAATAATAATAATATTTACCTAATTTATTGAGTTAGTGTGCATAATTTTCATTACTATATTAGAAAAAGTACAGAAAGAAGTTTCATTAAATATATATTATTGAAATAATATTCCAAATTAAAAATGCTAGAATTTAATTATCTATACTAACCAATTATTTTATTATAATATATAAGTAAATTACGTTTAAAAGCTAAAATATTAAAATATTTATTATGAAAATACTCTAATGAAAGAAAAAACTATACATTAAATGTTTTAGTTTTATTTTATATTAGCAAAATTGACTATTATTTACCTTTCATACATTCAATTTTATAGGCATTACTACAAATATTAACTTTTTAGCATTTATTCATTAGAAATAGTAATAATTAAGTATTTAAAAATTAATAAATATTTCATTTTTTAAAAAAATCTAAAATTAATGTAAATCAGCATCAAATATTATTAATACCAAATTAGTCACTCTACTGATATAAAATAATTTCTTTTATTCATCAATTTTTAGCCATTTACTCATAATATTTCAATAAACATCTAAAATTATCTCTGACAAATACACTACAAGGAATATAAAATAATAAAATAAATGTATTAATCTAGGTGCATTAAAAATTTAGGATAGAATGTTTTGCGAAGTATAAAAAAGTTACTGCGCTTGTAACGTTGTAAAATTAAGGCATTTGTTGCAGTGTTTTTGTAATTTATAGAAGAATACTCACCAGAGATGACAGTGACTGCTGCGAAAGCAACGACTAGTAGCGTTTCAAATGTGAGTTAAGAAAAAGTAAATATTAACTGATTGATTAAACATAAGAGTTTGGCTTTAAAGATAATGGTACTCCTTATTCAAACAATCAGACTAATAAGAGTTATTTAATAGAAATTAATGAAAAGCTAGGTCACCTGTTCGCGTAACTGTTCTAAGGGTTATTTATTATCTAATCCGAAAATTAAATGAATATCAAGACAAATTATAAAAAACAATAATTCTCTGTGAACTCCTTCTTTTGCAACAATTGTCATTTTAAAAAAATATAATATTACAATAATTATATATCTTTGAAATATTTGATTTTTTTTACACATAATTTTCTCAAAATAATTAGTAAGTACTAGTTATACTTCAACTACAGAATCGTATTAAATAGATATGTTCATGTATTTTGATTAAGAGCATTACTAAGTATTCGACAAAATGGACAATGATTGTAACGAAGTAATGCTAATTCATAATCATCTGTATGAAATAGCTGAAAAATAAATTTTATTGGTTCTTATTAAAGATATTAGGATCAATATTTATCATTTAAAAAGATCTGTATTTAAAATTCTTTAAAATAAACTTACTTAGCAAGTGAAAAATATATCATGAAATTATTAGTATCTTTAAATTTATTAATAAACGTATTTAAGTTAATTGAAACTATTTTTTTAAATATTTCAATATTTTACGAAACATTCTGTTCATTATTTAATATCACATGAACATAGTTTAAATATCTTACCTTTAAACAAGATTTACAACATGTAACTTGTAAGTCAGATAAAAGATTCCAATAATATTGAGTAGCAAACGGTTTAGGCCACTTCACAATTAAAACTGAAGATGGATCCATATTTTTTAATACACCATGTGCAACAGTCACAGTTGAACTTTTAACTGTATCCTATAATGATTAAAACATTTAGAATTGATGCACATAAAATCTAATTTATTTTTAAATTAATTCCTTATTATTAATTGCAGACTTCAATTTCAGTTAGTATTAATACCTCATATTGAACTAATCGAGCCATAAATAAATCAGTTTGATTCATTTTAACAGCAAACTGAGTGTTGGTTTTAACTGAGTTATCATTGGTTTGAACAGGTTCTTCAATTAACTTTCTAGCTTCTTCATCTGTGATTCCTGTTTCTAGTTCAAATTCTACAAGTGGTAAAGTTTCTATAAAATATAAAATTCCATTATTATATATTGAAAGTTAAAAATATTTATCCAATGAAGCTTACCAAACATAACATAAGAATACTGAAATTTAAGTCCACATTGAGCACAAGCACTACCTGATACAGTGTCAGTAGGTAATAGAGCATTATACATTGAACATCTATTACAAAGAGGTAATAATTCCTCTGGATCTGTATATGTATATGACTTTATAGCAATCATCCAAGTTTCAATTTGTGTTAATAGATTCTTTGGTATATTCATTCCTTGAAAGCGATTAAGTAATTGCATTGTCAATTTATTTGCTCCTAACAATTTTGCCTGTTTAATAAGGGCATACATTATTGCCAATTTAGAAACACCTTCCAATTTAATATTTTCAACTTTAGTTAATAAGAACTTAGAAATGTTAAATAATGCTTCAGGCATCAAAGCTGTAAATGGTTCCTCCTTGAAAGAAATTAATTTAAGAATACATTAGTATTTTAATGTTGTAAATAAAAAAAAATATGTTACAGGTGCTCCAATATTTCATCAATTTCTTTTTAAATTATGCTACATACCAAGTATTTATATATTTCATGGTAAGCATAGTAAATATCAGCTTGATCATAATATATCAGAAACTGTCTTTTTATTTCTTCTGTAGTTTTTCCCAAATTAAGTGTAAGTTGTGATAAAAGCCAATAAAAATAGGATGCATCTTTAAATCTTTTTTCTAATACAGCATTTTTTGCTAGTCTTGTTAAAACCATAATTGATTCTTTTGGTTGACCAGCTATTTGAAATGCTAAAATGATCAATATTCAACTTTCATAAAGAACATAACAGAAATATTGATATTTCTTTATTTAAAATATAAAATTAATATTTTATTTAGCTCAGATATGTTAAATTGCTTAAAAACTTCAATAAAAAACATTAGTAATATTCTAAAAATTTATTTATGTACCCTTTTGTGCTTCTGAAAATCGTCCAGTTTCCGCGAGCCATCTTGCATAAGGGCCATAGACTCTTGATTTCAGTTTTGGATTTCTCACTGCAAGTTCAAATGCTTCATGCCATGCTTGAGCATCCACTAATACATCTGCAACATCTGGGTCATCTCCTAAACGACTAAAAATTTCAGCAGCTCCATGACTTGCTCCTAATTGCCTAAGTTTTTTAGCTATTATAGTAAGACTATCTCGTTCTGCTTTATCAAGTTGTCTACCAACTTTAATTAACATATCGATCCAACCATATTCTGATATTATTTTTATAGCTCGTTGTACATCTCCAGCAGAAAGAAATATCTCTGCTGCTACACGAGGTTCTCCCAAACTCTTTGCCCATTCTGCTCTTCTTCTAAGTAGAGTAGTACGATCTTGATTATTTCCAGTAGCAATAAATTCCTGTGCAATTTCAAACATTCTTAAATCAGAATACATATCTAATGCTTGTTGTTGTAAACCAGCTTTCTGATAAAGTTTTGCTGCCTCTCGTAATTTTCCCATTGCTGCTGCTGCTGTAGCCATACAAGCTTCTCTTCCCCATTCTCCAGATTTGAGTTTTTCTTCAATTTCTAATACTAATTCAACATATCGTAACTTTTTTGTTCTAGCAAAAGCTTCATAAGCTATACTAAATTCTAAATGATCAAGAGCTGCAACACCTAATGCAAACCAATCAGAGTCTGCTACTCCAAGACAGGCAATAGCATAAGCCTTATCAAATATTTCAGATTCTAAATATTGATACATTGATGATGATAATGGCATCTAGAAATACAAAATCAATGTTCATTAAATAACATATTAGTTAAGTTACTGAATTAATTTTAGACCGAGTAATTACTAAGTTTGGTTATTAAATTTACCTCTACTGTAATAATTGATGATTCGTGCAAGCAATACATTTTGGAACCATTAAGACCAACAATAATTCCTGAAAACTTTTGTTTATACTCATTAAAATTAGCAACTTTTATTGCAAGGTAATCTTGTCCAGAAAAACACAGCATATCTTCAAAAGCAGTATTAAATACAACACTGGTTACATCTTGAAATTCTAGTAACTTTTTTTCATTATAAATGTCAAATACATAAAGAACTCCTTGATCATTAACTACAGCGAGTTTTTCTTTCATTGAACTTATATCCACACATCTTATTGCTCCTTCAACTTTAACTAACAGAGAAGGAAACGGATTGTCCAAAAAAATTTCTAGTACTTGACCATTTTTTAAACCAGTTAATAAACGTTCTTGACCTGGAGGACCACCAATTACTTTTATATAAGAAATGGGACTATCAAGTACCCATTCCCTCTCAACAATTCCAATAAATGATAAACTTTGGACTCGTTTATCTAAGTAAATAATTAAATTATTTGTTGTAACAACAAGAAGACTACATTCTAATGATTGAATTAATTTTTCCCTGATTCGATAATGCATATCTTCAATATCTCCTGATGGTTCATAAATTATTACTTTCTCTGGTAATTGCACAGCTAATCTATCCCGATACACAGTTATCTTTTTAATCTAAAATTATATGCTTAATATTATTAAAAAAGAACTTTTTTATGCATTAGTATTTTTTAAAATACTTACAAGATCTTTACATTTAATACGAACTTTTTGATTTGTAATCAAGTGTTGAATTATAACATCAGTCATATTTTCTCTATATGCATATCTATCTCTGTATAATCCATGAACAATATTCCATGACAATTCAAAATTTGTTATTGTTCCATCTTGACAACCAATTGCCTAAAAATTATGTATTAATTAATTATATTCTATTTGTTATGAATTCTATTTATATTTCTATTTATATTTACTGACGCACTCACAAGATGTGCTGATTCTGGATGTATAGCACAACTCCATGTCCATGATGAAAATGAATTACTTATTGTAATTAACTGAATTCCATCATGAGATAATAGAATACATTGTTTATTACTTCCAGAAATAACAATATATTGACCATTAGGAAAATAAGTAATTTTCAAGGGTATAAAATTTAAATTACGTTCTCTTCCAATTAATTTTCCACTTATAGTGTAAAATGATAATATTCCACTCCATTCACCAATACAAAGAATATCTGTAGGATTTTCTCTAAATTTTATATATTAAAAATGTATAATTAATTTTGATTTATAATATTTTTAATTAATTTTTTTATATGAAATATAATAAGTACCTTGCTAAACTCCAAGCTAAACTCCAAATGGAAGATTCTCCAGAGCGATCAATTCGTAATTGCTCTTCTCCACCCTACGAAAATATAATTGTATGATACTTATAATATATTATATTATATTAAATTATAAAAAGGCTACATTATGATATAATTAATTTGCTGCTCTATGATAATACATATTTTTAGTTCATTTAATGATTCATTATAAAAGAAAATAAAAATAATATATTTAGTTAAATATTAAATTTACGTTATTTCTAATAGAAACATAACCAGCTGCTAAACCCAAGGCCATATATTTGCCATCTTTAGTCCATGCACAGCAATTAACTCTTCCTCCTAATTTATGTTTTTGAACAGCCTTTTGCTCTGTTGACCATAAAGCAATATCAGAAAGAGAACAACTAAGTAGTTGATGTGATACTGGATTGAATTGCATTGACTGAACAGCTTCATTGTGACTGTAATAAATTATTAATATAATTTTACACAAATTTTACAAGTTAAATAAACATAAATAAAATTTTTCTTACAAAAAGACTTACGAATATTTTAAAATTCCTTCTAATTTAGAATTCCATATTATAACAGTTTTATCTGCACTTCCAGAAGCAAATTTTTTTCCATCTTTGGCATAACATACACAATAAACAATATCTTTATGACCTATGAATTAAAAAATATTACATTTTACTTTTTTTATAATATTTAGTTTAATTATATTTTAACTTTGTTATACTTTTAATTAATAAGAAAGGTATATTTGTAGAAAAACTTAAGTCAATAGATTACTATTTTTTTACTAATTTAATCACTGAATTTCTATACATTATAATCTTCAGAGTTAAAATTTAATTTGTTACCTTTTAAGAGCTGAATTAAAGCACCATCATTGCATTCATAAACTAAAATATGTGGTCCAGAAGCAACTATTAATTGAGTTCCATTTGAATTATAACATAAATCATATATACTGAAAAATAAAAAATAAGAATTAAAAATAATTTGACTATGATACTCTATATAAAGTATAGAGTATCATAGCTTTTATTTTTTTATTTTATTTTTCTTTATTAATAGTATAACTAAATAAACTATACTTTCAACAAACTTGAAATAGAAAAATTTTATTTTATTCACCATTGCTCTGTTTTATCTTGAACTTTGTCAACCCAAGTTATATGAGTTCTCATATCAAAATATATATACGCATTTAAATAGATACAAAATTAATACAAAACTAACAAAATTTATTCTAAAATCGTTGTTATACATTAATTCAAATAACTGTGTTGACAAGAATTCGTTGGCAAGCAACACTTACAAAATGTCAAACATAAAATTGTAAGAGTAGGGATTATTATAAGCTAGTGGAATAACTAAACTCCCTATTATATCGTGAAAGATTAGGGTCGAGCGTAGACCTGTCGTATCCCCACATATTAGCTCAATCATATAATTAAAGGGCGATATCATCGTTGAAATCTCATTATGCAACACTCATCACTTACTCACTTATGTGAATCCTTCACATACCATAGGCAAACACACAATCGTCCTGTACTTATGTAGTGCATACTTTAATGATTAAATATCAACTAGTTTCATCGAAGTATAGTATTATAGAGTTCATTTATTCCATCAGTCTATAAAAATCTCTACACCACTATAGTAACTCTAAAATAAGCTGTGAATTAAAATTTTTTTTTATATGAAATATTCTAAAATTTATGCATATATCTTATATCATCGGCGGTGTAAATACAGATTCTAGTTGAGTTTCTAAATTTCTACGATTCTGTAAGAGTCGATTTTAACTGTAGGGTTTGATAATATATAGCATCACTAGGAAAGTAAGTAATACAATATTATAAAAACACCTCGCGCGTTTTCCTCGCCATGTAACAATTGGGCTCTTATGCTTACAGGTGTTAAATTCAAATATTCAAAGTACCGATATAATGTTGGCAAAATCTCGCGACGATTTCGTTTGTTGCTATTTCCTTTTCTTCTACATACTGCTGCTATCCTTCTTTCTCTCGTTTTTGCAGTTTTTCTTCTTCGGCAAGTCTTTCAGCCGTCAATGATCAACAGTAAAAATACAAGCGGACTTACAAGGAACAACAATTTATTTAGAGAAGTAATCTATAGTTACAGCGAAAATACAACGAAGTTTATAGTCGCAAAACAGCAGTTCATACATGGTCGCTCTTTGATCAAAATTCAGAGTAACGCCTCTCGCGCTAATTGATTTTGCCAATAAGCGGGTTTTTGCACACTATAATACTTTATACAGAGATGCGATAAGCATCGCACGTAACAAACAGAGAAAAATTCTTACTTATAATAAAATTAATTGATAGTAATGATTCGTCAACATCTACATAATTATTATTTTTTACACATTTATCGTTTATTCTTTGGTTAACTTCAGAATTTTTAATAGTTTTTCTAGATAGTGTGTACATTTTTGTTGGAAAGTATTCGTCATAAAACGAATTTTATGTATTTTGTTCCATTAAGACAATGGAAGAGCTAGATTGGGACGGATTTTCTTTTTCGAAAGCTGTTGTTATTATGGATGATGAGTGTCCAAAATCGACTTTACTCTAAGCATAGTTACCAGCACTAGCTGTTATATGACCTACTATTTTGAAGTGATTTGCTCACTTGCAAGTCCTGTCACGCATGCGTTCGAAATTAAGATGAGCTGTAGCTGCAAAGGATCTTATTGTTATAGTATCGTGGCTAGCTAGTGAACGTACGTTAATTTAACATGTAGAGTTTCTATAGCCACAATTGCAGCAATGAATTTTAGCAGTTAATCTGCTTATCGAAAATAATATCTTATAATACCAGCGATGTTTCTTCCAACTATTTTTAAGTTGCACATTCCTTGTTCATTTACCGTTATGACATTTTGATTGACATACATAGGTTTCTTTGATTTGATTAAAAGCCATACATTTAGCTGACTGATCTTAATCAAGCAAACAGATATCGCAAACGATCGGGCATGTCCACCGATGACCGAAAGTAAAGTTACCGTTTTAAAAACTAAGATCGTGAAAAAAACAAGCTTTATTGAAGGCCTTGAATTCAAAGGAAACATGCTTGGCTATTTTGAGAGCTGTATATATAAAAAACTCAATTCAACCAATTGTAACCATAAGAACTTGTTACAAAAAAGTAGCCATGTTCTATGATCTCTGGTACCACTTAGTAGATTTCCAACTTTTATCGCTAGCATCCTATCCGAGTTATCATTTTCGCAAAAGAACATCATATAGGTTTGTTTTGACAAGATCGCCCTAGATATTCGCTTCATGACCATGATCTCGCAAAAGATTCATGGATACTGTTTACACACAGTCTAGTAATTTAGTTTTCAATATGCATCGACCTATGTGACCGATATGACAAACAGATATCTGTAAATGCTTTTGTATAGGCAGCCTAACAGAAAGTGCTAGCGTCTGATTAAAATTTTGATGATAGGATATTTTGAGAGAAGATTTCTTTAGCAGGGTCATTTAAATTTTGTTCGCTATCGGGACAAGCCTCTTCTCGGTGAATCAAGTCTGGACAATATCGACTACCTGCTGATGCGTATTTGCAAACTGCTTTCTATAACTTACCTCTACCAAAATTACGAAATCATTGTTGTAGGTAAAGGTTTTAAAAATTCTCTCTAGAATGAAGAGATAATGAATAGATAATTGAAACTGTCAGAAAGTTCTATGATACTCGGATAGACGGAATGTAAATTTATATAAGTGTATCACACACAGCGAATGTGCGAGAGTATATAGCTTAAATTTCACGTATAAAACGCGCGCGCGTATATGTGTGTATGTATGTGTGTAAGGTAAGCATGCTGCATAAACCGCACTAGTGTGAGAGGGACATCATGCTCCAGACGCGCTGCACTAGTGCGAAAAAGATTGCGGGCATCGCTTAAATCGTACTATCGTGAGAAAGATCGAGAGCGCTGTATACGCCGCGTTAATGTGAAAGAGACTACGTGCGCCTTATGTGCTATATTAGTACGAAAAAAATTTGAAATCCTTTTATTTCATAATATTAGAAAATTTTCAAACATTGGATAATCGTTGCAAAAGTTGCAATAAATTCAATATCTCATTGTACAATAAGTACAATTAGTGTGGTGACGAATAGGAACGCTAATTACCTGAATAACTTGCAGCCAAGTAATATTGCGTGATCTTGGAGATCACTGAATTAAGTAGGTATTTAACTATTAAAAGAACATTTATTGTGTTAGGGGGGTTATAAAGAAAATATTACTTACATCATAAAAAAGCAAAATATAAGTAATACCTTTTATTTATATTTATTTATACAATAAATATTTATACAACATAAATAAACTGCAGACTTTCGAGAATGATTAAAATACAAAACTAATACCATACACGTAAAGGAAGTTCACAGAATAATTATCAAGACAGTTATAAAATACAGTGTTCAAAAGTTACCCCAAACCAAAAAACATACTTTAAAAAACAGATGCGAGAAATAATACTACGTAAGATAAGATTGCTTCCAGATTTCTTTAAAATAGCATATAATATTGTGCATTATATTGTTAGATGGACCAAGCACAAATAAATATTGTAAATTTCGTGGGATAAATTATAAAGACTTTTTTTTAAGGAATTTGATAAAATTTTCGCTACAAAATTTAAAACAAGTTAATTTATTAGAAAGTATTTTTTTCAACTAATGATCATTGCTAAATACAAATTTTATATCAATATTGTAAATAAAACATTGTTAGTTGTAATTAAGTATATTAAATAATAAACTATTGTCTTATCAATAAAAAAAAGAAAAAATTAAATATTTGTATAAAATGAAAAAACTTTAAAACTGCTATTATTTTTTTATCTAGTTCTATGTCTTCTATCTAATTTCATATAAACAGAACAAGCCTCGACTTTTTTGGACAAAACTCCTAACATGATGGACGCGCTGTACTAGAAGGACACGGATAGTCGTTTACGACACCGTGTTGCCATAGTTCTGCCTCTGTTTTCGCTTCCTAACACCGAATTCTTTTCCCGAAATTTTTCGCGATACCATCTGAAATAAACGACTTCACCTATTACATTCGAGAAATACGTAAATACTATTGTAATTATTAATAGAATAAAATAACTATATTTGTATTCAAAAATCAACTGTACTCTTGAGACAACAAAGTAATTCTTAGAGTCTAAAATGAGTCGTATTTAGCTTTCAGTAGCAATTGATAAGTATAAAAATAAAGAAAATATAATATTTCAGAAAAAATTTTCTTATTTTTTAATATAATATTTAGAATCTGTAGTTTTTAATTTAGTTTGAATATAAATACTTATTTTATTTACGATATTATCATTTGCTACAAATCTTTTCTCCATATACTAATTCTAAATATTAATGCACAGATAAAATCTTTAGTCAATATAGAGAAAGTATAAGATATTAGTAGAAAAACCTTTACTAATAAATAATTTACTCATCTAAATTATCCAACAAAAATATTGTATAACATTAACAAATTATAGTTCTACTATATCTACAATTAATATGAATAGGTTAAAATTTACTTTTAATACTCTATGTACCTATTATTTAAAAGGAGTAAATTTTCATATTTATTATAAGGAATTAATGGTCAGAATAATGTTTTATACGAACATAAATAAATAAGTAAAGATATATCAAATTATAATCATTTATTTACAGGGTGAAAAAAAATTCCTTGTGGTGCATGGAAGAAAAAAACGCCTTTCCAAATCTAGATTATAATTAAAACAATTATTAATTAGATTACTTTAATAATTTAATCGATTCACAATAATTAGATCTTCATTTAAGGGAATAACTAATATTAGTACAAAGCACATGAGATAGACAACTTGGGAAGGTGTTGAAGATATACCACGGAATCCATCCATTCATGGTTCCGCAACCAGATGTTTGGAGATACATCTCAGAAATCAGTACACGGATAGACCTTTGCAAGAGCACAAATCTAACGCTAAGACATTTTTTACAAAAAAAAAAACATTTTTCATAACCTCAAACGAATATACGTGTTCATAACTGCAAAGAATACATATTCTGATATAATCATTGGTATAAATTAAATATAGCAAACGAAGCGCGTTTTAACGAAAGACTTACCTTGTCCTCTTTCGATTACCAATGTTTTTAGATCCTTTTACTTCTCTTTCTCTCCATTTCTCTTTCTCTCTTTCGCCCATTTTCTGACAATATACAATTGTTACAACTCACAACTAACCCAACTAGTATAATTAGAATACTAGCGAAACCCCATGTTATCTTAGAGTAAATATTTATAGTTATGCAACAAGCTCAAACGCTATGAAATATATTCCATCAAATGTATTTATAAATACATAAATAAATATTGCGTTTCACCTTTTTAGTGTTTAAATGGTTTTCACTTTCCTATCTTTGATGTATTAATATCAATGTTTTCTAAAATCTGTAAGATATAAATTCTATATTTAAAATTTAGTAATATCATCAATAAAATTGATTGTTTTTGTAAAAATTAAAAAATCTCCTACAGTAAAATTATATATATATATATATATATATCGAGTTTTTATATTTTTTTAATATGCAAATATGAGTGAAATACATTTTTTACTGAAATTTTAATGTTGATTCAGATATTGATTATTTATGAATACATATTTTTTACATTAGTAAGATCGTTTTTTTTTAAATAAGAACTAGATCTTTTTAATTTTTATACAATTAAAACATTAAAATGTTTGCATTTTTTAATAATGATAGGTCACGAGTATTAATAGTACTATTGTGTTAAAATTAGAAATCAATTCGATTTAAATACATAATTTTATGTAGATATAAATGCTTATATAATAAATAAGAAATTCATTTATAAATATTTTTAATTTCACAATAAAAGTGAAAGAATATTGACAGAAATTAGAAAATTATCTTTCGACAACAATTATATTGTCCTACGGTAAATTCTCAAAAAAAAACTTTGTTTATGAGCAACATAAACTCATAACAAAATATTTTTCAAAATTCTATGGTAGTTTAAATCTTTCTTACTTATGTTATTTTACAATGATTGTTCTAAATGATATTTTATCTTTTCGACAATTTATTTCAATTTTTTAATTCGACACGAACAAAAAATGTAAATCTCGAATTTTCATTTGATATACTATATGTACTATATACTATTTTACACTACTTGAAAGACATTGAAATAGCAACCTAATAGATGTTCTTATAAGATGATAATGGTTATTCTTTTTCAACATCCAAATATATAAACAAATAAGTATAATATTGAACCATTATCAATCGGTGATTATTTGAAGACAATTATTAAGAACTTTTTTTTCTAAAATAAATTTGCAATTCATCAATATGCTAAAAATAAATAAATCTTATGTAATCTTTTTCAGCTATATATTAAATTTAAAAGCAATAATGAGGCAATAAAAATTCATTTTTCAAATCACAAGATAAGATTTCGTACCTATGTACTAGAGCAAACGTAACTCATATCGTATGTTGCGTAATCATCATGAAAATATTGATCTTACGTTAGATACAGTAAACATAGGAATTATAGTTGATGTTTCATCATGATAAATCACAATTTATTATCGCTTTGAAAAAATCATATATAGTGATCCAACTCCAGAATGATACCTTGAAGAGTGCCAATTATTTTCAAGTCTAAATGATTAAAATTTAAATGATATAGTTATGAAAATAATTTGACTGATAATATTGAATATCATTATCATTTGCTAGACAAATGCATATTATGCACTTAAATTAAAGTCGATAATTTTATTGAAAAAGTAGTGAGCGTTTATTCAAATTAAAGTAATACTTTTTTATAACTCAACAACAATCATCGTATCTTAAAAATATCTAAAAAAATTTTCTCTATTATATAACTTCTTAAAATTATTTATTTTTACTCAAAATGCAATACAATTATTTGTTTGGAACAATAATTCAGCTCCTATGTTTACAATGAACATTTTTTTACAAAAAACATGATATATTGATATAAATCATGATGCATTTATTAATTATGTACACATATGAAATTTGTATGAATGGAGGGTAAAGGAGAGTAAGAGACAGATAGTGTCTTGGCGCTCTAAAAACCTAGCATATAAGTGCACTGTTGCTATATGTAGCGAACTTATGAGTGCATACGAGTCCAGTTACATAATTAGAAACCTCATTACAATATATATATATATATATTCGTTCACTTATAAGTCAGAAAAATGACAAAATTCTGTATTTATTTAAAAATATATCTTGATTTATATATTAAAAATAATTTAATATTATTATTCAATTTTTTTATTTTAATTTGAAAAATTAAATTTAATATTCAAATTATTCAAATTTCTTCATTACACTAAATTATTATATTTAAAGTCGGTTCAAATATCGGTTACACAATTGAAATAGTAGTGATTTTGCTTGTTTTTCAGGTTGGACAATTTTTCATCACCTTCAGTAGACTAACGTTCTATAACATTTATTACAAATCTTTGAAGTAAATATTATAAAAGCAACAGTAACAATATGAATTATTTCAAAAATTTTTTAATTCTAATATAATATTAATAAGCATGACGGTATCAACATACGTTCATAATAACGTCGTGATCGAAAAAATATTTTCAAACATTATTTAAAAAAAGATGTTTGACATCTATTTTAATAAATTATATTTTATTATATAAAAAATGTCTATAAAAACTATTAAGTTTTATTAAACTAATTTCAATAACAATAGCCATAATCTTTTATAAATCAAATATATATATGTTGATAAATTTATATAAATGTAATATATATAATGTAAGGTTCTTCGACAATTACTTTTATTATTATTTAAAATTATTTATTATAAATTATAAGGGTTTGTGTATATGTGTGTGTTGTGTGAAGACGAATATTGTAAGTAGAAGTATAATTAGATAATCATGCACGTGCCTCAGCTTCGCGAATCTCTGTCCAGGCACAGGGAGATCTTGGTGTAGTTGATTAACACATCGGGTCCTTCTTCGGTGTTGCGGGTTGGTGCAACTTCTCCTGTGTAACCGACGCTGCTATCGAGTACCCCATGATAAATCGCATTTTGTTGCGCGTTTGTATCCAATGATATTTCGTTTAAATTATATGCGTAATTGCAAACTGGACAAATATTATACGCTTACCTTATATCTAACGTTATTTTGCGTTTAAAATATTGTACCACCTTTTCTTATTACTAAATTTTAAGAATTTATAAAAACTATTTCAACCACATTCCGTTTTCTTGTTTACTTGAAGAACGCAGTCCTTTTAAAAAAAACCCAGTCCGGTCCGAGTTCTCTTCGTTAAGGGTTTCTTTTCTCCACAACATTTATTTAATTCTTTATCTAACTCTATCAATTAGTGACTAGAAACGAAATTAAAAATCAAGTATCCACGTTATATAGTTATTACAATCTTTTCCCTCGTGATATTTAATCGTAATATTTTTAATTTCCTAAATAAATTTTTTTATTTGTGAAATATATATTCTTTATTTATTTGTAGGTACAAGTCAGTATAAAGTAGTATAGTTTTTTCTCGTAGTTTCATATTCGTGTTATACATACGTATATTAATTATTGAATTCTACTGGGCATTGTATTAAAAAAAGATAACATTTTTTTCTACTTTTGTATACTTTTTTATAAATATCAATCTATTTTTTATTTACAGGATTTATTCGTAGTATTCTTTACTATAATAAGTTCAGTAAACTTTTAAAAATAATTTTTTTTTATTCGTTTCATTTATTGCTAATACGTATAACCCGTAAATAGCGTATACATGATTGCTATGTACAACCTACTCATATCAAACGCGTTAGAAAGGGCCAATGAGACTGCTATTGCCCAGGCGATAAAGTTGGTCAATAGCTAGATTAGTATTCGTGATGCATTTGTCCATTGATGACGGATAATAAATGGTCTAACTGCATCTATTAATATGGTTAATCAATAACTTGGCACAAATGCTCGTCGCACAAATTATGAGTTCTAGGCTAGGCTACGCGTACATAAGTAGCGGACATTAGTAATCAAAAGTAAGGTTGATCTTTCTCGCAATCAAGTAGACCATTTTTTGGTACTTTAACTCCAATTGTCAACTGAGATAAAACTTGCGTAAACTTATTTTCATTACATTAAAGTTATTTAAATTATTACTGCATTAAAAAAATTTCTTGGAATCTTACTTCCTTTTTCTTTCAGATCGCCTTTCGATATTCTATTTTGGTTCGATCTGAGATATTACAATTATAATTTCTTGAAAAAGAAGGCCGTATAAACATTTTTTAAATGTTCATATAATTTCACTCCTGAAATACCTAACCCAACCTAATACGTTACGAACTACTGATTAGAACCGTGAAACGAATTGAATGAGGGGTGCATATATTACGAAGAAGATGGATGAATCTACGAACAGTCCAATAAAACTGCATAAGTAGAAAAAGGAAATGAATTCTTAGTATATAAGTACTAATTACTGATATGAAAGCAACAGAAAAACTAATACAAACTTTTTACAAATTTCCATTCAGAAAGTCAGAGCATTTATTATAACGGTAGAATATTGTTCTCAATTCTCTCTGTCTCTGTCTGATTTTTCTCTCTCTCTCTCATTCTCTACGATCTTTCTTTATCTATTACTTTTTCTTTGCCCCTTAGACCTCTTTCACAATTCCAGAGTTCAGACCCTTCATCTTTGTTGCACTGTACCATCATTTTATGTAGTGCCAAAGTACAAATCAAGTAACTAGTCTTGTAGTATTTTTAAAGAGTACAAAATCATCGAATTCAAAAGAGAATCATTACAGTATTTATTCAAGTAGTAAGCACCTTAATTTAATACTTGTATGCTTTGTGCATAAAGTTAACAACCTTCATCTTAACATGATCAAGTTGTTCTCCTTAAAAAATGCCAAAAAGGATGGTGAATCACCAAAAACTGGTACTCAAAAGAAATCATCCGCGGCCCAGCTGAGAATCCAAAAAGGTAAATTTGATTACATATTTTATATTATATCTTTTACTATCTACTTAAGAACACTTTAGTTACATTAAAATCAATATTTCTTTGTTAAAATTTTAGATATTAAATTAATATTTTATTATTTTAGATATTAATGAACTAAATTTACCAAAAACTTGTGGTACAGAATTTCCTGACCCTGACGATTTGCTAACATTTAAACTTGTTATATGCCCTGATGAGGTTAGTTTTAATTAAATATAAGTTAATGTTATTATTAAGAATTTTTTTTCTTCTAGGGATTTTATAAAGGAGGTCGATTTGTGTTTAGCTTCAAAGTTGGACCAAATTATCCACATGAACCACCAAAGGTCAAATGTGAAACTCAAGTGTATCATCCAAACATTGATTTAGAAGGCAATGTTTGCTTGAATATTTTAAGAGAAGATTGGAAGCCAGTTCTGACCATAAATTCAATTGTTTATGGATTACAATACCTTTTCTTGGCGAGTATTCAGAATTTATTAAAATTTTTTATTTTTATTTTAATCATGTTTATCAATGTCACAATTATATCAATGTCAAAAATTATATATAATTGTTATTTATCAATTTAAAAGAAAATTAAGATTAATTTATTAATTTAATAATTTACTTTATTTAGTACTAAATTTTACATATAAAAATAATTTTATTGACTTCTAAATTAGCAGATATTTATTATTTTCAATGAAATTTTAATTAATTTTTTTTTTAATATTTAAAAATTTAACAAATTAAGTTAATGATTAAATATATTTTCATAATACAATAAAAAATAAATATTCTGTTTGTATTTTCATTATATACAATATTTATAAAAATAATGCATCAAACTTGTTTGGATTGTTATTAATTTTAATTTATTTATTAATCTCTTTTTTAAAATTAGTTTTTCAAATTTATTATCTAATATCCAGGTTAATAACAAATATTTAAAAAATTTTAAATTTGACGATTGAAGTAACTTTGAATTAAAATAAAAAATTAACATATTTTAAAAATGTAAATATATTACTGAGAAATGCATTTATTAAAAACTTTCATGTACTATACATGCGACAAAATATTTTTAGTGTCCATACAAATGATAGTTTTAATCAATTTTTATAGCAATTGTTACAGTTACTTTGTTAAAGAAAGTAAAACTTTGTAAAGAAGCTATATAAATTAAAGTTTTATATATGATCTTTTATTACTACCATATCAAAGTTAATAACCAAAATTATGATTTAAAAATACATTTACCTGTAATAATTAACTTTTTATAATTTTTTGCAAATTTTATTAATTTTATAAAATTTTAAAATATTTAATCTTTAATTGTTTGCTGTTATAAGAATCATACATATGTATAAAAATTGTTTTAATTTAGTATAAATTACTAATCACAATCATAATAGATTCTTATTCTATTTTATTAAACTATATACATGAAGACATTTTAATTATTTACCTACAATAAGTTTAATTATATAAATATAAAATCATAAAAAAATAGATGAAAATATTAATTATATTTAAAATTAATATTTGGATAACCAAAAGCTTGAAAAATTTATTAATTATATAAAAATAATTTTTATAATTAAAATTTAATTTTTATAATTTTAAGCTACATAGACTTAAAAACTGTTTTTATTTTAGGAACCAAATCCAGAAGATCCTTTAAATAAAGATGCAGCAGAAGTATTACAAAATAATAGAAGGGTATTTGAACAAAATGTAGCTAAAGCAATGCGAGGAGGTTACGTTGGGCAATATTACTTCCAGCGCTGTCTCAAGTGATACATTGTTTCTTCTTCACCAAAATTACGTTTGCCTCTACAAAGACTTATGATCAAAAGAAAAATAATAAAATATTGGCAAATGCAGAACAGAATTTATTTGCCATCGCTTATATGTCCATCTTATACATACTTACGTTTTTCACATCTTGCTAAGCTTCCAATCATATAATTCATCAGATGTTTTATGCTTTCGGATAATAATAAATCTACTAAAACTTTCGAACTATGCAATTCTATAATTAAAATACGACTAAAGAGCCAAGCCCATGTGTAGATTTATTGTGATGACTTAGATGAAGGATTAACAAGCATTGGAACAACATGTGCAATTGCTTGCTTGAATAGCATAAAATCGTTTCAATCGTTTACAATACAAGAACAAATAAATAAAAACAATTTCATTTTATATTAATCATATTGTCAATAATTGTATACCTTGAATTGTGTAAAATAGAAGTTAGCATTGCTCAGTTTCTAATAACTTCGATAGATCAATGAAGGAATGGCATAACAATTCTTAATTAAAATTACCACTGACGGTCAGCTATGCAAATTCTTCATTAAGAAAAGTACAAATTAAAACATATTATTATCAAACAAAAACTTGGTATGCATTGCATTTTTTTCTAAGATAATGAAAATTATCTATTACTCCAAAATTAATTTACTCTTATACTAAGGCAATCAAAATTTTAGTGTAAGTTTAACATACAACAACCATACTAGTTATTAGAGTAATAATCAAAACATGAATACTATAAGTATCTTTTTTATTATATTAAATTTTTCTGAACTTCTCAATTTTATATTTAATTTACAATTTTTTTTTCTGCCTTGGCTTAAGAGGTTTAAATTTAAATATGGTAATCATTGATAATGTAAAATTATCTAATATAATTAAACAATAATAAAAGTCTTTTCGCAAGCATTAGTTATTTTACTTGTTTATGCAAGATAAATAAATTAAATAACTAGAACTATTATACACTGCATTTAATATAATAATGATAATGAAGTTTCTGACAAACTTAACTCTTTTAAAGCACCAATATGGTCATGTATATACTTTACCTCCTATTAGTATCTCATAAATGTTGAAAAACTCGAATATACTTCGCGCAATTTAGACATTGTTACATAAATGAAGCTCATTATTACAAACAAAATATGAGCTCTAGTGGTTTTATGTAAGAAAACAAAAGAAAAATTCGCTTTATCTTCGATTACTTTTAGTAACTGATAGCATTATATTTATGAAACTTACAAAATAGAAAAGTGTCCTGACCATGGTCCAAACTATAATGGTATTCACTACATTCTATTCTTTTTAGATTTCAACTTTGAAAGATTACAAGAAGGCACATTTTAATGTCTATTATTTTATCTGTAATGCTAGAAACTATATTGACAAACTAGCTAATAACGTTCAATTTACTTCATAATATTATATCGAAAGTAACAAACGCAAAAAGAACTTTGCAATCACTGTTATTGAAATAAATGAAAAAAACTACTTAAAATTCGTGTCTATTCACTTTTCACCAATATAAATATATGTACAAAAGAGATATTCATTTTGAATGGATATCTAATACATACATAATTATTTTTATTTTAATAAATGGTTTCATTTGCTTACACACAATTGGAATTTTTTATTTTGCCACTAAAAGAGAGATCAATTTATTCTATGCAAAAAAATGTTTTAACAAAAATAAATATATTACAGCAATAGAAATTTCTTCTCTCATTGCAAAATATGTTATAGATGAAAAGTAATCTTTAAAAAATAATAAAATTAATCAATCATTAGGTGAGCATAATTTATTATGCAAATTCTCTGTAGGAATAATATTACTTATAATATATTAACTATTAGTAGTTATATCAGGAATAACTGTTGTAACTATTGATTGTTGACAACTATCGTGGACTGAGAAAATGCTTTACATAAATCACACATGTTAATGGAGAAGGCTTATACGTGAAAACAATATTTTTGGTTACTTATTAAAAATTAAGTTTGAATATATTTTACATCAACAATTTAACACATTCCTCATTTCCTTATTTGTTAACAATTACAAAAAAAGTTGAAAGAGGTTCTTATTTTCTCTTTCGAAGTTATGGTAGAAATATCATTAGAACACTTTTGCTTTGTATTGTTTTACCCCTGTAATATCAAAGATAATATTCATTGTTTGATTTCATAATTTTATTTTATAATGCAGGGCACAATCAATTAGAAATTTAGCTAGATCCAAGATTTTCGTATGTTATCTTCCATTATTTGAGATACATTAGTATAGTTTCAATCTTTCTGTAACTGGGTTTATAGCATCACTCAGAGTCAATGACTTTATTTGGTACGAGTCGATATGACAATCGACAGTGCAAGAATCTCGTATTCAGATTAACACGATTTTCTAATATATATAAAAGTCTTTCATTTTTCCTTACTAATATACATTTAATTTACACAAAATAATTAGTAAGAAATGCATAATTATCTTGGAGATGGTCATATTGCAATCTTATACTACAAGTGTTCGATTTGCTTACCTTACAATTTCTTTTCTTGCATTAAAATAAAAACGCTTACATATCTTATTGGCCTAAAGGCGTTCCTCCAAAATTAAATGAAGTTGGCACAGTCTGTGAAGTAAAAGCATAACCTGCAAAAAAATGCTTATTAATTGAATATAATGGTATAATTCTTAATTTTAGGCACAATTATTAAAAAGAATTCAAAATAAAATAATACAGAAAGTATTAAATTTTTAAATTATTAAAAGAAATAAACCTCCACTCTGCTCGATTCGTTTACTCTCAAGCGCTGCTTTTCGCTGATCAGCTAATAATATAATTTCTGTCAAAGACGTTTGTTGTTCTTGAGTCAAGTGACTTGTTAAAGCACTATACCATGTTGTATCTACCCTCTCAATATCTATTAAAAATTTTTGTTTTTATTAATATATTCAATAAAAAAGTGACAATATTTGATTAATTTGTGTACTTAACAATATTAAGGTTATTGTACACAAATTTATATATTTTTAAAAAATTTTTATGAATAGCATACAAATGATTTTTAGATTTCTTACTTTTAATGACTTTATATTACTTACATTTAATTACATTAATACTAATTATGAATATCAATAAATCAAGGTAATTTATTGAATATATTTATATTACAAATTTAAAAGAATCTAATAAAATAACTAGTGAAATCCAAAGTCAATAAAATCTTTATGCTTTTCTATATTTTTATCAATTATAAAACAATAAGTTTCACAGCAGTTAAAACGATAAAAGCATAAAATATTTATTCAATACCTATAAATATTTGTTTAAAAAAAATAATAAATTGTACATATCAGAAAATATTTCTATAGCAACTAGTTGATTTTATGTTTGACAAAATAATAATGAACATAATTTTTACACTTCAAGATTAGCAGTCTCGTCTATATATAAACATTATCAACTTATTTAAAAATTAATAGTTTTTGTTCTAATGTTATTTACACAGTGAGAGATTTAAATGAAACTTACTTTGCATAACTTCCTTAAAGACTATATATTCATCTTGATTTGTATCATCTGAGTCAAGGGGTGTGATATAGCTTTCAAGTGCAGTTTCTTCATTAGCCTCATAATCTGAATCTTCCTCATCATCGTCATCTGATCTATGGTCAGCATGTTCAACTTGTATTGAACTTGTAATACCACTCATGTGATGACATTGTGATTTAGAAACTTTTTTTTCAAGCCTTTCCAAATAATCCTGACTAGCATCATCAATTTCATCTTCATCTGATGATAGAACTTCTAACCCAAATTTGTTTGTATGAGCAGTGGATATAATATTAAGAATAACGTAAAGCAAAAAATACCTTCTTCCAAATCACTTTCATCTTCAGCATTATCTTCATCCACACTTTCCGCTACTTTTGCAGCATATGCTCTTTTGAGACCATCAAAAAGAAGAATTAAAGAAGGAATGATTTGCTGTACACATTCATTAACAGCTGCTGGCCTGGATGGACCCATACTAATTATTGTACATAAACCAAGAACACAAAGTTTCCTATCGTGTAGTCTGTAGTTGATAAATATTATAAATAATAACCAAAATAATAGTATGCTAACATAAATGAAACATTTTTTGATAAGAACATTGACGTATTTACCCAAGGAAACAGTCAGTATCATGAATCCATTGCTTAATAAAATGTGATGCAATTGGTTCTGTTGACTGTCCTAAAGTACCTTGTAATCTATCCATAGCTTCAAGGCACAAAGTTGGATTGTAATATAAAGTAGCAATAACGACTTGCAGACACATTGTTCTTAATTCTGAAGTCTTAACCTCGCGTGTTAATCGTTCTAATACTAGTTGTATAAGCGGTGGTATACAGTTATCAATATGTCCTTTGCATTGCAAAATTATTACTTCAAGAAGTTTTGCAGCATGACACTCTGGATCCTCTCCAGCATCACCTACTAACACAGCCTTGCACATGTTAAACATTGCTAAAATATGATTTTCATTAGATAGAAATGCAGGAGTGTCTACTGTGATATAATTAT
Organism: Wiebesia pumilae; assembly: GCA_018907045.1. NCBI lineage: Eukaryota > Metazoa > Arthropoda > Insecta > Hymenoptera > Agaonidae > Wiebesia > Wiebesia pumilae. Next base: position 1,960,768 of record JACCHZ010000125.1, on the reverse strand, counting down.
GAAGAGCAGGCATCATATCCATGAAATAGTCAAAGCCATCTTTTTGGAAAAGCTCATACATTAATTCTAGCACTTTCCACATATCTTCAGATATTGATCTTCCTGTTAAATCATATACAAGTGACAGAGCTTCTTCATAAAACTCTGAAATATTAAGTGAAAAAAGAAAATGAAAAAATCATGCTAACCATACAAAATAATAAAATATTTGTATTAAATAAAATACCCATGACACTATGACTAAAAATATGAGCAATAACTTGTAAAACTGTTGGTTGGAGTTGATTCATTATTAATGGATGATCTTCCATTACAGATAATAAAGTTTCAATAGTATTTAATAGTGACATTGCCGTAATAGCTTTTTCGTCACTACCTTCGTCAGTCTCCAAAACCTGACTGAAAGTTGCTGCTAAATGTTGGCACACCTCTACCGCAATCGGCATGAGTTGTTCGGGATAAGCGCAAACAATTTTTTGCATGACATTCATCAAATCATCGTTTTCGGTTAATCTAATAATATTTAAAAGTTCCAATGTAATTTGCTTTATCCAAGGCTCTACACATTTCTGAACTTTATCTTGAGCTTGAAGCAAACTTTGTAGTGCAATTGCTGCTTCAACTTTAACAGGGAGATCTTGATCATTCAAAAGAGCATTTGTAGTCAATCTAACAGCATCTACCAAAATATTTTCTTGCTTAAATTTAATTTCAGCAAAGTAATGCAATACCCAACAAGCCTGTAAAAATTAAAAATATATAAAATATTTAAAATAAAAGTAATAAATACATTTTTTATAAATTAATATACCCTTGTTCTCATATGACCTTGTGAACTATTAAATTCGGGAAATACATACTGCATTAACATTTTATCCATTTGATCTTTATAAATATTTTTTTTTAGTAGTACATCAGCTAGTGTCCCTACCTATTTAAAAGAAAGTACATTAATTTCCATTCATTTTTACAGAAATATGTATTTTCTAAATTATTATACCATGTGCAAGGCTCCATCTTTCTGTCTTGGATCTGTATTTGAACTTGTTAAAACTTCAACACAAAACTGCATTGTTTTCTGTAACATGTCTTTTCGTTTTTTACAGGCTGAATGAAGTAAAGTTTGTGCTGCAGTAACAGGAGATACAAAATCTTCAAATATATCTATATAATGCAATATATTAGAATTTCTTTTAGTCTTTTAAAGAAATTTTAAACAAAAGTAAACAAATTACCAAATTTAACTCGTATATATTCATATGGATCAGTATTCCAAAGTTCTTCATCAGCTGCTGAGTAGGACATAATTGGAAATAAAACATCACGAATGATTTCAAACATGTGAGGTTTTAAAAATTTCCAAGAAAATGCATGACTTACTCTATAAATAAATAAAAATAATAATAAAATATATTATTTAAGAAAAAAGTAATATTATTACCCTTGATTTATGTAGTTAATAGATTGTTGTAAAACTCGTGGTGATACATAAATTTTCCTACGATATTGATCTAAAATTTTAAGTAAAACTTCAAGGATACCACCACTAAATGTTTGTAAGTACCACTCTGAAAATTCCTTATAGTCACTATATACAGAGCCTGGACTTCCATATCTAAAATTTTATTTCTTTCATAATGCATTTATAATTTTATTTAAAAAGAAGTTTTTATTTAAAGTTAATGTATACCTTTCAAACATTCTTTGAAGTATGTGAAGTGCCCACTTTTTGCATTTCCACCATGGTAATTCTGCTCGTTCATCATCATCTAAATCAGGATTATTTGTTTCTGGTGGTACAGGTCTATCAGCAACTTGACGTACAATGTCCATCCACTGAGAGAAAATTTGCTTAGAAATAAGATCAAGAGGTAATGCATATTGAGTTAAAGCAAAAAATATTTTGAGTATTTGCTTCTGAAGAAGAACAGATTGTTCAGATGGATCAGGAAGAAGTCTTAATATCAATTGGTAAATCATAGGTAAGAGAAGATTCATAGCTTCATGAAGTGGTCCTCTTTCTTCTACTTTTTTGAACCTATGAAATTTATAGATTGTATGATAATTAATATAATAGTCTCATTGATGAAAATTCAAAAATAATTAAAAACTTACTCAAAATTTTTTACAAATTGATACAATGCTAGGAGAACACCAGGCCAACAGGAAGCATCAGGATTTTGAAGATATATAGTTATTTTATCAACTATTTGCGTCCATCTTCCAGGAAAGTCATGTTTTACAATGTTACTAATACAGACTGCTAATTGTACTCTAATTACAGAAAAAATATAAGTTTTAAGTATTCTTAAAAAGTTATATTTCCCACAATATATACCTAATGAGTTCAGGTGCATGCACTGTAGCATCAACTATGGCATCACGAATCATGGCTCTATCTTGTTCATGAATACTAAATAACGCTGATGTATTTTCAACTTCTCGATCTACCCAATTTGAAGTAATAAAATTCTTCAAATAAATAACACCTGAAATAGACTCAAAAAGTAAAATCGTGATTTCTCAAATTTATCATCAACAACTCACCAGCTTGTCTTACAGGCATGTCAACATCAGTGGACATTACTACCTGCAAAAGTCCTGGAGCAAAGCCAATAATTTTGTGGATCTGAAAAAGGCCATATACCATCAAAAATCTAGAAAAAATTGATTTCTTTTCGACCTTACCAAATACTATATAAACAAGTTCAAGTAAATTAAAATGGTATCCTTGGCAAAAGAAACGTGGATAGCATTCTATGGACAAGTTAAGTAAACCTCGATGTGCGGCTATACCAAAAGAAAAGGTCAAGAGTGTGCAAATACAAACTACAAGTAAAAGTCGACTAGCAAATCGGTAGAGCTTTTGCATGCTTGATATTGCAAGTACAAAAACATACTTTCAAGTAAAGCGTAAGAAAGGGTTAGGTTCTCTTCTTATTAAGAAACATATTTTGGTAATTCATAACGAATTTTTGAGATTATACAACTAATGAAAATTTAACTAGTTTACCTGGTTGAGTTGCTCTTCGGCTTGTTTTTGCTGTGCCGGTTCAATCGTAGCTCGGAGTAGTTCCGTCAATTTTCGCGGGTCCATGGTGTACTGATCGTCGGTGAGATAGCGTATCCACACTTTGATCCACTTATTGTGACTATTGACACGGTTAACTGCTCACCTTTTGCTTTCCTCACGCTCAATACACATACAATATAACACGTCAGGACAGCGGGTGAACAGCGACAGGCAAAAAATTAAATCTAGACGCATACGCGTATGCACATTTCAGTATAATGAGAGGGCGCTTTTAGCTTTAACGTACTTGGGCGGTCTATTTTTCATTTTTTAAAATTTAAAATCAAATAACAGACGAAATTTACATTTTTTACTTACATTTTGAGACCGGAACCAATAATAATAATAATAATGCAGAGAGAGAGAGAGAGAGAGAGAAGTTAATGACTACATTACTATCAACGCTAATTTCTATCTTAAATTTATAAAATAGGCTGAGTTTTGTAGGAGAAACTAGAGTCTACTTAAAAGAGTAATAAAATAAAAATAGAAGAAACACAATCAATACCTTTTTCAGAGGGGAGTAAGGATAAAATATCGATTCTTTCGTTTGCGATGAATTTTACTTACATATACATGATGTACAAATCTTTGCATATAATTATATAAATAAAATAAAAATTATTATTAATTTGACTATCACCGTATATTTTAATAATATGTTGGTAGATGTAAGAGTAGTATCATATAAGTTATATTCATAATTTTAATGTTAAATTTCATTTTATCAAGGTGAGACTGGTCGGAATACTATCATATAATTAAAGAAATTTTATAATTTATATAGATGCAAATATTTAGTCTGTTTTTGTTATAAAGATTTTTAAAAAATATAATATTTTTGAAAGAGTAGGAGTAAGAAATAGTAAGCTACGCGACTAAAACACTAGGAACTATACTAGATTTAAACGTTTAATATTTTAAGAGTAGAATAGGATTGCAAAAGTGTGTACTCAATCTTTAATAGGCCATAAAGCGACAGCTTTGGGAAAAAATTCTGTTTTTCCAGAAAATGTTAAGCTTAAGCTTCCAAACCAATACCATCTTTATAACTACACAATTGATATAAGCATTTGACAGAAAATTATAATAATTACAGCTAGTTGTAAACTCGTGAAGGAAATTCATAATTTATTGCGACTGAAAATTTACAAATTTATTCTTTTTAAATATTAATATCTTTCAAAATATACGAGATATAAAAATTGGGATATGAATTTATTTTTGTTACATACTCTTTTATAAATGTGTCATTATATTGTACAATAATAAAATAAAAGGGGATAATTTTAAATTATAAGTAGATATTTAAAAGTTGTATCTACTACAAACCGTTCTTTTCTCTTATTGGTAGCTTAGAAAATACTAGTGAACAGATTTCATGTTTTATTTTTGTCAAAAATATATTTTATTAAAGAAAAAGATAGGCGTTTAATTACGAATAAAATATAATGTATATTCTAGATTGATTAAACTTTAAACATCCTTTAAACTTTAAAATCCTTCCTCATCTAATCTGGATAACAGCTATTTTTTGAATATTGGTCAACCAGAAAGATATTTCATACATTTTATTAATTCCCACGGTCTATAAGATGTGTAAAATATATTTAATTTGCAAAATAAATGTTTATGATTCTTACACATGCTCACACGTAAAGTATATCTTTATATGGATTCGTTAAGAAGAAAAAATTACTTAGGATATGAGAAAAACATAATTCTAAATTTTCTTAATTATACCTAAATCTTTTTATAGGATTCTTATGATTTTAAAAAGATTTATCAATTATCATCATAAATAAATTTTTTTGTATAAATAGCACTAAATTACGAAGTTATTGGTGCTTTATTGTTAAAGAATGTTTTTGTTCATATTTTTTTTAATAAAGATATCGATTAAATGCTATTAGTAATAAAATGTAATGATTAAATATAGCTACAAGATATTTGAAAAAATTTTAAATTGACTACATACTGTTTTATACTTAATTTTTTTCTTTGTATTTTAAGTAAATTTTGAAATAAATCAGTGTTACGTGCGATAAGCATTGCGCGTTTGTATATAATTATATGATGCAAAAATGTGCTAATTAACCATTTGATTACGGTAAGCATCATAGGCTATCATCGGCAAGAGGCGGTAAGTTTTGTAACAAAATTATTGTTTACGACTTTTATGACTGCGAAGTTATCATTTAGTTGCCGCTACTATATATATTGATTTGTGAATAAATTCTTTTTCTCGTAATCATGATTATTTATCACTCTCGTTACTTGAAGGCTGGAAAATTGTAAATTAAAAGTACGGTGAGGACGAGAAAAAAGAAAATTGTAACAGTATACAAGGAAAAGTTAGAGTGGCAGCTTGTAGAGAAAGAGAGTATTGTTATAATCTTCAACATCAGGTCTGTGCTTGAGTCTTTGAATTTTAACTGGCAGAAAGCTTAAGAGCGGGACTTCCGCTACACAGCGAGGCAAAAGTGCAAAGTATTGTCGAGACCATAACAATGGTGATAGCAGTGATCACCTTCGCGCGATATGAACCAATGTGATCGTATGTAACGTCCCTGTAAAATTTCAACTTCAAAACAAAGAATTAAAACATCACGTTACGAAACTTCTTTATTTACGCCATTACGACATAAGCTTATTTGGTATAATAATAATAGAATTTATAATAGGAAATCGATTCTAGTCACACGTCATAATATGAAATACGAAATAATGACGTACGCGCAACTAAAAGTTATTACACCGTAAATTAAGAGCCGTATTGTTCGAAGTTACTTAAAAGTTAAATATAGAAAACAATCGTGAATCTTTATTTCATGTATATTTTTCTCGTTCTATGAAATTCTGATAATATAAAGAAATAGCATTAAGAAAGTCGATAATAGATAAATGACATTGAGACCTACAACTTGCGTCAACACGTTTTAAATGTATATTCTATAAAAAAAAAACCATATGAATATAATACCAATATTGTGTAATTGACACGTGTACAACTCTTAATTTATAAATAATCTTAATGTTAACACATTGTTAGAAGGATATAATAATAGCATTATATAAAATCATTTTATGTTTGAAAGCAAGAATACTATAAATATAAATAATCCAACGCCATGAAATAATACTAGCATTTTCAAAAGCGGCACATGTAAACGACTATCGTAAACTTCAACTTGTATCAATACGTTTTAGGACTGTAAGCACACATTTCACAAACTTACGTAACACGATACGAGACTTAACACCGTATAAAGATATAACCTCCGACTCATGGGAACAACTTTATGATCCTAAGAGAATATTCAGTATCTAGCAGTGTACAAATATAATCTTCGATTCATATAATCTATTAATAGGTTAATTACCACATAACCATTTTTAGTAACCATAAGTAAAACCGACATACAATACAAAGCATTGTATAATCACACTAGCAATTCGTAAAAAGACAAAATCATAAAACTCTAACAGAATACCCAACGTCCCATATAACCCAAAACTCACTACCAAAACTGTATCAAGTCATAAAAATTATACTGACTTTCTGGAAGAAAGAATATAAAGCCACAAGCGGATACCATAAGTCCAAACAAGGTAATGGCTCCAGAATTAATAAAAATCAAAAGCATACTCAATTTGGAAGGCTCATTGCAGTTCAGATAGATGTACGTTAGTTTACACATGACTCACGATACTCATGAGAATGGATTTTTATACGTTTGACGAATATAATTTTGTAAACTTAATTTTAGTAAAAGTCGCTTTTTTAATAAATATAAAATTCAATGACTCAAATTTAGTCAATAACTTTTCAATCCAAGTCTTTTCATAATTTACTCTCGATAAATTTAAACATTCAAATCTATGATATATGAAGCACTAAGGTTCCTGCAGATATGTATTTGAAGAAAGATGAAGTTGAGTTCATACTAGAGACACTGATTAAATAATCTCTCGAAATGGTGTCTGCAGCTGACAGGATAATCAAAGGACAGTCTACTATCCGCAATATCCATTGGGACAACAAACCTACGATAAGACCAAGAGATATAAACTAAACACGTTTAATACAAGTAAAAACCTTCTAATATAAGTAAAAACCTTCTTTATTCTATTAATAAATAAGTAAAAGCAGCAATAAGAACTAATCAACCACGAGGCACATCAGCCATTGCCAGTCCTATCGGAAAGAATAAATAGATCGTAATCTAATCTATAAATTTTATACGTATAACACTAGTGAGACGTCACAACGGATAAATAATTAAACATTAATGGAATAACAACAACCAAAAAGATAAGGAAGAAAAAAATTACGTAACAGCAGTAGGATACAAAAAATTTTCGCTCTGAATAAACAAATACGAAATAACTTAACACTTCAAATTAAGTTATTTCTTTAAATAATTTAACTTTTAAGAAATCTTTTAGGAAACGTATGGGACAGGCCAAATGGTATTTCATCTGAAAATAAAAAGTCAAGAAACCTTGAGGAACTATTTATTAAATTTAACTTTACAAAAAATCTTGAGACTACGGATATATAAGAGACTACTATATAAGACAACGTTCGTTAAAAATAAAGACACAAATTATATTGCAAAAATAATACTAATTAAAAGAATATTATTTGCGAAATAAAACATTTTCTTTTTAAACACATAAAATGACTACCGTCACTCTGGAAGAATAAGTGACTATGTTTGAGAAAATAAAAAAGATAGATGAAAGATTAATAGATCGTAAAACTAAAATCGAGCGTAGAAGGGCAGAAACAGGAATAAGTAACATAAGTATCTGCAAATGATAGAACAGTTAGAAAAAATATTAAACAAAGAGAGTCAGATAAATCAAGAAAGACTATTAACGCACGAAGAAACCGACATAAATAGAAAAAAAATTACTACATAATACTTTTGAAAAAAATATCACTATAGACAGAACGTAGCGGAAAGCCCTACGTATTATCGTTAATCTCAGAGTAATGTAAGAATGTCTAACTACCGTACCACAATTCGACGTAACATATTCAAATTCACAAGAGCAATTATAAAAATTAAAAATATTTTTCCCACAGAACAGCATCCGAAAATAATATTAAGACTAAAACTAAAATGAATAGATTGCGATTGTGCAACCATAGGTAATCTAGAATTCAGAACAATTAAAGAATCTATATTTAGATTAAAAACGTATTCATCGGGATATTACCGAGACAAACTCGTAGGTTTTGTAAAACGAGATAATGGACCGATGATAAGCTTCATTGATAAATTTTCGGAATTTTACTATTCATTACAAGATTGCCTTTGTTTAGAAGATAACATCAAGGATCTTACCCCAAATGAACATGCAAAAATTGAACAGGAAGCCATCTAATATTTTACGGAGGCTATACCTTCTCATTTCAGGTATTATATGAACCCTCACGCATTGACCTTGGAAGAAAAGTCATTGACACATTCCAATCGGAAAAAGGGTTGAACTGGACCACGAAGAGTACGGTACTAAACATCATTCAGACAGTATAAACTACGGAAATTACAATTGAAATAATTACAATTTGAAATAAGAAATAAATAATCCGCGGTATGATTTTAACTAGAAACGAGAACATTTTTACAATTATAATCAAAATTAACCTTAAAATTTCAAATCGCGAAACAACTACTAGTATCACAACTACCAACCGCGTAACGATTCTTCGTGCAATAGAAATATATACGATCAACCGCAACAAAATTAATATGAAAACATATCAAACGAGAAAAACTACTATGATCGCATGAAATACAATTTCCACGTATACAATGATAGTTCATAAAATAATAACGGAAATCTTGAAATAACTCAAGTAACCAATGTACATATTGCAAAAAAATAGACCATAAGATTAAAAATTGTTTTACCAGGCGTAATACGGAATTGCGTAACAAAGAGCATGCCGAGGGTCGAAATCAGAACTCGCGAAATAAATATGATCAGAGAAATTAGACCAGAGTTACAAATCGCATCATCGTACCACATTACGCATTAAAAGAAATTCCTGTAATAAATTTCGATTGATACGCAGTGATAGGAAAATCGTTCGATGTAATGGTTGACTCGGGTGTGCAAACAAATATATTAAAGTATAGTTTCTTAAAAAGTACAGAGATTTTGATGAATCGGAGAAAAAAGAAGTTACCGGAATTAATAATATACCCAGCGTGGTGGTAGGAATTGTAAAGATAATATTGAATAAATTTAATAAACTGCAATATTGTGACGTGTCGCCCGTCCCCAGCACGTGTCCTTTCGGACTCTCGTGCGACGTTCAACGTGTTTAAAATCTGTTCGTTTTCACTCCTGTTCCTTCGTCCTTCTGTTGGTGGTGATAACTCGGTTCCCCGTGTTTCCTGTTTGTCCCATCCCGGAGAGCTCGAGGTCGTATCAGGTTCATGGCGGGAAGAGGAGGCGCGGAGAGACCGGGACGAAAATGAACAAAACGTTTTCTTTGCTCAATATACACTTACAATTATTTTTATTTGTCTAAAATTACACTGTTGTTTAAATTTTTGCGGTGCGCTAACGGCTTACAAAAGGATCCTTAATACATGATGTTTTCTTGTATACTAAACATGGTTTATTTTTCTCTCTTTTTTTTCTTTTTACAAATATCCGTTGTGCGTTTTCTTTCCCTTTTTTTATATAAATCTTACACTTATAGGCGGCGAATAATAGCTTGATTGTGCGATAATCCCGCACGTACGATACGGCGAGATCGCAACAACGGTCGGTGCGGCGGAATTATAAACTTAAAACTAATGACGGCGGATCGCATACATTTCCGCGGCGAAGACTTACTAACGCGGCGCAATATAGTGGGGGAGAGTCCAGCCCAATGGCCGTGACTCCGCACACGCGGTCGCGGCCCTAATCCTATACTCGGGAGGTACGACAGAAGTCGTGCCTCCTCGAGCCCCTAGTGCGCCAAAAGTCGCTCGACCGGGAAGCCTGTGCTTCCCGAACCCCACCCCCGTCTCTCGGTTCCGCGTGAGCGCGCCCTTTTTATATCTTTTCGGGCGTTTCCCCTCACTCGTTCGTACTCGCGGGCCTTGCGGAGGGGTGGCGCCGCCTAGCTGCTTTCCTGACGGTCGCGAGCCAGGCTGGTGGTGGGGAAATAGCGGCGGTGGCATTGCGGGCGCGTCACGCTTGCTCGCGTATAGCCCTGCGTTGGCATAGCCAAGGCTTCCGTCCTTGGCCCCATACATTCTTTAGCCAATTCGGTCATCTCTCCCTCTCATGCGCATCTCAGGCCGCCTACTCCCACTACGCTGGTACTCATTCATCCTTCCACTCTACGACCGATACTTTGCCGTTCGCACGCTTTCCCACTCTTACCCACGTGTTTGCGCACTCTCTCTTTTTCTCATACTTTCATCCTACGGCCACCGCTGTGCCGTACGCCCTCTCACTCCCACTCGCACGCTCGCGCACTCTCTCTCCCTCGTCATGCCTCCATTCCACGGCCGACGCTGCGCCGCACGCCTTCTCACTCCCACTCGCACGCTCGCGCATTCTCTCTCTCATGCTTTTCTTCTGCGGACACCGCTGTGCCATACGCCCTCTTACTCTCATTAACATGCTCGTACGCCTTCTCTCTCTCTCTCTCTCTCATGCTTTCCCTCTACGGACACCGCTGTGCCGTACACACGCTTTCTCATCCATACACACACGTTCGCTTGCTCTCTCTCTCACTCTCGCTTCTGCACATCTCTCCACCCATACCTACATACACGTTGGCTTGCTTTCTCTCTCTCTCTCTCTCGCTTCCGCGCGCTTCCTCATCCATACACACACACGCACCTTTACTCCTCGAGCGTTGGAGTCCGGACCTCTTCCTCGCGATCCTTCCAGCCCTGATTCCACGGCAGTGTTTTCCTCTCGCGACGTAGTTATTCGTCGCAACATTTTTAATCGAATTGGACGATTTCTCAATCAAAATTGATGCATTAATCAGGGTGACATTTTACGTGTCGTGTAATGTAACGATAAATTTTCTATTAAATAAAGTAACGCTTACAAAGTCCTTCCAATGGTTGATGGAAAGACTATGTTCCCCAAACGCAATGAAATGGATCGAAGTTCTTACGTGAACCGATTTGAAACACGTCTTTGTAACAACAAAAGAAATTATACCTGGGGTAATCATCGGAGAAAACTGGGTTAATAATTACCTCGGAAAAATAAGCATACCATTAACTAATAAAAATGAGAAATGAATCAAAGTAATAAAACTGCAAGTAACCCACGTGAAGGATGACGAAATATTATTATTAAATGATTTCTAATATATAATATAATAAATATGAGAAACCTTACACAGAAAAATATTGAAAATTACATTACCCTGTAGCGAGCAATGAAAATTCTCCAGAATATTATGTACCTAATAACTAGGAATATTTCGCATTGAGCGTGTATGAAGAAGAAATCGAAACCAAAGACAAAGCATTAAGAGAGATATTTGAAGAAAAACTAAAAGATATTAAAAATAAAACTGCGCACAAAACAAAAAATCAAATTCTGAATAAAATACAGACAGTTGGCTATACGAAAAAAATAAGATGAGTAGGGAAGAAAGGAAAAATATTTATGGTAAAAAGTTAGACCAAATAATTTAAAAATTTTGGCCTGAACGAAAAATTACTTCAAATATAGTGTACAATGACGCACAACGAACATCACGAAATTTGAATCGTACAAACGAGATAAAAAAAATTACAAATTGATAATTACATATCCAAATATAAACAAAAATTACAACATATGTTGGAAAAACATACCGAAATTTTGAAAACTAATAAAGATAATTTATCGTGTATTCTCTTGACGGAACATGGAATAAAAATAAAAGATAACGTACCAATCAATGTGAAACAATATAAAAATATATCCAGCTATATTAAAACAGGAAATTAAAAAACTAGAGAACTAAATAACAAAAAATAAGCGACGTCTCCCGATTCCCAACATAGCTGAAATCATCGACCAACTAGGAGGGTCAAAATACTTCACAATTTTTTACCTCGCATCAGGATTTCATAAAATACTGATTGGTGATACTGATAAACGTAAAACAGCCTTCTCTACACCCTACGGATATTTCGGATTTAATGCCGTTTAGACAAAAGAATTCACCAGTTACCTTTTAAAGACAAATGGACAAAGTTTTAAGAGGATTACAAGAAAATGAAATATTCATATACGTTGATAATTGTGTAATATTCGCAAAAACATCTGAAGAACATGATGCCAAATTGGAACGAGATTAACAACGACTAAAAGAATCGAAAATGAATTTATTACCTAAAAAATATAAGTTTGATAAAAAAAACATTATCTTATCAGGAGTCAAGGGAAGAAGGAGTCAGACCAGACCCAAAGAAAATCAGCACTATCAAGAATTTTCCAGCTACTTGGTTTAGCAGGATAATATAGGAAATTTTTTGAAAATTTTGCAAAACATACTAAACTTCTCATTAGATTATTAAGAAAAAATACTTAATTCGAATGGGGACCACCCCAAGAAACAGCTTTTGAATATTTAAAAAATAAATTCACATGTTCCGTTATTAATATATCCCTATACGAAAAAAGATTTTATATTAACTACAGAAACTTTGAATTACGCAATAGGAGCTATTTAAGGTCAAAAGAAAGAAGATCACGATCTTCAAAATGCGATTTATTCTAGAAATTTAAAGAATACCAAAATTAATTAAAGCACAATTGAAAATGAACTTTTGCCTTGGTGGACGCAGCTCACTGATTTAGACATATATACTGTCGATGAAACTTGATATTTATAACTGACCATACACCTTTGATATAAGCTCATAATATCAAGGATTTCACTAGTTTATTCAAGAAATTTCAGTTAAAACTCCAGGAATTCCAATATACAATACTATACCTCATTTTAACGGTTGCAATACAAAAGAATACATTGCGTTATGTAGACGGATTGTCGAGATGCTCCCACTGATACTGAAATAGTAGATCACGATGCGGCTGTGTGAATAAATAGAGAGCAACTTTTATTTTCACATCCAGAGTCGCAAATCTGCGAATTTTTGAAAATTCTCAGATGGACTTTAATAATTATCTGCACCACTATATTGCGGTTGCAACACGGAAACTTGTAAGATATTCTTTCTCAGGAACCCCTGAAACTTTATAGTAACTCTGGGTACATTCCCTGCAATATAAGGTTCGTAATTTCTGTAATCTCGACTTGCTAGAGTTTTGTACATTTTTCGGTCGTTGTAGATAAGAAATGTGATTTTACTTTTAGAAGATGGGAGACAAAGTAATAAAGCAATTGCAGTGAGGGCTACGGACAAAGACGCAACGGAAGTGACAGAAGTAATTGCGACGAGATCCATGAACAGGAATATTATTGAGTACATGGTAGAGAACGAATTTCGAGAAAAAATCAAGGTCGAAATCACGGAAAAAATCGCACATGTGGTCGCAGATGAGCTAATGGAATACAAAGTAACGATAGAGGAATTTATTCGCGGATTATTGGATCAAATTTATCAGAAGGTTAAATTAATCTCAGTTAGCGAATTCAAAGCTATCAAAATAAAATCTAGAGGAGTCCCGCGAAAACAATAGTGGGCCCAATCGGTAGTGCAAGAATTGCTACTTATAGAGATCGATTTGGAGAAACGCGTGCTTTAAACATCAATTGTACAAAAAACGGCGCATGTATTCCATCATTCCAGGTCACCTTATCGATGATAGCATCCGTACAGCATAAAATAGTACTGTTTAATGATAGATGGGTTAATTGTATGTCAGTATCTAATCCTGCAAAACAGTATAGAGCCTGAAGAGATTTAAAAGCATTTAAAAGATACGGGTAACTTACAAAAAAGCGAGAGTCCGGATAATAGTTCTCTTATGCAGTAAAAAGACAGACGGCCTATAAATAAATGTACAATGGCTGGTTGTTGTAGATTTTCGGAAGTTAAATGACAAGACCAAGCCATGCCTATACTTTATGCCAAAAACTGGCATAATATTGATTAGTTGGGAAAGGCTTGGGAGTAGCAGATATAAAATTAGGAAAAAACGACTTTTTTCATTCTGGCAAACACCTTTACTTTAATTCACTTCGATACACCATTCGGGCTAAAAAATACGCAATAACCTTTCAAAAACAAGATAGATGGATATTGAAGAAATATAATTAACAAAGTTGATGGATGCTTTAATAAATCAATTCCATTGAATGTTATTCTTGGCTTTGCTAAGAACTACAAAAAAATTGTAATAAACGTAAAACTTGAGCTTGTGCTTACTGGACGAGAAATGATATAAACACTATTTTACAAACCTCAGTATAGATAGAAGAGAATTATGTTTTGACGAATTAAAAATTAGCAGCCTCTGTATAGAGAAAAATTAAATATAGAATAAATAACAATAAATGTAATAAAAAAATAGTCATATGGAAATAATAACACACTAAAAGAAATAAGATATTATTAATGACAGAAGTGCATTTTAGACATATATATACGATCGCATTCACAAAATATACACGTATACACAAATACAGACGACACATGTACAACGGTGTAACTTAACCTAGAGATCAGTATCAATAATAATGCAACACAAAAAGAAAAGAGAGATAAAAAACGAAGTCATAACATTCAAATTTTTCATTATTGCAATATAATTAATTATAAAAATCTTATTAAACTACAAAAATTTAACAGATAAAATATGCATAATTAAAATAACAATGTCCTTTAATAATAATGAAATACCTCTGCACATTAATATGGCATATAAGTATGGTTCGATACGGTAGGAAACTGCACAGAAACGATAAGATATAAAAACATAGTCACACCTTACAAAAGAAGGCCCATATACTAACCATCTTAGACTGTTACAAATCAGCAGAGGCAAAATCAATGGAAAGAATCTTCCAGTATGTCATTATTTACACCTAAACCATTATCTGAGAAAAAGAAGGAAGATAAAATAATAAAGAGATATAAGAATCAAAGCACAACTAAACAACGACATTAATTGTATGAGTAAGCACCCACGTAGAATTAACTAATATTTATAACGCAACAATAATGTAGTAATGTAATTGCAAACACAAAGATAATATTTGTAAGAACACACATACACACATATGTATACCACGTGTACAAAATATAAAATAGTGATAAATGCCTCACAACCTCGACTTGTGGAGACAGAGGAGTAATAATACAATATGTTAGAATATAACATTAAATAATACAGTAAATTTACAATACAGTAAATGTAATAAAATATGGTAAAATTGTATAATAAATAATTTCACATAGTTATCATTTTTAACTCACAAACGTATATGTGTCTTGAAAGAACTAGTCGAGGTCTTGCTTTTAAATAAGTCAGTTATCAACAAAAGAAGAAAACACACAGTCGTTGGCAATTAACAAAAGCTGTTTTGGCTTGAAACATACAAATCTTGAAAATTCTAGACTTAAAAGTTACTTAAATGTTATTCGTGAAAAGTATTGTTTCTATTTTTCCATCAGTTAGAAGTAATGTAAGACATAAAAAGTTTTTAATCACCTAATGCCCTATTAAGGGATGAAGTGAATCTATTGCGCATGATTTTCATTCGTATACATTAACTAAACACTGTATCAATCTTTAATAACAGCTATAAGATATATATAACTAATCAAAATCAAGATATATTGAGTTTACTATGACATAGTTTACCACATATAAGTGATAAACTAACAAAACCTATAGGAATTTATTTGGTGATATAAGATATAACATCAATGCTATAGAGATAAATAGACCTAAAAATTTAAATTTGACTAGACTCATGAAGACTTTGATTAAGTCAATATGCTGGCTAGATTGCCATCAATAAAGAAAACTTTGATATATCACTTCTAGTTAATATTAAATATATATTATATTTATGAGAGGAAAAGGCGATAAATAAAACACAGATTTAAATAGTAGAATATTCAGAATTAGTTTTACCTTAGCAACCTTTTCTAGACTCCTTCAACTAACAGATGTATTTTGGAGCTATATGAATTTTCCCTACTTTCAAGTATATCAAATTATTTCTAGACAATAAAAACATTAATGCAACACAATGCTTTGTCATGTAAGACTACAAAGCTGTTAAAAAAAATGTTTCAAAGTAAAAGCTAATAATAATTTCTCTGATTATTGTAATAGACTGGAGTAAAATTATTTCTCAACTCCTGGTATAATCATGTTAGGACTCTAAATATTAAAATTCTAAAAAACAAATACGTTATGTATGCTTACTTCAAAAATATTTATTATAATAAGAATTCGAAACCATTGTTAATACAGAATTAGTATATCAATAATGATCAATTCAAATGATCAATTGCTCTAAGCAAAATAAGTTTTTGAAAGGTGCACTCGTTGAAGTTTGTTTGGAATTAAGTACGAGATAATTTTCCAGATATATCAGATTATTGCTCGATTTTACAGGTTCGTGTAGTTCAATATAATCAAATTAGTGACGGTATTAAAAAACGTACGTAAATTGAATGTAGTTAAAAAAAATAATACAGTATTTTTATAACATAAAAGTGAGTGAAAAAGAAGAATTTTAATAATTCAAAAATATTATGTTAGCCAATTAAAAGTTTTATAAACGATTCAAAATAGATGCCTTGATAGAAGCAAAATTTTCTTATGATTTATTATGCATAGGACAAATAGCAATAAACAAATATGGCAAGAAATTCATAGAAACAAAATTAGATTGTTTAATTACGGGTAAGATTGATAATAACAGTGATCTAATGATCAAAATATTTTTTATCGAACGAAGTAATTCAAAAAGAAATGACAAGATTTTAGAAAATAGAGAAAATTTCAGAAAAACGGTTTTTATCGAAAGAAGAAACACAAGTTAAAAAATATTATACAGAAACCACATGTCACAATCCGATAAAAAATAAATATGTTAAAAGACTACCGTTTACAAAAAAATTGTCAAATCTCGGTTCATTATATTCATTAGCTCATCGTATCTTTTAACGATAGAACGACGTTTGAGTCGCTATCAAAATCTAAAGGTTGAATAGAATAAATGCATACGTGAATAAATCGATCAAAAACAAACAAAGGAACTTTCAAATAATGAAAATAGCTCTGATTATTTTATGCCATGTCATCCAGTAATATTTAAACCACACGATAAGATTGAAAGTTGTCTTTGATGTATCTGCTAAATCAAACACTGAAATGTCACTAAATAATTGTTTAATGTCAGTCCAGTACTTCAAAGAAATAATTTCGATATATTTTTAAAATTTCGAACGTGCAAGCATGTCATCACTGCAGACATTGCAATAATGTATCAGCAAATTTTCGTTGTGATCGCAACGCGAACTATCAAAAGTTATGATTTTTACTTACTTAGTAGATGACGTACAAAAGCTTTTTTCGATAACTTCAAAAAATATTAAGAGAAATTTTTACGTATATGACCTATTAAATGGGTCTGATATATTAGAAAATGCAATTAAAATTTGAAATGAGTTAAGACAAATTATGCAAAAAGGGAATTTTTCATTACGTAAGTGGTCTTTATTCTTACAATCTGAGATTAAAAATATTGATTTATGTCACAAGTCTGAAATACAAGGAAATTTAGTGAAATACAACGAAGGATGTTTTAATTAAATTTAAAAAATTAAAGAAATTCGAGATATTAGCACAATAAAGTGAAACATTTTATCAAAGATTGCAAAGCTTCATGATTTTATAGGTTTTTAAAGACTAATAATTATTATAGTACACATCAACTTTTGAAATCCGAAAGTAAATGGAATAAATGGAATAAAACTAAATAAATAAATGCAAGAATAAAAAAGAAAATTTATTTATTAAACAAGTTAGGTTTTGCTAAAAAATCATGGATAATGGAACAAAGTCGATTGACATATACGGATTTTCAGATGAACCAGAAAAGGCAAATAGAGTCTGTAAAATCAATAAATAACGAAAAAAGAATAAAAATTAATTTATTATGTTCCAAGATTTGTATAGGCCCTTTAAAAACTATCTCACTTCCAAAATTAAAATTGTGAAGTGCTTTATTGTTGGTATATTTGCTTAAACATGAAATTCAAGCATCATAAAATATTAATTTATTTGTGAATGGATTCCAAAATAATGCTCTAATAAATAGCAAAAAAACGATATGTATTACAAATAGAATTGAAAAAAAAGAAACACGTCGAATATCAGATCATGAAGACATGAACATCAAATTAAAATCTCGCAGATGTTTTATCACGAGGTCAAATGCCGTTTGAACTGATTAAAAACAAAATGTAGGAAACTGGACCTGTATGGTTACATACACAGAAGAATAATGGCCAAATAAGCATCTTATACAGGTAGTGCTAAGTGAAATAAATACAAAAGTAACATTTCAAATCATTAAAAAACAGGAATTTTCAAACATTTGAAAAAATATTACAAAAATTAAAACGAGTAATTGCTTATTATCAAAGGTTCATCAATAATATAAATTTAAAAAATACAAGACTATCTGGTCTATTAAACGCAAAAGAATTAAATAAAACTTTAATTTTTCATAATCAAGAAGAAATTTTTGACAAGAAATTCTATAATTTATCAATGAAAAAAAAAATATTTTATACAAATAGCTTAAAAATAATGAATTCACGTATCGATAGTGAAAATTTAATACATGTAATCGGTCGATTATAAAAGTTATTTGTTCCATATTCAGGAAAATACCCTTTAGTATTACTAAAAATAACATTATATTACCGAATTGTTAATAAAGGATATACATCTAAATAAATTTCATAACGGAGTTCAAGTGAAATTATACGCAGTACATAGAAATTATTTGCCTCTCTCGGGAAAAATAACAATAAAAAGGACATTGAGAAAATGTGTTACGTGTTTCCAAGCGAAATCGACAAACTTTTGCTTTGCGACAAAGGCATTTTATATTGAATTAGTTTCAAACTTAATGCTATAAATTTTTTCGGTTTTAATTATGAGCAAGCCTACTAATTATGATGAAATGCTTATAATCAAAAAATGAAAGAATATGTCAGAAATAAGAGGTTAATTGGAATTTCTTTCCTCCGAGAGCTTTTAATTTTAGGAGTTTACGAGAGGCAGCAATAATGCTTTTAAAAATTAAAAAAACCTCTTAAAAATCAATTTTAGAAAATTAGATATCATTAGTTATTTAAAAAAAATAATGAAATTAATAGTTTATAAAACTTAACATACATTGTTATTTAAGTTTGATTTTAAATTCATTATGATGTAATACAAATTTTTTATTTATTCTTTAATTTTTTGAAACTTTATTTAAATCATAAGTTTCGATTATTATGAATGAATTACTAAAAGATATAAAGATTACTTATGTTAAAATTTATTATAGCTAAGAATTTGGTTAAAACAAAATTTCAATTAAATTAATAAGAAGTTTGTAAGTATCTGAAATTAGACTTAGGCTAATAGAATTTTACGAATACATTTACATATTTGAAAGGATATGAATAAATTAAATTATGAAATAGTGTACATATTATCCATGAAACCAGTGCAAATATTTATATACCTAATTTAACTTTGTTGAAATGTTCAAAGATTGGAATTATTTCCTAACGTGTAAATTTGAATAATTTTTCTACGTTAAATATCTTTGAAAAATAAACTGAAACTACTATCCAATAAATTAGAATCAAACATTTTTAATTGATTTATCACTCAAATTATTTAAACCCTAATATAATACATGATAAAGAATGTAATTAAATATCAATTAAAAGATTTATTTAAAAATAATGAATTTATATGATTTACCAACATTCTTTCAATATAAAGACCTTAGATTATCTTTTTCGTAAATACAAAATAAAAAAAATAGAAAAATGTAAAAAATATCGTGCGTGCAACGGACAAGCCAATTGTGCTGCCGCTTAACAATACATTTCAAAACTAAATAATCGACGTCAAAGGTATCATGGAGTAAGACAAAGAAAAAGAATAGAAATAACAGAAGAGAAGGAAAGTTGTCAAATATGGCGAGTGCCAGTCGGAGCAGCAGTTGGTACAGGATTCAGATACAACTACAACGTACTAATAAAATCTGAAGCAGAAAAAGAAGACAGCTATATTACGGACGACGTCGAAGCTTCTGTGCTCAGCAGACAGTCTAAATATTCTGCGATTCTGATGTGCTATCATCTTTCTGATTGTCGCTCCTGCTGCTGCAGTCGTCTCCGACGTCGTCGATCCTCAAAATTGATTCGCACACACAGATTTAGGCATAGAGAGAACGAATATTGTATTTTCTGCTTTTGAATCTGAAGCGCAAGTTATACGATTCCTTATCAACATTTTTATTCTCTCTTCCCCCCTCTCTCTCTTTCAAGCTAAACTAGAAAGTTTGCAATAAATTGACAGCCAACATTATTTTAAATCGGAATCTAAGCCTTACCGAAATATGTAATAACTACTTCCATATATTTATTACTATAAAGAAAAAAAAAGTTTAAGAATAGGAGACGAGAAGAATTATGGGGGTGATAATACGCCAAGAAGAATGGTAATAGGGGATGAACTATGGGTGCTCAACAAACGAAGGACAGAATTATATCGCCAGGGACTGTCGTCAGGCAGACAAGGAGGCAGCCCAGGAATACCAAGGACTCTCGTACTATGGGTTCCAATATTTTTACTGAACACAGTGGTATATTTGTATACATTTTTATAGATTTTACTTATTGCTCTTGTAATCATAAATAATTTTAAACCTATTAAATTCAATTGTGATAGTCAATTCTCACATTCATTCTCAATAATATATTTTATTTTTAGAAATTGGATATTATTCATTATATTTAAATGTTTTAAGTTCAATAACGTTACAAGCTTTAGTTCATATTATTTTAACTAATGTTCTAATATAAAATTATCTTTGATAAAAAACTTGTGAATAGTTTTAATATCTTAAATCTTTATGTTTCTAAAAAAGGATACATTTATTGAAAAAAAAATTAAATTAATTTTTTATACTATAACTTTGTTCTTGCATTTTTTAATATTTTCAAACTACATTAAGATATATTTAATTTAATTTTCAGAAAATGATTATTTAGTAATTCTTAAATAAAATTATTCATCAATAAAAAACAATTCACTCACTTGTCTTTTAATAATGTAATTCATACTTCTTATCTTACAAATTTAATTGGATTGAATACACTAAATCACTAAGTAGAGTTTGTAAAAGAATTTTTTACAATATTTCTATATTTTAATAAATAATGAAGGTCGTTTTTATTTACTTTACTAAAACTTTCTTCAAACATATTTTTACTATTTTTTTTCTTATAAATAACAATGTTGTACAGTATACATAGTAATAATATCTTAAGTAAAAACAAAGTTTGTTAATTTTGTGTAAATTTTATTATATATTTATCAGTTTATTTTTTATATGTTTTTTTTGATACTTCTTACCTGCACATGTGATTCATTCATTATAAAATTATCAATTTACAAATTAAATTTCTTAATTACAAATTACAAATGATTTTTAATGAATTATTAATTGTTATTGACTGAATATGTATATTCATTTACTTTTAATGAATGTTTATTAATTAGATTTTAAATAAAACATAATATACTTATTTAAATTTTATAATCTACTTAAATATTAATAATTAATAATAATTAATTAATTAACTACTTAATAATTAATAATTTAAAAATTCAAATCAATAAAATTAATTTGAATTATTTTTGTCATAAACATAATAAATAATAAAAGAATTGAACAGAGAATCAATAACATAATGGGTGGAGATAGTGCCTTCAAATTTGAGTATGCTCTGATGCACAAGTAATAGAAAATTTTATGTGATACATTTATATATACTATATTTTATAAAAACTAGCTATAAAGTATTACTACTAATATAAAATTTCTTTAAATCTTATAATAATGATTTTTTAAATTATACTTTTGTAGAAGCATTACTTCAAAGCAGACCACTTCCACATATACCTGCTTTACCAGAGGGTGATCCACCAAGTTCTAGCATTCAGTCTATTTCACAGCAGCCTAATTTAGATCCACATGTTTCTGTAGCAACTAGTGGTCTTATTGAAGCTGCAAATAGGTTTATGTATCCATAAGTTAGATGTGGAACTTTACAAAAAATATTTTGTTATTTAACTCTTTGTAATTGATTATTTTAGATGGACCAGTAAAGAAAATCTTTTAGCTCAGGAGGAAGATGATCCACAACTTTTTGTTGCTTTGTATGATTTTCAAGCTGGTGGTGAAAATCAGTTAGGCCTAAAGAAAGGTGTAGATACTAATAATTACATTTTTTAATATTGTCTTTTTTATTTTTATTGTAATATAAGTTACTTACACATTCATTCTTATAATATTATATGAATAAATTACAATTTCATAACATTAAATCTTAATTTTAATATGTTTAACTCAATATTCTGAAATTTTTATTATATAAAATTATTAAAGCTCAAACTTACATTTATTAATGCTTTAAAATACCAAAAATGAAAAAAACGATCTTTCTACATCAGCAAAAATACTCATTAAACAGATTATGAAAAAAGATGATACAATCAATCGTATTTTTAATGTAAAACTGATAAAATAAAAATTTTAGATAATATATAAGAGTATTATTGATATAATATATCTATATATATCAATAATATAACTATTATTGATATATTTTGCAATCAAAAAGTAGTTCTAAATTGCAAATATAACAAACTATGAAATCATTTTTTGATTTGGTTAATATAAATTAATAAATACTTTAAATGAAACTCACTGTAAAAATCAACTGTTTGATTTAAATTTTTTTTAATTATGATCGTTAAATAAACTCTCCTGACTCTAGTAATAATACAAATAGAAAGTAAATTGCGTAATTTTTTTAAATAATCATTTTCAAATGTATTTGAAGACCTCAAAACCTCTAAATAGCATATAAATCACATTTACACATTTTCATTTATAAAATATCTTCATTTTTCTTAATCAAATATTTTAATACATCATATATTATTTAAGTACTTATATAAATTAGATCATAGCACCTAAAAATTTTAATAAGAATATTGTTCAACATTTAATAAATATTGAATTATAAATTTTATTTATGAAAAAATTTCGTATTTTTAAAAATATATATGAAAGTAGAGGGATTTTGTGTTATTAATTATTTAGAGGCTAAAATGATTCAAAAAGTAGAATAAATAAATAAAACTTTAATGACAAAATGTGTAATTGTGAACAGTATTTTATTTTTAAAAATTTAATTGTTTTAAATAGGTGAGCAAGTTCGCATACTGAGTTATAATAAAAGTGGAGAATGGTGTGAAGCCCACTCCAACAGTGGTCAAGTTGGCTGGGTACCATCAAATTATGTAACTCCAGTCAACTCACTGGAAAAACATTCCTGGTATCATGGCAGGATATCAAGAAATGCTGCTGAATATCTCTTAAGTTCTGGTATTAATGGAAGTTTCCTTGTTCGTGAATCAGAAAGCAGTCCTGGGCAGCGTAGTATTTCACTGCGATATGAAGGTCGAGTGTATCATTATAGAATCAATGAAGATAACGATGGAAAGGTAAATACAAATTTATATATTTATAAACAATTGAAAAAATCAACATTGAATTTTCATATTATAGATGTATGTGACAACTGAGAGCATTTTTAATACATTAGCAGAATTGGTACATCATCATTCTATGCTTGCAGATGGTCTTATTACTCAGCTTTTATATCCAGCACCGAAACGTAATAAACCAACAGTTTTTCCTCTTAGCCCAGGTAAAAATGTAATTGTTAAAACCATGTCACTAATTAATTTTAATTGTTTACTCTTAATTACATTTACTTTAATTAAAATATTTCTTAAACTAAATAAAAATAATATTCACTATATATATATTCGACTTTTCTGTAAATATGAATTTGATGGTCCATGTTTTACATTATAAATTGCTATTACATCGATTATGTAGTTTGATAAACATTTTAAATTTTTAAATAAAATTTAGGTTAAAATATTTACTTAAATTAATGTAATAAAGATATAAATTAGAATTAAATTTATTTTGAATGTGATCTATATAACAATGTTCTGTTAAATAATTAAAAATGAAGGTATTATGAAAATATGTTTATTATATCTGTATTAAATTTCATTTACTATACTTTTCTATCGAATACAATTATTAAAAATAAAATATTTGTGGATAACTTTATTTTAGAACCTGATGAATGGGAAATTAATAGAACTGATATTGTTATGAGACATAAACTGGGTGGAGGTCAATATGGAGATGTGTATGAAGCTGTGTGGAAAAGATATAATATGACTGTGGCAGTAAAAACTCTTAAAGTAAATAAATAATTTTATTTATTCATTATTTTAATTTTTGAAAGAAAAATCAAAAAAATTTTAACTTTTTTAATGTTTTCAGGAGGATACTATGGCACTGAAGGATTTTTTAGAAGAAGCAGCAATTATGAAAGAAATGAAACATAGAAATTTAGTACAATTAATAGGTGTATGTACAAGAGAACCACCGTTCTATATCATAACTGAATTTATGAGTAAAGGAAATTTATTAGATTATTTACGTAATGAAAGCAAACTCCAAATTAATGCTGTGGTTTTAATGCATATGGCAACACAAATTGCAAGTGGAATGAGTTATCTTGAAAGTAGAAATTTTATTCATAGGTATATACATATTTTTGTTTTTATTAATTTTTTTAGTTTTAGAAATTATAGAAAATTAATATTATAATTTCCATAGGGATTTAGCTGCTAGAAATTGCTTAGTAGGAGAAAGTCATTTGGTTAAAGTAGCTGATTTTGGTCTTGCTCGACTTATGAGGGATGATACATATACAGCACATGCTGGTGCAAAATTTCCAATCAAATGGACTGCTCCAGAAGGATTAGCATACAATAAATTTTCTACTAAGGTATATGATAAATTTTTGTTCAACAATAATTTTTGTTCAATATATTTTTATCCATTTTCTTAATCTTGGAATATGTGCATTATATAAAAAATCTTTTACATTATTTAAAAAGTCCAAAAACGAAATTATTTTTATTATAATTAATACAGTCAGATGTTTGGGCGTTTGGTATTCTTTTATGGGAGATTGCAACATATGGTATGTCTCCATATCCTGGAGTTGATTTAACTGATGTATATCATATGTTGGAAAAAGGCTACCGAATGGAATGTCCTCCTGGTTGTCCACCTAAAGTATATGAACTCATGCGACAATGTTGGCAGTGGACTGCTTCAGATAGACCAACATTTAAAGAAATTCATCATTCATTGGAAAATATGTTTCAAGAATCAAGTATTACAGAGGGTAAATGAATAGTTAAAAATATTTAAATATTAACTGATTAAATAATATTAAAATATTAATTTTATATTATAGAAGTTGAAAAACAATTACAAGGTAGTAGTGGACAAGTTCAACTTTCATCTTGCAATAAATCACAGACTGGTAGTTCAGGAAATATTCATGGTCTTGTACTTGCATCTGAGCAACATGTTTCTAGTAACAATCAAGGTAAAATAGAAACGTAAACAAATGTTTAAAAGAATATTAAAAAATTTATTAATAGTTCTAAATTTTAGAATCTATGAGCTCAGTTACTAAATTAAGCACATTTATGGGAAGTTTTACTAATAAAGGAAATAACAGCATAGTGCAAATGAGACGTTCAACAAACAAAAAAGGAAAACAAGCACCTGCTCCACCAAAACGTACTAGGTTAGTATTATTTTATATTTATTACTTATGCATCGTTTAGAATCTTATTATTACATTATTATTTTGAAAAAAAGTTCTTGAAAATATACAAAAACTCGATTGTTATAACATATCCATTATAATTTTATTTTATTTTATTTTATTACTTTAAACTATTTTAAGTTAATTTTAAAATCAGAACAATTATATGGTAATATACTTTTTAATTTACAGCCTTCTATCGTCATGTAGTTCGTTCAGAGATTCTGCATATCAGGATCAGGACAACCAAAATTCAGATATATCTAATGTTGCATTGCACGATGGTACTGATCTAAATGGTACTGACAAAATTTTTCAAGGTAGACTTTTCGTTACATGAATCAGTCAGATTTAATGATATCTTTTACACGACTTTTTCTAAATTTTTCTTTTTGTAAGGTCCATTTAATTGATTTTATATTTAGAATAAAGTTTGGCATTATGTATCGTAATACTCGTTCTAATGTTTGTGGGTTATTCTCTCCCTTTTAATTAAAAATAATTTTTATTAATTAGAATGCTTGACCAATGCATATATAATTTATATTATACAAAAATATTTTCATTTAATTCATCTTTATGCCATAGATCTGTAACAATTATTCTTCACTTTATATATACTTTATTCATTATGCAAACTTGGTCCAAATATTTGGGATCTTCAATTTCTAAGATTAATATAAGATAATTTTACATTTCTTATTTATTTGATGACATGTTCATAAGTAAGATTTAATTGTTTAATTTTATTAATTTAAAATAGAAAATTTACAAAAACTATAATTTTTTAAAAAGTTAATAACATAAAAAGTTTTAACAATTACTAAGTCTTGTATTACAATAGAACATTCATTTAGTTTATAGGTAAACATGAAATTTTATATTATATACTTAATGTTAGATTGAAACAAAAATTTGTCCCATTTTTTTATGCTAGAAAGCATTAGACATCATATGTAATCAAATAACACAGTTTTTTCTTTTTTCAATTACTTGTTATAGTCACTTTTGACAACATTAAGACTTCCATATATGAATACTTCAGGTTTGCCATACAATGCATCCAGCCCCAAAAACAGAAATAGCTTTTGCGCCAACCTAATAACTGAAATACAAAATATTTTATGTTGATATTATTAAATTATTATTCTCTAGATTGGTTGAATATTTTTAAAATCATAATTTTAGTCATTATTGTGTTCTTATTACATTTAAGTAGTGTTATTTGATTTGACCAAGAGAGTTGATCACATCATAATATTTTATCCAATGTTCTATTTTATTATAAAATTTCGCTTTCATTCTGTTAAGATGATCATTGTAAAATATGCCATTAAATATTATTAATATTATAATCAATTATTGAGAATAACCCATTTCAAATACAAGTATTAGATGATTGTCAAAAACATTCACATGACTGTAAATTAATCTATATTTAAAGCACTATGTTAAAGATATATTTTTATTAATATTTATATGTATTTATTTGTTAAAATATTTCAATCTCTTATTATTATTATTTTTTATATTGTTAGAAAAGTCGTTTTGAAGTACTTTAATTTTCTTTTGGTATAAACTTTTCATATATTAAAAAAATGATATACTATTAGCTAGTTCTGAAAATAACTTTAACTTTAGATGTAACAAATTTATTTTATATATGTGTGTGTCTTTTTTTGTTTTTTTTTTAAATATATTGAATTATGTTTATATCGTTAATAACATATTTAATATTCGAACCTTACTTTGAAATACTTTAATAATTGTTCAATCGTTTTTAAAATCTCTAAACCTATAAATTATATTTTTATTTACTAATTCTAAGAAAAATATAATTTTTTGAAATCTTAGTTAAGGGATATGTTCAATTAATAAACAATACTAAAGCTTTTGAAAATTAAAATTGTTTGAAAATTCCAAATTCGTGTACAAGATATTACGATAATTTGCAATATTATTCAATTTTAGCTCTTTATATTATAAAATATTTATATTGTATAATTTTATTATGCATTTTTTATAATGAAATTATAAACTTTTGTATAAAAAAAATTTAGTCTGTATGTAAAACACAATTATTTAAAAACTCTGTGCATCATGTTTATTATACACTTATGAATTATTTAATCAAACATAAAAAAAATGCTGAAAATCATTTTTGCAAAGTAATAGAATTTTAAAAATGTGAAAAAACAGTGTCATGTTTATACTTGACGAAACTAAACACAAATTTAGGAATGACACGTGATCTTGTGACAATAACTACTCAGTCGAGTATTGGGGGAGGTTGGGATATGGAGCACGACGGTGATGGTTTACAAGAGACAGCAGAACCCAATTTCTTTCCTCAATCATCAAGTTCACCGGAACCACTATCTAACCATAAATTAAAAATACGCAACCATACGTCTAAGGATACGCTGTCACAGAAGGTATCCTGCATAAATATTAGTTAGATACCCACTTGTTAGAGTCTCGAAAGATTAAAATAACATTTGAGTCCTTCTTTATCCATGTTTGACACTTTATTCAAATTCTTTACTTGTGATTTTTTGAAATCGAATTCAACACTTTTCACAGTTAAAGCATATAGTACTACGTAGATGCTAGTGTTAGCAATAGTATTCTCTCAATGCTTCTAATTTTGTATAGTATTTTTACTGATGTTTTGTTATAAAACAATATTTTTACCAATGTTTACATATTTTTAAAACAATATGTAATAAATAATAATTATTTCAGACTCAGAAACATTTTTTATATCTATAAAGATTGTTGATTTTTTTTATTACTTATTAAATTAAAATATATTTTTATAATTTCGTTAATTTTAGTACAAGAAATATTTATTTCTAGAAAGAGGAAGTCAAATATTTTTCATCTGTATTTAACTAATCAAAAGTATTATATAATTTTCTCTAACAAAAGATTATATAAATTAATGTATAATTATGCTAAAATTTACAAAATAATTTAATAATTATAGTCAAGCTAAAATTGTTAGAAATCACAGACATAAAATCGTTCAATATTTCTTTACACTTAACGTTTGAAAATTGGTGTTTTTAAAAGATAGATAATTTTAAATTTAATTTTTCAAAATATTTCTTTAATTGAAGCTAATTAATAATTGTATTAATAAACATAAATATTATAAATCAAAACAAATATTTTCTTCAGAGAATATTAATAATAATTCAATTCCTTATTATGTTCAATGTTTTTTAAATACATTATTTAAAACTTAATTAAAGATACGTTTTTCGTTTAAATATCTAAAAAATCGATCTTTTATTTAATATTAAATCCAAATTATAATTTAAAGAATGTTTTATTATTATAAAAATTATTATTTGTCGTTTAAATGTATTTGCGACCTTATTGATTATGAATATATCAATCGTTTATTTTATTAAATTCATAAAATAGTATTTATTAACGTATTAATATCCTATTACATTGATTCGAATAATACTTCTTTACTAGCAATAATGAAGAGAAAGAAGTAGATAAATTCAAAACTTAATATTTTACATAGAACAATATCATATTCAATTATAAATGTAACTCTTGAAAACTTTAATATTTTTATTTTTCATATGTTCCGCTTCATAAATATTTCGATGAAAAAAAATATCAATTCTTTTAATATTTTTAAGCATAAAATAATATGATACTTGTAAATAGTAAATAAAGCTTATACTTATTTCATTATGAAAAATATGGTATAGATTTATCAAAGTAAGCAAGAATATCAATTATTAAAATTCTTTCATCGATAAATACTCTTCAATTTATTTTTAATTTAATTTTGGTAATTTTAATATCATATGTAGGTTTTCTAAGGTTACTTAGAATCGTATGTTTTAATTTCTACTGATGGATAAGTATTTAGTATTTACAAAATCAGTACAAATTGTTGCCTTCGGTTTTAAAACAATTTTAACTTCGAAAAGTTCTTTCATTAATTTAATATTGTTTATTACTTTAAAAGTAATACTTTGTTTTAGCTAGTCCACGTGGGAGCCTTAGAGGTGCAAAATGTTAAAAGAGCGATTCATCGCTACGGTACTCTGCCAAAAAATGCCAGGATAGGAGCTTATCTTGAGTCTCTGCGTCAAAGCGGATTGCCGGAAAATCAAGAGAACAATAGTACATCTCTGTTACCGTCAATGTGCACTTTTGTAGTAGAGCAACAAGCATCCGAGACACCAGCGAGTATCAGCATTGTTGAAACACAGCAACAGCAACAGCACCGCTCGCTCTCGCCCCGCCAAAATAAATTGCGTAATCAGTCACAAATGACGCGCAGTAGCTCTGCAAGCGGCGTCGTTCAAACATACGAGCTTCCAAACTCACCACGTAGTCGCATCGACATTGGATCCTCCCGTAAATGTAACAATATTAGCAGCAATATGAATGTTAATGGTAATACTACAGACAGCAGTAGCATTAGAACGTTTCGCACACCTACAAATACTTGGACATTTAGGACGTCTAGTCCCCCAAAACTAAACCAACCCAGTCTTGCCAACCTCGAATTTCCACCTCCTCCACTTGATCTCCCTCCTCCACCTAGCGAATTACTCAACTTTGGAAATCAATGCGATTTGATATTACCCCCGTCAATTTCATCAATCAGTCAGTCTCCATGTGGTTTCAAAAAAGTATCTAAGTCTGAGCGGCGTTCAAAGGAGGAGCAAACACAAAGCGATGAAGAACGAAACAACGATCTTAAAACAGCTGAACCTTCACCAAATGAAGCCAGTTCTAGATTTGGTGTAAATTTAAAAAGACGAGAACGAGAACAGCAACAACAGTTACTATCACAACAAAGTGAATCTAAAGTGACGGATGCCTGTGGTCAAACTTCGCCTCAAGATGAAACTGTTCCTTTGCCACCACCACCGCCTCTGCCACCTCCGCCAACTTCCACCAATATCGAAAGCAGTAGCGATGTTCAAGATATCAAACCAAATGGCAGCCTTAATACCTATTCTTCGAAGCCTGGTATGAAAGAAATACTCGAGCTAAAGCTTATCAATGAAATCAAACAAAGTTGTGAATCTAAGTCAGTTGGGAGTCTCAGAAGGACAAATTTTGTTAATAGCAGTACACCTTTAGATCCGGCATCACAATTATTGTCTGAGCTTTGTGCAAACTTTAGTACTGACACAACCAGAGATAGTGAATGTGCAGTTACTAGCGTCGACCAAGAACCGAAAGAACTTCAAATTGTAGGCATTTCGCCACTTACCGAAAACGCAGTAGGTCTCGGATTTAAGCTAAAAAGACTCGATAGGCGAGCAAACCACCCACTACAGAGAGAAGAGAACATCGATGGGCAGATTATTGATTTTAAAGCGCGATTGCGAAAGATCGACAATGTCACTGATAAGTTGACACCAACACTCTCAGGATACGATGAAAAACCCGGTAAGCGTTCGGATGATGAGAAAACAAGTGGTGTGGATTCGCTAGATTGCCCATCGGATGAACAATTCGAGGATAAGAGACGAAGCACGGGCAGCATTAGTAGCCTCAAAAAGCTCTGGGAAAATAAGGAAATGAATTGTATTGAAACAAGTGGTAATGGGACTGGTATGCAACTAGTTCCCACGAGCCCGAAACTCGGAATCACTATGCGTTGTCTGGTTGGTCGATCGGACTCAGCTATAGACCCAGCCGAAGACTCTCCAGAAGATCTCAGCGGCGCATCGACACGCAGTTCCACGACGAGTAAAAGTGATGGTCGGCTACATTGGCCGCCAAGCACAGAATTTGAGAAGCCGCTGATTCCAACGCGGCTAACAAAGTCTCATTGTGTTTCGGGAAAACACTTTAACTCGTCAATTTATGCTACGCCAAATTGCCAAAAGATTAGTTTTGAAGAAGATCAACAGCAGCAACAGCTGCCAAAACAAAGCTCAGACTCTGGACCGCGGCCTAGTTGCGGTAAACAGAGCATGTTCGAGATTGCCAGCGTGATCGAGAACAGCATCATCAATCTGAAGAGTAATCCCAGCATAGTAATGGCTAGTTGGCTGCAGCTATCTGATAAGGTCGGTCTTCTTCACAGTATGTGCTTCAATTACGCACAGGAGGCAACGATACCAGTTCATGCGAAATTTCACTTTCGCGACGTCATTTCGAGATTAGAATTGCAAGCACGTCAACTTAGAGCTGCTGGCACACGAAATATTGCCGAAAATACTAGGCTGCTCACAGATCTACAAAATACAATAAAGGATGTAAGCAATATGCTGCAAAGATAAATGTGCACCTAAGCATGTAAATGCAAGCATGCGGTGACGGGAAGCTCTTGCATTTGCTTTTACGTACTTGTTAACGATAATCAAAAGAGGAAAAGACGCAGATAAACGGAAGCTCAAGTATTTGCTAAGCATACTTACTTTTTCCTTTTGTCGTAGTTTTTTTTATCAAGACGATTCCAACTTATAACTATACATGTTAATCAACTCAAAGATATTATTTTTTAAGTAAGTAAATGCAAAATCCATCGATCTAAGTCATTAGTGATGATTTTTGAAGAAAGAGAAAATGAGAATGATGAAAAAGCAAAACACGTTTTTAGTCTATCACTCCAGATAACACCATAGGACTGATTTAATGGTATTTTTAATTAAATAAAGGTATAAAAATTAAGAAAGAACTCGGTATATTTGGATATTACAGAATAAGTGCACGAGTGTACGAGAAATGTGAGAAAAGTGTTGAAACTTTTCAATGAAAAAAAGCATGTACGTGTATACGGTCGTAATTTCAATAATTTACCACTAATAAGTAAGAAATGAAAACATTTGAAAACAAAACTAAAATATAGATTTATATATTGCAATAACGGAAGCTTTCATAAAACAAATGTAAAAATAACTATGAACATATTATAATAAAGACACAAAACACTTGAATAATATAAGAAATATGAAAATATGAAAACTTTATGTACCAAAATTGTTTGAAGTAACATATATCATCTTTATTTCAAATTTAATAAATGAAAAATACCACTTAGTATATTTTGAACTAAGTGTTAAGATTAGATAAGATTATAAATACAAAATATATTTAAATAAGTTCATGTATACTGTGGGACAATATAACAATTTTGTATTTATATAGTCGGAAGATAACAAGATTGGTGATTAATAATTTCGATCAGATTGTTAAAATAAAATATAAAAATACCAGGAAATTATGTGCATTGTTCAATAGACGTTAAATGTTCTTCCATAGATTAAAATAGGTCTTAAATTATAGACAGCATTTGATGGCATGTAATTTTTTTATTTACTTATAATATCAAATGTGCGTGTAAGAAAAAAAATAGCGTAAGAGTTACAAAAATTCGTTTTTAATTAAAGATTTCATACTCTTATATACTTACTAAATCGAATTAATACTTACTATCATGAATAAGATATGAAAAGAAAATTTTACCCTTCTTTTTAATACCTGTTATTAAATTAATATAAAAGTGCACTTTATTGTGTGAATTTTTAGTTGACTGGTTTTATTTGTTTTTCTTTAATATCTGTGATAGAGCATCCAATCCTGATTTGGCCTTTCTTGATATTAAAAAAATTATGCTCATAATGAGTATTATATACAAAATGAATTATGTAAGAAAAAAATTAATTAATGAAATGTACGTTGGTGAAAGTTGATATGAAACCAACAATAAATGTAATGTGTATTATAGTAATTTTATTAATTATTTATGTTTACGTTTAAATTTATTTTTCTTTTTTTCAGTGGAAAGTTTTAGCACTGATTGATCAACAATTGTACGAACTTGCTAATTAAAAAATTTAATATTGCTTTATACATTGATATCAACTTGAAAATAAAAATACTGATAAAACTATGCAGCTTTAATTATATTTGTTACACATTAAAAATACTACATAATTCTACATTTTAAATAAGTTTGTGTGGATGAATAATTTATTGATGAATGTCATTATAAGTCTTATATTTATAGTTTACATTTTAAATATTTTATAGAAAGAAATTCAACTTTCTAATACTTCTTGGGTTCTCTAACAGTCACTATTTTCCACTTATCACCTAAAGCAGTTATTAAAAAGTTTTGGTTAAATGTCTTTATGCTTTATCTTGATACTTTACTTGTCCACTAACTAACTAAAAATGTTAATTGGCTAGCCACAGCAAGTCCTATAAAACTAGAGTATAAGTATAATCTTTTAATTTTATACCAAATAAAAATACTATAAGTCAAATGTAATATTAGCTGTAATAGGTTGAGCATCTAAAGTAATAACTGAATGATCTGAGGATGGCAATTCTGTCCAAAAATTTTGTATTTGATCTTTTCTTTCTATTCCATTACCATTCCATATTAAAATAGCAGTATCCATGTATATGTATACTATAGTGACATTAACTATTATAATAAATTAAGCATTAATATAAAATATAAGATTGTTATAAAGTTATATATATCTTACATATCTACGTTTATCTAAACTTTCATAATATAATTTTGAAAACTCTTTTGCAGTTCAACAAGCTTGGTCAATTTTAGTTCTTAATTCCTGTAATAAATAATTCATATTTAATATTATTATTACAAGAAATATTTATTTGTTAATTGGAAAGCAACTTTTGCTGTACTTATTTATTTTATAAAAGTAACTAAATACCAATTTTGAAAGATTCTATAAATATATACAATATATAATATAAATTTACCTCTTTCAGTTTTCAAAAATCAGAGTTTCTTCATTTTTTTATTCATCAGTTTTATTTTAAATATATAAGCAAAATAATATAACCTCATTTAAATAAAATTTATAAATATGTTTCTTTTAATCTACGAACCTAGAGCAAACACTGAAATCTTATTCAGCGAGTGGACAAATTTAAAGCATGCGCATTAGAGGGTGAAGCTGATTGGCTTTTAATAACGTACCAATCGAGAATATATCTAAATATGTGGATGTGGGTGAGCAACATTGGATAAGACAAATACCCCATGAGAAATGTTGAATTAATTTAGTCAGCAAGTTATTATATGAGCAAATGTGTTAGTTATTATAGATCAAATATTTAATATATTATTTTGTATACGTGTCTTATTTCACGCAGGTCTGGAGTTGTTATAGATTGTAGTGGATCGGAATGAGTAAAGCCCTGCTTCAAAAAAGGAAAAAATTAAGTATTATTCTTCTTTAACGTTGCTGAAAGGATGTCTTCTGATAAAGCATATTCCGAATTAATGTGTTTTGGAGAAATCATAATAAACATTTTGTTGATATCAATGTTGAAATTTATCTCATTGATACATTATAAAATTTGCGAGGACCGAAGTGTAATAACGCAAGGGAGCACATGTTGAGATTTTTTAAACGAAATGTCTTTTCTGTCGTGATATACCTCAGGGATTAGCTTGATTTACTGTAGCTATGTTCCGAATAGTTCAATGAAATCCTTGTATGTTCTTTTAGCCGAGAGCTTGAAATAAGGCATTAAAGAAGGATGTCTTAAATTGCGTCTCTTGGTCTATCAAAAGGACTTTAAGATATTCAAATGTTTTAATTTAGTAACTATAGAATTCTTCGGCCATTATTTATGTTGTTATGTTGATCACGGGAATAGCTTGTCATCGCATGAAAGAACATTCGATCTTACTTAAGTACATGAATCCGTCAGGCATAAGCATTTGACTGATCAGATCTATGTGGTCAAATAATTGATGTTTTTCCAAGAACGTCATCGACTGGAGGTGTACATAGTAGCCTAACCTTAGGTGCCTCATTGGATGCAAATACGACGCGAGACCTGTGCTGTATTTTCGACTGCTGTATTTCGACTCGAAGGGAGTATGTCTGTGGTTAACACATTGTACGAGATTCCCTTATAGTCTGGACATAATATGAATTTCTATTGTCTCAGAATAATGGAATTGCTTTTTAGCAATTGTTGAAGTTATTAATGCGTCAGCTGCAATGATTTTTTGCGTCAAAAACATACTTGATAGTGACGGAAAACTCACGAAAGTAGTTAATGAACATCGGTATCAGGGTAAACTTTCACTCGCATTTTGGGAGGTGGCAAAGGTCATTAAAGGCTCATTATTTCCTTGTATATATGCACCTGTACATAATAAATAGTATTAGACATACTACCGAGAGTTGCGAGCACGTTAATCGTTAAAGCGGCGAGATGTCGCTGAATAAATATATGCATTTTACTTGCCTAAATGCAAATATTTATTATTTAATTCTTCCCTATTTGGTCGACTCTGGAAATTTGTGTGCTAAACGTAGCATAAGTCAGATTCAAAGGACAGAAAGAAGATAACCAGGAACAAGTTAAACTATTTGAGGAAAAACACATTTAAATTTACAAAGAATTAAAGCGTGAACATCCCCTACCATAGACTGTAAGTAAATGTGAAGAACGTAACATCGTTTTAACGAGTTTTAAACATTCTTATGACATGTAGTAATTATTAATTCTGTATATACCAAAGGTATTGTTACTATATATTAGTCAGTTATGTATAGAAACTAGTATTTTAGAATTTTATTAAAAAAAACTGTTTTAAATTATACCTAAAGATATGTGTGCGTGCGATGTTTGACGTTCAAAAACACACGCTGCGTACAAACAGTAAGCACTTCAATCTAGGATCATAGCGCCTTCCGTTGCAGTTTTATAGGCATGCGCAGCTGAGTCGCCTAATTCAACTAGTACCCATCAGTCTCACCGCCGCCGGTAATCCATAACACATATCTCGATATGCTGATAATTTTCAGTCGTATGTTATTCGACATGCACATTTATCTTCCTTCCGCGCTCGCTCGCCACAACAAAAAATCTACAGCTATAAACTCCCTGCTTTCCATAAAAGGTGGGAGTCAAAAAACTGGAGCACAAGTCTTCAAGGAACTAGGCCAATTTGCCTGGACCATTTAAAACCGAAGAATAAACCGCTATGTCTAGATCAAAGAATAAGATACCGCATCCAAAATCACCCGAATTGTATTATTGAATAGCTTAACCTTTTGTAAATAAAAGGCTAAAACTGAGAAATGGACTCGAGTTATTTTTCTTGTCCTCACTTTTCCCCAAAACAACATTTCTCTTTTAACTGTATCCTCATCTAGAAAAAATCAACGTGAGCGTAAACTTTGCAGTATTTATGTATATATATATATATATATATATAAAATGCTAAAAAGAATCGATTTTATTAAAAAATATAAAGGTGAAAAACTAAAAAAACATAATAATAAATTAAGATATTTTATTTTTCTCTATGCTCTATTGTTAGAATTATTAAATTATAAATATTAAGATGCACTTTTTAATTAAAATTAAAACAGTATGTAAAGAAAAAGATTGATGCATACAAATCCTATTTAAAGTTTATAAACGATAGACCGTGTTTTCACTATATTACATCAACAATATAACAATAAACTGACTTGTAAATTTATTATATACTTAAATTTCTTTAATTCGTTTTTTAAAATCTATTTAATGTATATAATTAATAAAATATATATATAAACATTAAAATCTAAACATAAGTACAAATCTCGAACTTGTTGGGAAAATTGTATTATCAACCTAGGCCTTCATAAAGACAACTAGGACCTGGTATCCCCGCTTGGAGATTAGCCTATTCCCTTTATCAATTTTTTATTATCGTCTGGGTTGACCCTTTGTTAGGTCTGCTTTGGAATCGCCCTCAGAAGGGCGGTTTGTTCGTACGTCAATTAGCGGTTATACTGAATAGTTTTTTGCCGTTTGCACGTTCATCGCCCTCAAAAGGAAAATGGGAAGGAAAGGTACATATAAAAGTAAAAATCTAAAGTCCTAAAAGCTCGAGCAGCGTCGCTCATATCATCGTACGGCACTTTCTTCCACTTTTTTGGTCCGATTCTACGCCGTGCCAATGCACAAACTCTACCTCAAGCAACGCCGCTTGATCAACGCAAGAGCGCTTACAGCTATACCGGCCCAAAATAACGCAGCGCCAATTGTCTAAGGGTCGCTTCCTGCCGAAGCCACGCCGCTCCAATCACCGCGGCAGCATCTTGACGAGAAATTCTGAGTCCTCTCTCGGAACGCGTCGCTTCACCACACTTGCTTACATGACTCACGATGAGACACCTTCTCCAGTTCGGACTCATACGGTGCGATCATTATGAGTCATAGTAATATCAGTGCGAAAAGTACAAAATAAATGTAGGAATATTAAAATCTAAGTGACCAAAGATATTTGGAAAGTTAGTCAGCTTTATCAGTAGATACGATTGGACTGTGAACATTTTATACGAACACTAGAGTTATTTATATGTTTTTCTTAATAAAGCTGATGAAATCGGCCTCTCACAATATTATAAGTAGGATTTTATTTTTCATTTATTTTTCACCTTAAGTTTCTTTAACAAAGAATAATCATTACTTTTTAGTATATATGTTTTGCTAATCATATTTTTGCGTAGAATAGCGAACAAAAAATATATAGATGTACATTAGTTAAAAACTAGTTACAAAGGCATACAAAAAAATTTAATTATGTACATTAAAATTTTGCAAATTAAAAGAATTCTATCTAACAAAATTAAAGAGTTTATATAGATCAACATAAATTTAGATAATAAAAATATACACATAATATGCACATAAATTGATATAAATGAATATAAAAACAAATTTATTTGTGATTATAATGTTACAAAAAATACATTTTTTAAATAGGAGTAGCAAGTTGAGTAATTGTTTATGAACAGCAAACATAAAAATAATTCTATACACTTGGTAATTTATAGTTAATGATAAGAATATATAATAATTCGATTCGAAAACCGAATATTTGATGATTTCGGTATGACAATTATTAAATAAGATTAAAAAAATATGCAATTGCCGATTATCAAGTCTAGAACTACAAAAAACATGTTAAGTAGGGAATTGCAGAATATCTGAACACTTCGTAAAATATTACTATAACAAAATAATCATGTGAAATAAAGAATCGTTTAGTAAGGAATAAATAGTAAAATATTTAATCAATATATGAATATTGTAATAATTATGAATATATAATATGAATAATTAAATAATGAACGATGAACAAATAAAAAGTTAAGCGCTTATTATAAATTACAAAGAAAAACAAAAGTTATTAAAAACCTTTAGAAATGTTACACTATCAACACACACGCACACACACACGTATTTATCAAAATAAAAGAAATAAATATGTGTAAGCATTAAAAAGTAAGGAATAATCTTATTATTTATTTTTGCTATAGTTCCATATATGGGATTCATGATTTCCCAGGACAAATGAAGGTGGCATAATAAGTTGACATTAAATTCAGCCACACACACGGTGTAATCAATTGAATTGTCCCAACTAAATATTATGGCGCTTCAATCATAGTTGACGTCTTCTCTGATCCTTCTTCGATGGGAACTATCTCAAACCAATCGTACAAGACATAGTGGGCACAGGTGCATTTATACTTGTATGCACGAGGCATCTGTGATATGAGAAACATGTACCGGACGTATGTCAATTGAAAGAGGAACTCCAACAAATAGACGATAATAACCATAATTTTATAATATTATTAGATTTGCTACAAAATATAAATTTAAACAGAGTGAGAAAAATAGCAAGCAAAAGAAAATTACAAAAATTGAATGATGAAATTTACAGGTATTAAAAATTTTGTACTAACAATAAAGTTATTTGCTGTTACTCGTGTGTTTTTTCTAATGGATTTGATGAAACAGCCTTCTTACAATACGATTTTTTATTCACTTAATCATTTTTTTTATAAGACTTAACATAATAATGTTTGACTAATTTAACCAATTTATCTTGAAGAGCTAGATAGTAAGGATCACGAACAATTTAAATTGAGCATAGAATATTTGTTTGACACTTTTATTTTCTTAGATCTGTATTTTTACAAAATATTTTGAAGTTTACTCTAGAATTTTTTATATATATTTTTAACATATTTTATTATAGGAATTCGAGATTAAACTAAAAGTAAAATACATATACATTAGACCAAATAACGATTTTTTTAGCCAAAATAATCAAATAACGAAAGAACTTATTTTTGATCGAAACATTAAATAAAATCTGTCTTCTTACTGCTTCATGAGTTTTTATAACTGTGTCTTACTAATAAATATACGTAGAGAAAGGTTTTCTTTTTTTCTCTCTCAAATAGGAAAAATTTAACGATCTAGAATTTTCAACCAGGGCCCGTACTGTCAACAAGAAAGGGTCTATCTTGTTAAGTAAATGACCACGCTTGCATTTTGAATAATGAAAGCCTACACATATATGCACATACACAGCAATATCCTCTACTGTGCAATTGCAGTCTCAAGAAAATGTATTATATATCTACATATATATATTACCGTTATGTAATTCTTAAACTAATAAATAATTAAAATTATTAATCAAATAAAAATTATATAATGCCAAAACAAAATTATAAACAAATCTAATAATTTTAAAGCGTTATAAACAATAATATCACACCGATTTGTTGTTGTTGTTTATTAATATATTTTCAAAGCACACACAAAAATTATAAAAGCAAATGAATAGTAATAAAAATAATAATGTAAAATAACAATAATAAATAATTATAACTTGAAAGGAAATTGATAGTATAATAAATTCAGTAATACTAATATATAAACCATTATAAGTAAATAGTAATTAATTCGAACAACAAAAATAAATTATAAAAACTTATAACGATAATAAATTTACTAAATAAATTGATAAAAAACGAAAATTATACAACTGCGACAAATTAGAAATTAGAATTTAAATTTTGTTTAAAAGGAGAGAAGTTTCCCATACACAGTTAGTATAATTTAGTTCAACCTTCAAATCTCATTACTAGAAGTCAGCTTCAGACCTGTATTAGAAGTGAGTATTAATACTCTTTTAAAATTCATTACGTAGTTTTTTTCTTTAAAGAGGATTGACCTTTACCTTTTCCTTTTCCTTTAGTTGTTCTCTTAGTAAATCTTTCAACACAATTGCGAGCGGGACGAAAAATCTGGCCGCGTTTTTATTCTAAATGATTTCTTCAACATAATTGCAGGCGAAACCTAAGTTCTGGTCGCGTTTTTATGTTTTTAAATTCATATAATTACGGGCCAGATTAAAGTCTGAGTGCATACTACACTTACAAAAATACGTAAATTTGCTTTGCTAGTTGCTCAAAGATCGATTGGTTCTCTTTCGTCACTTACACGGTCTTGTATCTGCTATTTACAAGTCGGTCATTCTGACCCAGATAATCTTTAACAATAGTGTTTCCCAAATATCGTATAAAAGTATAATTCAGATGATATTTACTTGATAAACTCTTACATTATACATTTATAACAGATCATATAAGCTAAGGGTTTATATTGTATTATACGATGAAATTCTTCTTGTAAAGCTGAATACAGTCTTAGATTATATGGCATAAAAATGCTATTACAAGAAAATTTTGTAACTTTAATCTCTCCTACCTTTTTAATTACATACTGATCGTGATCCAAAACATTTTATATTTAGTAAAAATGTTTTAATTAAGATATAAGTTTTTTTATTAACGCATAGCTTTGTATCTACATTAATATAATAACATAATCGTCTTTTTATACATTATTGTATTTTTGCATCTATAATTGCATTGTTTTTCACTTACATTTTGAGTTTTTACTATATAGTTATGTTATTGATCTTTTGTCGAATTTTTTCTAGATTTTTAACATTTTTGGAATTACCATCTAATATTTGTCATATATTTTCATTTTTATTCTCTTAGTTCTTTAATCAAATAAAATTTATTACATCACTTGAATTTTTTTATTACAATTTTTTGACAGTTTTGCGGTAATTGTAGTTATTATTATATTATGACATTCGATTTGACCATTTGAAAGCGTTTTCATGATCTATGATTATCGATTTCGGTCTAATATACATTCGCAAATATTCTTTTAAATGTATTAATTATTCTAAAAAGTTTGTATTTTTATCAGAGAACACCTTAATAAATTTTCTAAATCCATCAATAATACCAAATAAATACTTATATCTTTTTTCTGATTATTTTTGTTTAATTGTTCAAAGTATTTTTATGAACAATCTGAAAATATAATTTATCTTTAAAAATGTCATTAATTACCCACATTGTTTTTCATTAGATAGTGAAAACTTGATACATCGACAATAGTAAAAAATATTTCCTTATCTTTTTCTCGTAGTTAGAAACCAATATAATTTATTGTTATTAATGACTTTTTATTGGTCAGCATGACGTAGGTCCTCTTGGTATGTTAGAATGACATTGATTTTCACTGTAAAATAATAATTTTTTCATTTTGTTGTTTCTATGTATAAGTTCGTTGCAAAATTTTTTTGTGTGAATTGTAATTAACTACATTAATTTATTTTGGATTGACATGACACATTGCTTATTCTTTTCAAAAGCATTTTCTTTAATTATTAATATGCTGTGTCACTGATTGAGCGTATCAACATAAAAACAATCTATACTGAATTCTAGATATTATTCTTAGATTAAAAATATTGTTTGATCAATCTTGGTTCAAAACTGTAACAGTCCATTATCGTTTTTAAGTCGAATTCCATTAAATGAATCGTTGTATGCTAATAAAAATAAGATACGAGTTTTAAATAACTATTGACTTGCTTTTGCAAAAGAATTGTACCCATTCTGATACGTTTGCGTTACAATTTAATTCCGTTTACGTGGTCAATGAATATATTACTAAAATAAGTTTTTTGTTATTTTAACTTTTAAATGTATAATTTTTATTTATTTCAAATTTAAATTCAACTTTATCTTTTATTCAATGCAAAAGTAACGAGAGATATAATTATTAAAATTTCTTTGTTATAAGCAATAGAATAATTCTTACAGACTATTATCATCGTTTGGATGACTTCCGTAGAAACTAAGTAGATATTCTAAATAATCTATTTCCTTTCATGCGAGAAAACGTTTATTTATTTCAAAAATCAAGCAA
This sequence comes from Wiebesia pumilae, assembly GCA_018907045.1. Taxonomy (NCBI): domain Eukaryota; kingdom Metazoa; phylum Arthropoda; class Insecta; order Hymenoptera; family Agaonidae; genus Wiebesia; species Wiebesia pumilae. Next base: position 1,917,610 of record JACCHZ010000125.1, on the reverse strand, counting down.
TGTTGTCTTGATATTTAAAAACTCTTTTTAACTACTTTTGTAGTTAAAAAGCTCTTTGACAGTTTCTATACTCAAAAAATCATTAAAACATATTACAATTTTAAATCTTACTAAAATTTTTAGCTTATTCGTTAGTCCAAATATGACCTAGCGGAGTCACAAAGTACGTATATGGTATTGATTCATTTGACATTATAATATCTGTTTTTTAAATCTTATTTATAAAAATGTTTTATTTTTATTTATTGATTTATCATATATTAACTAATTCGTAATATTATCTTTTATGGTTTTTTTTTTAAAAAAAAAGATGTTTTTTTCTTTTTTTGTTAACCGTAATAATCAAGCTTATATATATGAAGGATCTCTCGGGCGAATAATTTTTCTTATTGGTAATCATATATAAGAATTTGTAATTTTCTTAACCTATATATGAAAGCCGTCTTGGTCAAAAACTTATGAATTGATTATGTCAGAAAGTTATTTTTATTTTAAAATTAACTCGTACGTGGTGTATTCAACACTACAATGAATACAATATATCTTTGAAATTTGCATGATCGCTTGAATCACATCCGATTTTTCTATTATTTTTGTCTTCGAAATTTTTATTTTCATCACAGAGGGTAATAGTAATATTATAATAGAAAAAGTCTCTTTCTCATACCACCATACAATTTATTATATTATCGAGAACTATATAAAATACTAAATTGATAATAAAATTTTTAATTTGTACTTTTTGACCATTAAAAAACCATCAAAATTTCATGCACAATCCGTTTATGTCATAAAAATCATATTTACATTTCGAAATTGGAAATAGTGCTTATAATAGATAAATACTTTCTTTAATAAAACTAATCAGTGATCTTGAATCAAGCATCGCATTAATTTAGTATTTAGATATTGTAATTATTACCATTAATTTCGTATATTAGTGATATTATATATGGATTTTCACTGTGGACTCTACAGCATTTGTGAATCTTATTTTATTTGACGTTGTTCCGATATTCTGCGTAAATAAATTACGCTGTCTGCCATTATGCGTACACAATAATTTCACTTACACTCCATAGATTCGCTTAAGAACTTTCTTATTTTATTATCTCCTTGATTTTAATGTAATTGTTGTAGGTTAACTTTAAAATCAATTAAAAGTTGAACTTTGTAGCGAATAATTGTGTATTTAATATAAAAAAGAACTAGAAATTATAATATAAGATGAAATAATTTGATAAATAATATAAGATAAACTAATTTTGACACTGAGAAAACATTATTTTAATATAAGCACTCGTATATTAAGTGAAGCAATTTATTTACTAATACTATATCCAACAAAGACAGTCTCCTTTAAATTTACATATAAGATCATCTCAAATGCTCTATTAATAATAACTAATACTAATACTAATTATCTAAGAGAATTGGTGTATATTTTTCTTTCCATGTCGATCATTTCCTTCTTTAGAGATCACAGCCCATACATACAAATACACGCATATTTTTGCAACTTCAATCTTAATCTGATTTGAAATCCGAACCAGACAAATTTCGTGCTTGTAAAAACTTCTTTAACTTGTTATTGTTCATTCTGATGTTTTATCTCTAATTTCACTCACAAAAACTCAAAAACTTGACATTCGCTTAAATCTTTATATACTTCACAACGCAGAAATTAAACATATAATCTTGATCGATATCACAGTCAACGAGTATAGAAAAATATTTTCACCTTTAAAACTATAGTTTTTTGGCACATTTTTCTTATTTACTGTTGCATCATATGAAAAAATGTTCTTTTTTAATTTTTTTATCTCACTTTAATTTTCTACTCGTTTCGGTATTAAAATAGAAATAATACACTTTTATTAAGCCAAACAACGCTTTTTTTCAGATAAAATGATCGAGCAATGCACAAACTTATTTCCAATCGAAACGTTATATAAAATCTATTTTCTTAAGCTCTATAACATTCCCATAAAACTTTAACTTAAAAACAAAAATTAAAGTAGCGAGTTATGAAACTTCCTTATTACGACACCATGACATGAAATATATTTGATATAATAATTATGGGATTTAAAACCCGAAATTGCCTTCAGTCATCGCTTCATAATAAGAAATAGAAAATATTGACGCACTCACAAATAAAAATTATTGTGACGTAGATCAACGCATTTACCTAAAAATCTAAATATAAAAATAATTGCAAAACTTTTTTTATATACACATTTTCTCATGTAAAGAAAGTAGATTGACATGTGCAAGTAAAAAAAGAAACCAACTGGTTTCAACAAATTTAATGGCAAGTATAAAATTAACACATACAATTAACGCATTTCATGGCGAATACAACATTAGCATTACGTAACCGACACGTATTAGACCTTCAATCTAAAAATAGTTTTTGTAACTCCCGAAAGATAGCGTTAGCACATTTTTATGAGAATATCACCATTGTATAAAACCGTAATACCTAATGACCAAAAACGACAATTCCTAAAGTAATCGAACACCACAAAACATAATTCTAATGCTGTAAGAAGCGACACATAAACAACTGTTGCAACATCGACACGTTTTCCATGAAATCATGTAACCTAAAACGAAACTTAGTCTTCAAATAATGTCAATAACCTTACGATTTTATGCGAACAATAAATAAGCAGCAGTTTTAGTATCGATATTTATTGGAAAAGTAACTGAAATCAGCATAGTGATCGATTATAATATATTGACTGCATTTTTGTAGAAGCACTCAGATTTTATAAAAATTAAAATAACTTGTTATTTTTAGAAAGTTCATTTGATTATTCCTGATCAACATTTTATACCATGATGTCTACATAATACTTATGCATCATTTCATCTTAAGTTTAATTCTTTAATTCTTATGCATAATTTTCAAAGATTTATCAGTCAATTATTTGCTTTTAATTAAAATTATTTTCAATTATTTTATATTTTATAGTTTTTAAGTATATATAAATAATAATAATAAAAATATAATAATAATTAAATGATATTTAACTAATTTTTTAACATTTATAACTATTGCATCATTATTCTAAAACAATTCACTTAATGGTACAAAATTGAATCAAAGAGGTATTTCTTTAATAGAATTACCCTCTATTAGGTATTAAATTATAATTTCAAATTCTATTATTAATTTAGATTCTTTTATGTTTACTTTAATATTTATTTGTAAAGTTAAAAAAATAGTTATTTTTACTGACTCATTCATTACAATTATTAATATAACAGTATTATTTTTCTTTAATGTACATTCATTGACTGTTCATTAATATCATTTTTCAAAAATGAAAAAGTTTGTATCAAAACTTATTTTAATTAAGATATGAATTATATTGGTTATATTAATCAATTAATTCTTAGCTTAAATTAAAGGATGTAAAAGCATTGACAGCTAATAAATGATTCTTTCCCAGAAAATGTAATCATTAATATCAATGATTTTTATTATTTTTTATTTTTAGATTTCTAATGCCTTATCTGTGTATTAGTTAAATAACAAGTTATATCATGTTCTAATATTATTGAAGACTAAATACACATTTTACACTGTTATATCAACTCCAAATCTGAGACTGTATTTCTTTTCAGATAATTGCATTTAATTATATAATCAATAACAATTATAATTAGGTCTTCAATTTCTAAAAAAGAATATTATTAATTCATGTATTTTTATATACAAACACGATAAAAAATATCTATATAATATTTTTTACCACATCTAAAATTTAGTTGATATGGTAAATTTCTGCTTACGGAATGCACAAAATATAAATTTTTTATTTTCAATATCTTTTTCTTTATCTTGTAAAAGATTTTATATATTATAGAAATTGTCTATATTTTAATAAAAATTTATAAATATAAATATAATCTTATTTCATCGTCATTTTCAAGTGCTACTAAAATTACTAAAATTATATATTTTAAAAATTGTTAACCATTTTTTACTCTTTATTTTCAAGTTGGTGTACTTAATATAGTATATTATTTTTAATAAATATTTCTATAATGAATGATTTTTATTATTTCTTACCACTTTTAGATTTATGTATTGAGGAATAATGTTATAAAACGTTCTGTCAATGTTTCTGAATTTGCACCCTGATAAGCAGCTTGAAGGTGGTACACTTTTGTAAGTCTCAAATATATAGATTTGTGAATATCACAAAACTAGAAAGTGAACATTAGTAATAGAATCAAGCAAGAAATATAAATTTTAAGACTATTTAAATTAATAAAAAATACATATATTTTTTACAACGTTTATTCATTAAAACTTTCAAAGTAAATGTCTTATTTCTGTATTTGAACATTGTAATGATATAATGTCGTTAGTTTTATATAAGTTGAATTATTTCGTAATTTTATTTTTATTTTCCGATTAACAAATTAAATAAATATAATTAAATACAATACTAAAATTTTATATAAATTAGTACCAGTATTAATATTTATTAATATCAATTTTAAATTTTGAATTTTAACATTTTTCCATATAAATTATTAGCACATTTTGATTATAGCGGCTAATTCAGTCGGCAAATTAGAATCGTGAACAAAATACTGAATAACTTACGATGTAGAGTAAATCACAAGAATGGTACATGGCGTATAGACTACGTGTTACGCCATAATCTAGCGTTGACAGACATACACATGATCGATTACAGAAGCGCGAAAGAGAATGAGTGATTCGGGGGCGGCAAAGATGTTGGTGAGGCAGGGGATGTAAAGAGAAAACGAAGATAGGAGTCACGTGACTCTCCCCAAGTGTGTACTCTTATTCACGCAGTTATTTTTTTAGGCATGATGGCGCCAAACGCTCTTATACACTTTTATGTAAATATAAAGTTTTTATACAAAGGTAAATTGGTGTACAATAAATATGCAGGTGCATCTTTGCAACCGTGATGGATCCACATTGGCAATTGTTTTCGCGCTTAAATCAAATTTGGGTATTAGTTAAAAGTAAGTATACATGAAAATCACCCATCAGATGGCAAACGTTCTTTTTCTCTTCCTCTCTTATCTTATTTTGTATCATATCATAGCATAATTTCTCCACGTACTTTTTACTGAACAAATATTTCAAAGAGATAAACGCTAGGAGGCGTGTGAGAGAATGAGTGAGAGAGAGAAAAAGAAAGCTTGAAAAACATGTTTGATATGCAACTTACTGCTTAAAATATCCTCATATAAACATTAAGAAGGTTAGAAATGACACTGACTGGATGAAAATTTTCTTATTTTTTGTCTAATATTTCAAATTTCTCTTTGAAAATACCAAATACTAATCTATATATAAACTAAAATAGGAAAAAAAATATACTTGTCACACATGCCCTTTAATACGCCAAGAAAGTTGCATATAAAAAAGAAACATCAACAGAGAGGTAACTTCAAAATATGTATATGTTTAAGCTTTAAAAGGATAACCCAATACGTAAAATTGCCTACATTTTGTTTTGATAAAGCGAGAGAGAAAGAGACAGATCGGGTTTGTTTGCGCGAGACAGTAAAAGTGCGTATCGAACCTAAAATTTAATCTAGGGCGATCCTATGCTTTCAATCTCGGGTATTCCGCGCACCAAAATTTACTTTCTGCTAATAAATCAATAAGGCATTTCATAAGCGAGTGGACCTACACGTGCATATGAACTAGATGACATAAGCTTTGCTTCAAAACGAAGTATAGAGACCAGTATAACGTTAGTAATAGCATTTCAACATAAAAATTTGGTATCTCCATAAGGGAGAACAAGTGAGCAATTGTGCGATCATTGCGCCGCACTCGACGTGCGCCGATTACATCCTCCCTTTGCATTTTGCCACCATTTCTTCCCCTTCTCCGTAAGTACAAGACAACGGCGAGACAAACGAGAGAACTTATGTTCTGATGCGAAATGCGCCTCTCAAAATACTGTGCTGCCATCTACATTGTCAATGTTGTTGGGCAGCAGTAGCAGCAGCCAGCAGCAGCAACGATTAGCGGCAGTGGTGCTGTAATGGAGCCGTAAGCGCGTTTTTCTAGCTATCCCGTGTTCATCGAGATTCTAGCGAATTCCGTCGCATTTTGCATCACACATCATCCCGGCTGCGGATCATTCTCTGTGGCAGATTCGCAGAGACAGGACCCAGCCGTGGCTTCAGCCAGCAATATAACGCGTGCGGAGAATTTCCGAGGCGAGTGTGTGCTGTGAGTTCGCAATGAGGATGAGAGTCGCCAAGCGCCACGGACCACTGACACCAAAATCTTCAACTCGTTTTTGCTCGTGCGCAAGAATTATACACGCGCTTACATGTGTTCTGTTTTTTTGTTGGAAAGCTGCACAGTTGCCAATATTTGTTGTCTACAATGCATTCGAGACCTCGATTGTGTTCTAGTAGAAAGAAGCGCACACGCGCCGCCAGCGCGCCCGACCCCCCCTGTTTGTGTATGCGTGTTTACATGATAGCGGCGCGCCGTTTTGAGAGCTGCCGCCGTGTCCCTGGGTTTACGAAAACCGCGAGCATTGCTTCAAAGATATAACCTGCGCTACAAGTAGTGACTCTAAGCGTAGGGAGGTGGCCGACGATTTAATTCCTGGGGGGGTGCGCTTTCTTCACTGTCGCAAGAGTTGCGCACAGTTTAAAGCGACTCCGAGGCACGTCACCGATGCCATTTTCATATGCTGGTTTAGTGATCCCGTTCTGGTCAACAAAACTGTTAGGACTACTTAATTTGACATTAGCAATACTGATTTTATGAATTGTACGAGTTTTTAGTGCTTTGGCTTATTTATTAGCAATGGGTATTGCTCAAATGTTTGATGCTGGGAGTAATGTTGGTGCTTGGGATGTGCAATTGGATCTGATTGAGCATCAGCTTTGTGTGCGTTGCCTTTAAAATAATTTTATTATTTGCACTCTAACTATTACTCGTTTTCTTTCTTGGGTCTTATAATTTTAAGTTGTGAATCTTGCTTAATATTGATATTAATTTGTATTTTTATTTTTAGATTCAACAGATATTTGTTTCCCAGATAATAACTATATGAATAGCTATGTAGTAAGTATCAAATTCCATTAATGGACCATCTAAAGAATAAAATTGCTAGAATATATTTCAAATAAAATTAAATGTTAAAAGTATTTCCAAAACTCTTTTACAACTTAGTTTATTAAGTATTATGCAAGTTTATATAAGTATAAAATGAAGAATACTGACATATATAGTTTTAATAGTTATTTATTGTAGTCTAGTGAATAAAGAGTTAAAGCTGGGAATTGAAACTTATTGTTATTTATTTTTAATATAACAATATGTACAAGAATCGAATGTCAATATTTATGCTGCTATAGTTCTCAAATAGAATAATTTTGGCACTTAAATAATATGATCTTATCTTGTATTTAGATAAATTTAGTTTAATAGAGTTTATGTTAATTCAATATGGTTTATTTACAAGTTAAATCTATGTTTAATTTCAATACAAATTTTTGCAGGATGCACACAACTGTTAATAAATTGTTCGGTGTAGTAGAATGGCACAACGAGGCAAGAGAATTAACAGAAACGACAATGACTCAGCGTCTTGCCCTGGCGCGATTAAAAGGCGCAAATGTAGAGTTGGACCAGCAACTATGGATACACCACTACCAGTGGCAACGCTGGGGCCCCCAGAAGAGGAAGAAACGATGGCATCGTCCAGTCAAGGAGGAACATCATGGACTCCCAGACCTCTTAGTGACATAAAAATATCTAGTATTTACAATAGATCAGCAGCAGAGCCACCAGCAGAACTTTATCGCAAAGACCTGATTAGCGCTATGAAATTACCTGACAGTGAGCCTCTTAGTCCCAGTGAGTATTGGGTAATCTCTGATCAATGGAAGCAGGAATGGGAAAAAGGAGTACAAGTCCCTGTTAATCCTGATTCGCTTCCTGAGCCTACAGTTAATCTTATTCAGACTTTACCAATGAGTAAACTTTATGGTGAATTTAAGTTGTAAGTAGTTTGCATAAATAAATTTTTTGTTTGTATGTTTAAATATTGAAATTTGTAACATCAAATTAAAGTTATGTATATATAACAACATTAAAGTTATGTTTATTTAGTTTTTACCTTCTACATATATTTTAATTTTATTATAAAACTATGTTAAAGTATATATAAATTATAAGCATTACGAAAATTTTTTGAATATTAAAATAAGAAATGCTTATATATTTTAAAGTTGCCTTCATAAATTTAAATTTCAAATCAATTATTAAAAATAATAATTTAATTTTTGATCATAATTATGAAGTTTAAAATTAGTATAATTACTATTAAATTTGTCAAAATTATATGGTGGAATTACTGCTCTATTCACTCCTTAGATTTATAATTAACTCAAATCATAATAGCAATAGTTTATTAATTACATGTACTATTTCAGACCAAAAAAATTCTTGAGAATATCTAGAGATGATTGTTTCAATTCTGAAAATCATTATTTAAGTACTACTCCAGCTCGGGCTGAAAAATCTTGTGGATACGATTTGGATGATACTGATATTGCTTGGCTTGAAGTTCTTAATGGAGAAAGAGCATTGGTAATCATATAATAATACGTTTAACAATATATGCAAATATATATATTTTTATTCCATAAAATTTTATATTTCAATCAGTAGACCCTTCTAACTTCAAAAGTTTGATATTTTTATAATTTTTATAATGTTTTTTATAACTAGTGTGGTCAGTCTTCAGTAACTGAATCGCAGCTGGAACGAGTAATAGAAGAGCTAGAGCATCGCTGTTGGGATAAAATACAAACTATAGTAAAAAATGAAGAGGGTCTTGGAATTGAGTATGATGAAAATGTTATTTGTGATGTTTGTAGATCTGTGAGTATGAATAATTTTATTAAATAAATCAAAAAAGATTTTAAAAAAATAATGTTTTGTAAAATTTACTAATAACGAATTATTTACTTCATACAAATATACATGCTATATGACCTTGATTCAAATAATTTTTCAGCCTGATTCTGAGGAAGGTAATGAAATGGTATTTTGTGACTTTTGCAATATTTGTGTACATCAAGCATGTTATGGGATCACGTCAATACCAGATGGTTCCTGGCTATGTAGAACGTGTTCATTAGGACAAAGACCGGAATGTGTATTGTGTCCTAATCCCGGCGGCGCTATGAAGTCTACGCGTAGTGGGCAAAAGTGGGCACATGTTTCATGTGCACTTTGGATTCCTGAAGTCAGCATAGGTTGTGTAGAAAGGATGGAACCCATTACAAAAATATCCAGTATTCCAGTAAATAATAAATTTTATAACACTGTTAATTTCATCTTTTTGCGAGATAGTTTAAATTAAATTAGTTTTATGAATTTAATTTTGTTAGTTTATTTAATTTTACATATATTAATGTATAATTTACAACAACATGATTTAATTAAAATCTTTAATGCTTATTATTTAAATAATTCTTATAGCAAAGTCGCTGGGCCCTAATATGTGTATTATGTCGTGAACGTGTTGGTGCTTGCATTCAATGCAGTATAAAAACTTGCAAAACTGCTTACCACGTTACATGCGCTTTCAAACATGGACTTGAAATGAAAGCTATAATTGAAGATGAACAAGCAGAGGATGGAGTCAAATTAAGAGTAAGTATTCTTTACTTTAAAATATAAATTCTTAATCAATTCTTACAACATATATAAATTAAGTTTGATATCTATATTTATGTAGAAAAAGCATATAAATTTTTAAAAATTAGTTCCATAGAAAATTAAAAGAAAATATAGTACAAAGTAAACCTATAAAAATATTAATTTATTTAAATAGCACTATAAGTAATCATAAATTTAGAAAAATTTTTATAACGTATTCTATTTATATAAAAAAAAATACGTTAAAAATAAATTTAATTTTTGTTTAATTAATAATCGTTTATTTTATTAAAGTGTTTAATATTTCTTATTATTTTAATATATAATATACTTTTGTATCTAAAAAATGTTGGATGATGAAATTATTTCTTTATTGGACATTAAATACTATTTAATTACTAAAAGATTCAATATAAATTTCATTTTTATATATAATAATTAAAGAAATGTAATTTCAACACTGTTAAAACAAATATTTCGAATTTATTTCAATAACAATTGCAATAATGTATTAAATTTGTTAACTTTTAATAAATTCTTATACAGCAGTGATATTTATTATAAAAATACCAAATTTACAATTTTTGAAACTGATAGTAATCAGTGTCAGAAAATTTTTATTAATTTATATTTTGAAATATTGAATATTATCTCAACCAATTTAGTGCATTTATTTATATATAAGTTTCACAAATGGATATATAGTTTATTACATTTTACATTTTTATGAAATTAAATATCTGCAAAACATACTTTGCATAATACTTTTTAATTTCATTTTTTATGAATAAAAAAATGTAAGTGAGAATGAAATTTCATATAAAAATTTCATATTAAATACTTGAATAAATACTAAAGTAATATATTTTATGTACTAAGATTAATTCTAAGATTAGTTCGTATCTGATTTATTTATTCATTATGTTATTTATTGTTTAAAAATATTAAACGAGTATTTTATATTTTATATCTAGTCATACTGTCAGAAACATGGTAAAATAAATACAAAAGAAAAAACAAGTGGAGGAGGTGCTGGTAGTGGGAGTGGTAAAGGAGGTTCTGATTCTGATGAAGGTGAAGTCCGTCGCAGAAAGCGCAAAGACATGAGTTCTGAAGAAAAAAATCAAGCACGTGCAGCTAAGTAGGTTTTATTTAATTTAAATAAATAAACTTTTTAATAAATCGTTGAATAAAAAACTATTTATTTTTTAAATATTGATTCTATTTATTAAACATATTGTACTTAATTTGTAGTAATGAATAATGCTAAATTTGTGAAAGGTTTTTTTTATTAAATGTGTTATAACTTTACAAAATGTGAATTGTTACAAACATTTCTTTGATGTTCTGATATAAGTATTAGTAAATAAAAATAATATTGATTTAACGTTATAAATAAAATTTATAAAAAGCAAAACATTATTTGATTATATAGAATGTTCAAATTATGATATTCATTCATATCATATTAAATATTTAAGTTTATTATTATTAATTATCATAAAAATGTATTCTGCTAAAATTGAATAGAATTGTGCAGATTTAAATAAAAATTACTACTAAATATTATGTTCTTATGTATTCAATTATTTTCGAAAATAGACTCCAAGAAATTGAGGCTGAATTTGATAAACATGTAAGCTTGAAAGACATCACGAATCAGCAGCTGGATGTAGATCCTGATGCAGTTGTGTACATTTATAATTATTGGAAACTAAAGAGAAGGGTATGTTAATAATGTATTTAAACATCGTTTCGTGTTTTCCTAGATTTACTTGATTTAATGTGTATGTGTGTGATAGCCAGTGCAAATCCATATACTAAAAAAGAAATAATCTTACATTTAAAAAAATTAATGTAATAAAACAAAAAACAATTTTAATTATAAATTAAAGCAATATAATGGTCATTTTTTTCATTTATGTGTTCAAGATCTTGATGCAAATTCAATTAAATTAATTTTTTCTGAAAGAAAAATATTGAGGTGAAATAATGTAAATAGTAGTAAAAGCCAAGTTTTTATTTACTCATTTAAAAATTACAAATGAAATGTAAAAAACAAGAGTTACTTTCCATAACGAAAAAATATATTATGGAACGTTAAATTTATCTAAAGGATAATGTATAAAGGATAAAGGATTAATTTTATGTGTTCATTTTAAGAAATTATCTTCTTTGGAATACACTATTACATTCACTATTCATTACTAAATAACTAAAATAAAATTCTAAAAATTCTAAAGACAAATATAATATAAATATATTGTAAAAATGTAAATAATAAAAAGATTTTGAATTTTTATAGAAAGAGTAAATATTTTTTATTAAAATTAAAAAATTGCGATTAATATCATTGCTTATTCTGTAACAAAAATTTAAAAATTATGTATGATTTCCTTTTTTGCGAAAAAATGCTTATAAAGTTAACTAATTTGAGGTCATACATGACTCTATTTTATGGTTTTTATTATTATTACTTAGATAAGTTCAAAATACTGTAAAAAAATTTGAAAAATTAACCTGCACATTTGTGAAAGCATTATTCTTATTATAAACAGTAACATTATTTAAAAAATCTAAAAGTAAGTATATATTTGTTACTACAGTCAGGGCATAACAAACCGCTGCTTCCACCACGTTGTGGTGAACTTCCTGGCTCTGGAGTGCGGGCACAAGGTCAAGCAGCTGACAATGAAAAGATGCGCAAGTTTGTTCAATTGCGTCAGGACCTTGAGCGCGTACGGAATCTTTGCTACATGGTAAATCGACGAGAAAAACTTTGTCGTACTTTCCTTCGACTACGGGAACAGACGTTCCATAAGCAGGCTCTTCTAGTTTCTGGACCAAGTTTGCCGACTACAGCCGCTGCAGCTATTTTGGAAGCCAATCACGGTCCTTCAATCTACGACCACCTTTATTCTCACCAGGAAGCCGAAACACATTCACACGATATAGATTCACTGCTCTCGCGTATCAAGGGCCTCGATTTACCAAATACACCACTATCAAATGAAGAAAAGAAACACCAGCCGGACTTTAATGGCGCCTCTAATAAACGTCTTCATTTTAACGGTTCGGTTTTACGTAAAAAGCTTTACAACAGTGATCTCTCATCTGTGAGTAGCAGCGAGACAGATCAATCTAAGCCAACTACAAGCTCTACCCCTAGCAAAATTAACACTGATAAGAAATTGGTTAGTTTTTTTTAATATGCATAAATATCAAGTATCTTAATTTAATATCTTACCATTTAATATCGAATATTTCAGGTATATGATTTGTATTATTTAGTTAATTCTATCTTATTTATTTTTTTATCATGCATTTTGATTTTAGTATTATGCAATTGTTAAAAAATTATGATGATACTATGTTATACAGCCTCAAATTATATAACTTTCATTCTTTTACTTCTATTTGTAAATTAATAGTACAATTTACTCTATAGTAATAGACATAAATATTTTGGTAATATAATTAGTATTTTATATAAAGTATAAAATAATGTATTAAATTGTAATAAAGTAATAACAAAAGAAAGTAGTACATTGTTTTATATAAGTACAAAATTTTATATAATATACTAAATATAAAAGTGTGATTTACATTCTAAAATATCAATATAATGTATAATAGAATTTAAGTTTGAAAAAGTATATTGTTTCACAGCATCAGCTCAACAAGAATAAAATTACACTGAAGATTGAAACAGAATCGAGTACTGAAGATGACGATAAACAGTTTATTCCAACAAGCAAAATCATCAGTAGTAAGGATAATCTAAGGCGCAAACTTAAAAAGACAAGTGCACCAGATCGGCCTTATACCTCCTCTACTCGTAAAATAGTTGACGAAAGCAGTGAAAGTGATACAAAGCCTGAAACAGCTGCTACGAGGTCGCGTACCTTGCAGCATATGGAGCGTGAGCTTGATAGTGTCTCAGGTAGTGATTCGGATGAGCTAATACCTATCAGCAATAAGAGTACGGCGTTGCGGCTCGGACCAACTTGCATTGCCGAAATATATTCAGATACAGATGACTCATCATTGGAGCATTCTTCTTGTACTTCAGCTCGTCTCGAAACAAAAGTAACTAACAAATCTTTTCCTCCCAGTGAAGTTTTCAAAAATAAGGACAAAGATATCAAAGATAATAAGCGTAGCAAAGAGTCAAAAGAACTATTGGTTGATATAGATAAAAAAGATATTAATGCAAAAAACAAAGAGAATCAAACGACTCTTAATAAAAAGAGAGAGTGTATAGCATCGACACTGATTGTTCCACAACGACAAGCAGCTAAAAAAGCCTCTGAGATTATGCAACGTTCACAGAACAAAAAAGAAACAATTTCAACTACGATATCTTCAATAGCAGCTACGGTAACGGCGGTTATTAATGAACCACTGTCTGATATTAAATTGCTGATTGAAGATGTGAAGCCTGTTGTTAAACTGTCTAAAGATCTCAAAGAGATCAAGGAGTCAAAATCATCTTCATTTTTATTATCATCAAAAAAACACAAACAAGAGAATAAAACTTCATTGAAGGAGATGACAAAGGATTCGAGAGGAAATGATATCTATGACTTTGATAAGGAATTTGGAGACAGTTCAGAAATTTTCGCCTACGTACCACAAAGACAAGCGGCTAAGAAGGCGGCTGAGCATATAAAGAGCGGTATAAGTGCCAAATCTTCGATAGTTTCAGTTGAAATAGATACCTCTGATAATAAATTGAAAAAAGAGATGGCCGATATTTCTGTATCTGTTATGAAGAAAAAGCAAGAAATTAAGAAAGAAGAATCACCTGTGAAGGAAGAAACGTTTACAATTCTGAAAAAATCAACAAAAAAGATCCCGACGAAAGTACCATCCGAATCTTCAACTAGCAGCAGCAGTAGTAGTAGTTGCAGTAGTTCAAGTGACAGTAGCAGTGATTCAGATGAAACTAAATGCCCTGAACAACTAACACATTATGTGAGCAATACTAAGGAACAGATATCCTCAATGACATCGTCTGAGAGCGATTCGGGGCATCGTAATCGAGGCAAAAATTGTATTACTGTTAGGAATCGATTTAATCAAAGTAAAACGGAGAGTAAAATTGAAACAAAAAATGAAACTAAAAGTGAAAACAAAATTGAAAATAAAGTTATTACTAAAGCCGAGAGTAAAGCGTTTGAAATGGAAGACAAGAAGTTTAGTTGCCTTTCATCTTCTGGAATGGGGCGGAAACTTAAGAGGCTGCCCGATAAGAAGCTTAAAACTTCCGACGGGCGGCATGGACACGAGTTTCAGCCGCCGTCTACTGAAAGAGATGAATCGAGTCGAACTACTTCAGCCAGTTACAAAGATGAGCACAAAGAAAACAAAAAGCATAAGGAGCAACAACACCAACAGTTCTCCAATAAGTATAAGCCTACAGAATACAAAGACAGTAGTGCCAAGAAATCCGCTACAGTTCAACCACAGCAGCATCAACAGCATTGCTATAAGCAGCAGTACCAGTCACAAACTCAAACTGATGAAGGTATGCTCAGTTGGTCTCGAGATAATGATGGGCCACGAAGTTTATCTGGGTTCAAGTCTCCTAAAAAGTTCATCCAAATCGGTAAGCAATCGCAATATGAATATCAACAGCAACAAGGATGTCAATCATCACCAGCTAAAAGCAAGGAAGATGTCTCAATCACCCAAAAAGGAAAAGGTACAGAAGCTCGTAAAAGAAAATCTGGCCAAGTCACGCAAAAAGAAGAAAAGAGCAGTGTCAAGGATGCGACTTCGATCAAAAAGGTGGAGAAAGAACTGAGCTACAAATCGACTGAAAAATTCAGCATGAAGGATAGTATCGAACGCGACTCGAGCTGCACAAAGGAAAGAATTGCCACAGTAGAACCAATTCAGAAGATTTCGACACAAGCTCCGGAGAACCCAATAACAAAAAGTGATGGTAACGGTAAAAAGCCAAAGAAAAGTGTTGTAACATTGGAGGAGGAGATGAAGCAACGTAGAGCCAAACGCGATAGTCCGAAAAAGTCATCGAGGGGTTTGGATAAATTGTTGGAAAAATGTGAGCATCTGGACAAGTTGTCAAGATCGAAAAATGCAGAAGTGTCGAAACAAGAAAAGAGTCAACTAGTTGAAAAAATTGACAAAACCGAAAATATTGAAAGCCATAAAATCAATTATATATCTAAACTCTGCGAGCGAGCAAAAAGTAAAGATTCTAAAAATAACGTAATCGAAACTAAAAGTACAAATATGAATGAAACGTCAGTAAAGAATCTTTCAAACCAGATAATTAGTAAAGTAGTATTAAATAAAGATTTGTTTGATGCGTCTTTCACCGAAAGACTTAGCGTCGGTAACAAAACAATAACAGAAGAAAAGAATGATGTTACAATAAGCAATAATGAACACATAAATAGTTTAAAACATCCACAACAGTTCCACCAAAAAGACGATACAAATAATAAAGGTAACAGCGAAAACCTATTTTCGAAACCATTATTTGAAAAACTTATTTCAGTGAATGAAATTAGTGAAAAAGAAAATAGTAACAAACGGCGTAGATCAATCAATCGCTCAATATTTTCACCTCAGCACGGAAGTAAAGACACAGGTGTGTCAGAACTTTTTGACTTCGACCAAGATATACTCACCGATGATATGGTTAATGATGACGGATTCAGCATACCACGTGATGCTGAGGAACGTGCGGCGCCGCTTTCTTTTTCTTTTAATAATGAGTTGTGGTTTAAAGAGGACACAAAGGAAGATAGTGCTCGTGAAACATTGCATCTTGTCGAGAAACTCCGCATGGAATTATCTAAAAAATCTAATTCTAGTCAGTTGGATTTAGAGCCCAGCATAACTGCAACAGCTGCTACTGGATCCATCGATACAGAACTCAAGGGTCTTCGTAATACCGATGCAGAGCTTAAGAATCAAGTACAACATCAGCAACAAATGCCACAGTTGGAAGAATACGAAATCAAAGTAACCATCAATGAATTGACAGATTCCCAGTTGAAGACAGGCAATAATGCCATAACACCGCATCTGGTTGATGAAATTGTGCAAACCGAAAACCAACGTATTGAGGATAAACAAAACTCCTGTTACACAAATAATACTG
Organism: Wiebesia pumilae; assembly: GCA_018907045.1. Taxonomy (NCBI): domain Eukaryota; kingdom Metazoa; phylum Arthropoda; class Insecta; order Hymenoptera; family Agaonidae; genus Wiebesia; species Wiebesia pumilae. The sequence continues at coordinate 1,900,766 of JACCHZ010000125.1, read as the reverse complement.
AATCTACTTACCTACCTTACGGTAACGAAAATATAGAGAGCGGAAAGGTAACAATGGCTGAGCGTGCTAAACTTGATAGAGCGGAAGCGGACGAACGTTGGGTTCCACCTAGTATTGATACTTTCAACGCAACGGAGCAACTAAATGCCCTCATTGACAGTCAGGCTCATCGATACGGACTATCAGGTCAGCCATTTCCAAATGACCTAGGCACAGCAGTCCTTTCCGCAGAAAATACCAATGCTGGTGGTACTTTAATTCATTCGCAACTACATATAGATATGCAAGAGCAGCAATACATGATGCGTACAGCTATCGATTCACACGGTGAGCAAACTCGAACAGTTCAGAGTCTAACTTCTCTTGTAGAACAGCAGGTAAACTCGTTGCCAAGCCACGTAGTTGAGGATGTAATGCCCATGGAGATGATGAATCGGCATCTTATTAGCCTTCCTGGTACCGATGATGATCAAATGAGTGAAATGGATCGAGCTCTGAATAAAGATGAGATTAGTTCAGAGATCACGAGACAAGATTATCCACCTGGGGGTTCACCTTATAATGATCTGACTGTCGTACGCCAAGACACACGCTGGGCTGAAAGCCAAGTACTCCCTTCCCGTCGATCGACTTCTTCTTCCATCACTTCGGCTTCTTCAGTTGACGATCACTCAGGTATTTCGCCATATAAGAGCAGTGGTAGCAGTGGTATACCGACCGTTAGCTTTCCAGTCTGTTCAGTCGAGGCAACCGTTTCCTCGTACCACTCTTACGAGCCAACAAATAGTTATGTGGGACCCGTATCACTCTTTCCGTCACAATCGAGCAGCGCACAATTGCCCTATCCTTCACCAGGTACAGCCATGTTTCCACCAACCTTTGGTGCATCATTCCCTACACCTCAGTCATTACTACCTCACATTTCGAAACCATTAGAAGAACAGATTAGCTTACAAGCCTCGCCTTGTACAGCTGCTTTTACATCTTCTTCACATAACATGGCCTTCACTGCAGCAATGGTATCACCCAGCAAATTGCCATCTTCACCTCCAACTCAATCAACCCTTGACGAGCCTGAATCCATACACGAGCATACCGCTGATTTTTATGAACAAAATCAACAAGAACATCATCAGCATCATTATCAACATCAACATCAAAAGCAAGAACAGGAACGAATAGAGGAAAGTTCAGTTACTGCTGTTGCAACAGCTTTTCTCAACAATGTCGTAGGTGATGGTTCCGAGCGGCCTCTTGAAACTCAACCGTGCGAACAAGTTCAGATGAATGCAAAAAGCACGCCTGCACTAACGGGTAAAAAGTCTCCAACTAAGCCGACCCGCACTTCAGCACGCGTGACATCATTGCAGAGTAAGTCCCCAGGAAAGTCACCGCGACAGCAAGAGTCTACAAAACTTGGTTCGAATAGTCGCGGTCGTGGTCGTGGTGCTAAATCTAGTCAGCAAACTGGACAACGCGGACGTGGTCGCGGACGGGGTCGAGGTCGGGGTAAAACGTTGCAGCATAATAGTGCTTTACATGGAGATGATTCAATCCACAACAAGCTAGTGGGAAGCGTATACGATTTTGATTCAGATGAAGATTCGCCAGGAGAAGCCAATATCGCTGATCTACGTACAATGCGTGAGCGCAAAAAGTCCATCGAACTTTCAGCGGTTTTGGGGAACGATCGTCGTGAAGGTTTCACTGCTTTGAGCACTGACATACTTAGTGGTCAACTCTCGACTTCCGTAGAACAGCTGCATCGACGGATGACAGTGGGTTCACCGTTGGCATCTAGTGATAATTCAAAAGTAGGAGCTGAATTTGAATCCAGCGGCGAACGCAGTTTTAGTGACCCTGTGCTACCGTTATTACCTGGGCCCGTGGATATGCGTACGTATAGCTCGAGTCTCGAGGCGCAAGATTCTACGTTGCACGGTCAGTCCTACCCAAACCATCTACTAGGCTCGCTTGGTGGTGTCTCGACTGAACACACTATCCCTGACATGGAAGAAGATTTAGACAAAGAATTGCATTCAGCACTCACAATCGAACAACACTTGCAACAACCAGAACATGCAGCTAGGTGTGTACCGAAACTTGAAGCTACTACTACTGCTGCACTCGTATGTGATCCTAGTAAAGTAGCGCTAGCTGATTCACGGAATCAACTTAAAGTGAAAATTAAAGGACCCTTCCTCGATTCTAACTATGTGGCAGGTTCGACCGTACCATTACCTCTTGCACAACAAATTAAACCTGCCGCTCCACCTCAGGCAAGCAGCGTTGCAGTTACGGGTTCTGGCACTTCAAATCTTCGGCGCATGAGGAAAAAAGAGCTTCTGCGTCAGTACTGTTCACAAGATATGAATATGGATGATCCTACAACGGGTAGCGTTGCTTCTGTACCAATTATCATGCCACCCATTAATCGCACTGTTATTACTATTCCAAAAGCTGTAGCGAGTATGACGAGTATACCTACACGGGAAGATTATAAAGCTGTCGTTGATGCGAACATGGAAAAGAAACGGCGTAAAGAGCGTGCAAACGTTGGTAATCTCGGTGGCTTATTTGACGAGTCGCCTGGCGCTGAATTAGAGCATCAGCTTAGTAGTTTAGAGCGTCGACGTTCGTCTAGTGGTCCAACACTGGGGACAGAACGTAGACGCGGTCGTCAGCCCAGGCCTTTAACGCAACCTAACGTACCAACTGGTATTGGGCCACCGAAGCTCAAGATTAAAATCAGTGGTGGTATACCAGGACTCGAGACAACTGCAAGCCTGCAACCAGAAGACCGCAGCAGTATCAAGCCACCAAAGAAACGATTGAGTAGCATACCTAATATGCCAAGCATGGAAGAGCTTAAACGCGAGAGCATGAAGTACAGACGCATGATCATGGCTGATTTTGTCAACAGCGGTGAGAAAACAGGTAAACTCCGTAGAGACAAGAAAGATAAAAATGGAAAACGCAAGAAGAGACAAAGTAATAAAAAGGAGGGTCGCGTGCAAATTCTTGAAGATGGCGCTGCGCCCCCAAAACTAATTATAAGGCTCGGTAAGAACAGTCAATCAAGTGATGACGAAGGGTCCATCGCAAATTTGAATGTCTCACTTTCTGTACCAGTAACTGCAATAATATCAGCGACAACCGTGACAACAACTACTTTAACAGCACTTGCTGATATAGCTGCAGATGGATGTAAACAACCAAGGTTGACTTCGTCACTCTCGACTGTACCTATAGAGGAACCAGCGAGTGTTAATTTTGAGCCTACTGGAAATAGGACTCAGGAGGAAAAGCAGCTTGAACACTCGTCGGTGAGCGCTTTGAGGAATGTACGTTGCGCCAAGGTTTCACCAATCAGATTAAAGTTAATGCGTTGTCAAGAGGGTTATGAACTCAAGTCACCGGAAACGTTAGGAGAGCAGCAGACTACGTCATTTGAAGATTCGAGGAAGAAGCAGCCTTGCGAGAGTAAAACCAAGATCAAGGAGGCGGAAACGTCGTCTTCCAGGGAGGACGAAAAACTCCCGTTGTTGGGGCAGTCAGCGACGACACAACACAACTCGTCCAGCTGTCCCCCTGCACTGCTCCCACAAGGATGCCAAGTTAGGTGATAATTAATCATGACTGTATAATAAAACAAATGAAACGGTACATCAAAATAATCTGACTCTTACATAGACAATGATTATGTAACAATTATATATGTGCGTGTGCCTGTGTGCGTATATGTATAAATTGTATTCATATATATACGATATCTAATGTTGAGACAGACTCACTAGTTAACAAATAATTGATTGCGTTATAAGTGTAATATAAATTATTTGATTAAATATAAGTGTAAATGATCTGAGGGTGAAGTGAAATGTCACAAAGTGCCCAAATTCACCATAATTCTTATAGCATGTGCATTTCAAATTAAAAGTTGCGAGAGAAGTCGAATGAACTGTGAGTGAAAGAAAAGAGAATAGGTAGTTCCGTGATGTGTGATGCTCATCGTCAAAGATATTGTTCATTCATCATCATTAAATTGTTTTAAGTTACATGTATACCAATGAACAAAAATCTTTTATCTTTTATAAATTGCATGTTAATACATTCAACCATTATTATCATATGTTTTATTAAAAATCTAATAATAATCAACGCTTATTTTTAAAATATCGACCAAAATATTAATTCATTCGGTACATTTAGCACTACTTCTTAGTCCAAAGATGCTTAGTTAATTATTTATAATAAATATAACTATTACAAATATCATGTAACAGTGAATCATTTACTTTTTTCAATAATCTAATCATTAGATTAAAAATTTACATATTTTTGAACAAGCATACATTAAATTTGTCATTTTCACATTATAATTTTCATTGAATTATGTAGTAATTTAAGTAAACAAATATACAACTTATAGCATTGTAATTATAAACTTGCCTATTAAAAAACTTGAATAAAAACATATTTATAAATTTTTCAAAATATGTAAACACGATATATGAAATTTAAATTCAGCGTACTTATTAACAAATTATATTTTTTATTTTAATAGTAAAAATGGTACCAGTGGTACAACAACTTATACACAATTTATATGATTTTGTTCATTTAGAAAACGACTTTTTTATTAAAACATTTACATTATTTTTTAACGTGTTCATATTATTTTGTACAACATAAAAGTGCAGTTATTTTTCATTTTATGAAGTGAATCCATTACTTTAAATTTAAAAAAATATAGGAGATTGAAAAATTTTTTTATACAATATAACTTTAAAATTTTCATTTTCTCAAATATCCATTGTAAAATAGTACTATCAGTAATATTAAAAAACAATTAAATTATTTAAAGTTAATTCAGAACGTGAATGTGATAATTGTACTCATTCGTCTTTATAACAGAATTTTCTTTAGATATTTAATACTTTTAATATAATTATTAATTATTATATTTTTTATTTTATTATTTTAATTGAATATTACATTTAAATTCGTATATTTTTACTTATAAAGCAATGTCAAAATAAAATACCTTTTAATATATGAGTTTTTTCTATGCTTTAATGTTTCAAAATATTTTAAAAAAAGATTCATTTTTGTTTATATTATTAAATTTTAACCCGTAGGTAAATAACATCTTATTTAAAAAATATACAGATTATCGAAGAAAAAAAACTTACTATTATATTTAATATACATAATAATAGGATTTCTAATTTTCAATACAGTTATATAGTTATATATAAATATTTTTTATACATTTATAAAGAAAATAATTTCTTACTGAAGAAAAACGAAGTTAATTTCGTAGAAAAGATAATTATTATATCTATTTATTGCAATAAAATAACTAGTAATCAAGGTGTACGTATTTCTGAACCTTATTAATTATTATATTTTAAAAAATTATTTTAAAAAGTATTAATTAATATTTAAATATCATTTATTACTTTGATTGTCATCTAAATTTTATGAAAGTTGAACAGTAATATAATTTATTAGATTATTTTATTACATATAAAATTATATAATTTATGAATCATAGCCGTAATAAAATAAAGGAAATAACAAATTTCCCTTCGTTTTTTATACATAGATTAAATAACTTGATAATTAACAACTGTGATTATCAAGTTATAATTTAATTACAATTTTGCGTAACAAATAAAAAGTAATTTACATAAGAAAAAAATTGATCATGAAAACAGTTTTAAATAGCTTACATATTAATAATCTTTTAATAATGAATGATCGATACTTTGGCGAGCATCTACACCTACTTTATAGATACAAAATTTAAAAGTTCATGCTGTATAAAATACAAAACACCACATTTCATAAATCACAAAAGCGTGATATATTAATACTTGTAAGGGTTAAACATTTAAAAAAAATAGAAAAATCCATTAAAAATATATTTCCGAAAACAAATAAACATAAAAGTAATATATTAATCATAAAAAGAAAAAAGAATTGCAACGATGCATTGAAAATTACATTAGAGGTGGATTTTACCTATTTTTAGCATTCATTTTTTGTCACTATTTTACCGTTTCATTGTACAGAAAATTGATCTACATTTTACACAAAAAATTAAAAAATTTACTTATTCAATTGAGCAAAAGAAATTAGATAAGCAATCGATAAATATTCATAGTTTTATTAAAGGCAAGATTGTTTAAGGATATTATAAAATTGTATTCACAAGAAGTTTACGGTTTTATGGTTACAGTTACATACAAGTAACTTATCGGACATGTATTTCATAAAGGAACACTAAAAATAAAATCCTATCATTTTGTATGCATTGATGAGCAACTAAATGATGCAATTTAAAATATATACATGTAAGCACGCGTGTACGTACATGTAGTGACGGTATGTAAAATATGAATATGCATTCATATATATTAAAACTGAAGCAAATTGTTAAATTATCCCATCATTTAAAGATAAATTAATTGATAATATTTTAAAGAAAAATATTTTTGGAAATTTTCTCAAATATTTAAGTTATCTTTATTATATTAGATTTATTTAATTAAGTTACCCCGCATACAAAAGCTTTTATAATAATTAAAGAAAGAAGAATATATAATATTTTAAAGAAATTCATTTAAACTGAATGTATACTTTATTATATTTTTATGAACTAATATTGGAGAAAAGATGTACAATGGAAAATTGGTAATGCTGTTTGACTCCGTTATTATCATGGAACTTTTGTGCCATTTTTTACCAGTATGATTTTTGAACTATAAAATTATGTATGAATCTTATAAAGAAACTTATGATACACCATGCGCGCGCGCGCGCACACACATACACAAATTATAATAAAAAAAAACTAAAGTTTGTTGGTGAGAGGGCCATGACTTATATATGTTTTTTCTACGTCGAAATCATCCTAATAATATATAAAATATTATAAATAATTTCTCATGGTTCTAGAAAAGAAACTATTTTATAAATGTCGCGCAAATAAGCCCAGTACAATGTTGATACGGAGAGTCATAGTAAATTGTTTTCTGGCTGTTGACTGAGTTGCTTGAATCAAAGTTTTAATCATGCTAAATTTTATGCAAACTTATATTTATATATCAAGAAACTAATTTTGTTTAAATTTAATGAATGGTTATTTGAATCTAGCGAAGAAATTAAACTTATTTAATAATTTACTTTCTTAATTAAAAGCAATTTAAATTTACTATATATATCCTAGCAAAATTAATTTTTTTTGTAATATTAAAATAAACAATCATTAAATTTGAATGAATTTTTTTAAATGTATACATTGGAATATAATATATTTTACGTAAATGAAAATGATTTATATAATTTGATTACATTTTATTGTAAAAATATATAAAGTAAAAAATGAAAATTTGTGTTAACTTTAGAACCACCTTACAAGTTAATATTATATTTAGTGTATACATTAAAGTTCATAGGTAATTATTTATTAATATAGCTGTTCTTCCAATTCGAAATCGTGATTTCAAAAAAAAAAAAAAACAATTCTTTATAAAATTTAAAATGCACTTTGCGTAGCTCTCCTAACTCGGTAAAGAAGACACGTAAAGATGCGAGTATTTTAAAACGGTAAAACACAAAGTTCGTTAATGTATATAGCACGTAAAATATTTTCTTTTGTTAACTTTTCAACTTAATAAATTGTGAACATTACAACGTGTGCCGTATTTTGCTCAAGAATGTATATGTTGCTTAACTGTATGTGCATATGGAACGTGTATGCATAAAAATGTATTGTCATCATCTTCCAGCTGTATAAACTTTTTATTAGTGTTTGTGTAAAGTGGACAAGATCAAAATGTGCGCGATATTCCACAGGATAATTCTGTAGTACATCTTCCATTGAACTAAGATCATATTTTATTTTGTCAATTATTTATACCAATTTTTTGTGGGCATAAACTTTAAAAAGTTTTGTGCAAAAAAAATATAAAAAGGCAATAAAAAGAGAAAGAGAGAGAGAGAGAGAGAAATTGATAAATTAATGAATAGATAAATAGAGAAAAAGGAAGAGAGAAATTAATTGAATAATCACATTTTTTGTTTTAAAATATGTGCACATTATAAATCGAGAGAAAGTAATCACAATCCAAACAGAAATTTGTTGAATGATTCAAAATAAGAAATTAAAATTATTTTATTTCATACAAAAAATTAAATCTTACAAATAATATGGTTAAAAGATTTTTTTTTAATCAAATTTAAATTAGTAAGACAAATTTGTTATTTGCAACGATGTTTCTTTAGAGCGATGTATTTTATGAGTATGTCAACAATTGAATTAAGTTACTTGTTAAATTATAAGCGACGAACTTTATTAAAAACAAATATTTTTTTAAGCAAACATTAATTCTGCGTACAAGAACTATTTTTCTTGAATGTGCGCTATTATTTTCTATTTCATTATGTTCTTTTATAAATATGTAATTAATTTTTACGTCAACATATTTTCTGCGTTAATAAGTCATAAATATTATGCAATTAATTTACTGTCGACTTTTCTAGACTCATGCTTCATACTTATCATTGATTACTATATTATATTATTAATGCGTATTGTACATTATCGGTGATAAGAAATGTTTTAAGAGCCTATATATTGTACAAAATTAGATAAACACACAATTAGTTAGTTTTGAATATTGTTTTTTCTTACTGAACAGGCGAGAGGTACCGCTAATATTAATGATTATTACAAAAAATAATATGATAATAATAAATTTAATATTATGAGTATAAATATATATATATATAATCAACGCAAGATGAGTAATATGATATTTAGTTATTGTACATAGTGTAAAAGAGAAGCTGGTCTTGTAAGATAAATTAATAAGATGTTTTAATGTGCACATAGTCGCGTCATTGTCAATAATCATATTATTACGAATAATAATAATTACAGTTTTTTAAAAATTTTCTATCTTATTTATTATTCTATCAATATACCTTATCGATTATCCATGTCAAATGTAATTTTTAATAGTACGTAAGTAACTTTGTTTCTATTTTATTATCTCACTATATAATTCTTATAAAATATATTTATTTTATTTCCTTCGAATACGAGTTAATTAATTAAATTGCTACTACCTCGAATATATTTAAAAATGTTTTATTATATTTTATCGACAAATTTGTTAAGTGACATGTTGCATAAAAATATATATTTTTAACATAAGTTATCAGAAGAGTCTGAAATGAAGTTTTTAATATTTAAATTGAAATTTCTCAAAAATCGACCTCATGAAAATACAAAAATTACATATAATAGAATTATTAATCGTGATTAGGTTTTTAAATATAAATTATGAAAAATAAGTATTTAATTAAGATAAACAATCTTTTAATTAACCGTTTAAGAATAATTTTATGAATGCAATAGAAATAGAGAATAGGAAAAAAGAAAATAGCGAACAGAAATATTTAAAAATTTATAATAAATTGTGTTTGCTGTAAATAAAATTTCATTAAAGAATTTATAAGTTTAAATTTAAAAGTATTTTATTTGGGATTGACTATACATAATACTTATTCCTTTCACTAGTAAGTATATACTAAATTCATCATAACTTTAAATTTGACATTTTTTCAAATTTTGTCCTTTTTACGTAATACTTTTAACGTTGCTTAAGTACAAAAAAGCTTTGGTATTATTAATGAATAAGTTAAATTTAAAATTATATTTAAAATTTTATTTAAAATGATGAACAAAAAATTTAAAATTTAAAACAAATTTAAAAATGTTCTTAAATTATAATATTTAAATCACCTAGAAAGATTCTACTTAAATGTCAATGTGAGATTTGAAGATGATTTTTTAAATCTAAAATGGTAATGAATTTTATTCACACTTTGTATTTATAAGTTTTTGGTTATAAATTGAAAGTTAAAATTATAAATAAAAGAAAAATTTAAAAAAATATAAAATTTTTAGGTTAAAGTAAAAACATTTCTCAAATTATTAATTTCTTTATAGTTTGTTTCTTCTTGGTAGAAAATGGTACCTTTTCATTAATTCACTATACATTTTCTAAGATAATTTTTCTTGTTTTAAAAGGTAGTGTTAGTTTAATTTAAATAATTTAATTTTGAGTACAAGACCTACTTATTACTGCTTAAATTAATAGAAGAATTTATATATATATATATATATATATATATATGTAATTCATCCAATTCTATCCAATCCTCTCTCTCTCTCTCTCTCTCTCTCTCTCTCTATATATATATATATATATATATATATATATATATATTAATTTATTTATTTATTTATTTATTTATTTATTTATTTTAAAAAATTCATCCATCTCAGTTATTATTTCAAAATCATGAACGAGTGTGTTACATAGTTCTTAAGTGAAACTTACTGATTACATAATTATATTTTATTCTAATTTAAGCTTGAGTTGCATATGCGTAATATACTACATTAAACTTTTTTAGTTCTGGTACATATTTTATGCATACTATATAATGCTCGTGATTTGTTGGCGTGATTTTTTATATAATGAGACAAAATACTCTGATTATTATATATTTGATACAATATAATTTGTTGATTGTGTGTTAATTAAAATATGTTACTTCATGTCTATCTTGATCTTTGTGTCCTTTAACATTATAAAGTTATTTGCATATTTATTTTACGTATAACGTTACATATTCACCATTTTGTATGTATATATCTGTTTTACAGTTATTAACATCACATACTTAGTACATGTTTTTATTAATTTTAATATTAATAAATGTCATATGAAATGTGCAAAAATATTTCGAAGACAGAAGGTAATTTGAAATTAGTCGAACAAAACGCATATCTAAGTAGTATTATTGTAGATACATGTGCTTAATGAAAGAAACTTTTGATGCAAATATTTAAAAATTTTGCTTGAATTTAAAGAAACCGTATTATAAAAAATAACTATTAAAAAATATTAGAAAAATATTTTTAATGTTATTAATTTCAAATAATATATTATTAAATAATATACTATTACATTCAGAATTGAAATCTCTCCTATAAACTTAAGAAATGATTTTGTTAGTGTCAACAAAATAAAGAATCTTCAAACTAGAGAATTATTATAATTTCTTTACAACAGAAAACCTAACAATTAATTTACCATTTTGGAAGACTCACAAAATTCTTCAAGAGTCATAAAAAATTCATGATTCTTATTTTTTTAAGAATGATAAAGAATTTTTCCTGGCAACGGAAAATATATCACTACTCAAGATATATTAGTCTAAAGCCATATATATGTAAACGCATAAATCAAATAATTTAGAATAAAATGTAGACACTATATAGTTGGAAGGGTGTTTTAATATTATAAATTTTAAATTGGTATATTTCTTGACAACAATGATAATCATAGAAGCAAATGAAACCTAAGGTATTATGTCTGTTAATAAAATTCAAATAAAATTCAAAATTTAAAATCGAAATTAGGGAGCTTTAAGAAATGGGTAAATAAATTTAAGTAATATTTTGAAAAAGATATATATCAAATTGTTCGAATAAAATATGCAAAAGAGCTTGACTATCAATAACGGCTCTGGAACTCACCATCTATAGAGACAATATTAATAAAACTATGAATTATAATAGAAATTGGCAAAAGCTGTTTAAATATTTATTTTAAAGTTAAAATTCTTAATGAACTTTTTACAAAATGTCTTACATTCATTAGTTCACATAATAGTTAGATAAAGAAACAATATTTAATTTAAGAAACAAAATTAAATTTAAAATAAGTAATTTCTCTGAGATATAAAATGCGATAGAATATTTACATTATAAATTGTAATTAAAATTAAAGATTGAATTACATAAAATTAAAAAAAAATTTAATATGAATTTCCATATATATATATAATTTAATACATTATTTATTATTACTATAGTAGAGTAGAAATATATTAATGTAAACATTTTAAATTAGTTATTTTGATTTTTTCATGTATTCTATTTTCGATAAAAATAAATAAATTCATATATTCAGTATTAAACAAAAGATTATTATCTTCTAAATACACCTTATTGAATATTTCTACTATTTCAATAAACTATGTAAATAATATTCGTCAGTAATGAATATAGCAATACATAAATGGTTTGTTGGTGTCCCACTATTCTCTCTACTTTTTTTACAAGATCTTGTTTTCATTTCTTTCAAAAATCGCATGATATAATACTGTGATATTTCCAAATAATATTTCAGTTTTTCGAGGTTATTTATAGTGTTGATTATTACATACAATAAGAGTTATTTTATTTTGCTTCTTTTTTATTTTAGTTTATTTATTTAATTTATTTATGTAATCTATATATTTTATTACTCTTTATTCAAATTAAATATAAGTAAGATTCACTACATGCATTATCACGCGTAGCAGTATTTTTAAAAAGTAGTAGTTGTATTTTTAAAAAGGCATGAATTTTAATCATTATATAATATTTTATTAAATATTGATGCTTTTACAACTTTAATTTTTTTTGTTAATTTTTGGTTGTGTATTTTTAAATTATACATTTTACTTCTTAAACTTACAAACTTATTTTTAATATTTCCATAGCATTTTCCTTTCATAAGATCTATAGTCTTTATATTAATTTTATATACTTTGAACTGATTATTCTCAAAATAGTCTGATGTGTTGGACTTATTAAGAATACTTTTCACAATTTTATACACATCTATATTACTAATTTTATATAAAAGGCTATTATTATAATTGTATGAAAGCTTACATTTATTATATATAGGATGTTTCTTATATTTATAGAGATATATAGAAAAATATTTTTGATAATTTCAAAATACTAAAACCTTAATAAATTTGCTTTGCAATATTTTTATATTTTCCGTTTCATCCACGGCCATAAAATTTTCATTAAATATTAATCATTTATGATATTTTGATGCTTTTGTTAAATATTAATAATTAGTGTATGTATGTAAAATTTTTGATTTATGAACTTTAACATATTCGGTAGATGGTTGAATTGTACATTTCTTTATAATTATATTATTTATAATTTCACAACAAACTTTGTGTGATTATAAATTTTTATAAGAACTAATAAATCTTTGATTCAAATATATTAAAATTTTGGTGTTACTTATGTTTCTTCTTCTTTATTCTAATCTATATTATAATCTAGAAATAAGAAGAGTTTACGTAGTTTTTTTTAAAAAAGTTACGTAAGAAAGTTCGAAGAAAGATCGAAATTCCTTCCTTTCTTTTAAATGTACACGAGTTGATAGAAAAATCCTCTTGTTTTTCAAATTTCTTTAAAGTTATGTTCATTTCAAAAATTGTAATTGTATTTGTGCAAGGATTTAGAATTTAATAATATTGCACATTTTAAATACCAATTGTTATAATTTTAAATATTGATGCATGTGTGGTTATTTTAAACATTAATAGAAAATTTAAAACATGAAATATTTCTGATGAGGCGGTCTTGATATATATGTACAGAAAGATTTGAAATTGAATATAAGTTCATATTCATTTATATCAAGTTTAAATGCATTGGTAAGGGAGAGGGCCGACACAAGTATAGTCGTATCTCACAAGATACGCACTCTCCGCGCTATTTCCAGACATAGCAGTGCACCCTTTGTAATTTGAAGAATCACTCAGTTGCATGTGTGCGTAGAAGTGTGGAAAATAGGGCTAAACTTCATGCTATGCGTTTTATTTATCTGATAAGTTTCTGCGTTATATTTAATACTAATTATGTAAAAATCTTTTTTCTAATATACATATATTATTAAGTTTACTTTTAAACATCGCATTAGTTTTAAGAAAATCTATCCCCATACAACTTTCTGGTACATTATTAATTGAGAGTTAAATCAATTCATGTATTAAAAATTATGAATGGTTTCTTTATGGAATTATATATATATATGAATAAGTTTGTAATCGCTCAGGGATTAATATATTTTTTAATAGCAGATTGAGCATCATCCCATTTCATTTCACACCTTTCAGATTTATTAAGAATAAGATAGTTAAGCCTCCGTCTGTACTTATGTACATCAGATTGATGAACGCTAATTGTCTTTAAATATGCATTAATTGCATGATAAATACACTTACTTAATAAATTTCTTTTTCTAAATTTATGCTAATGTTTCCTATATTTTTGATTATAAGTTTAATCTTTAATGTATTTCATTAAGTTCAGTATAACTGTATATTATAGAATATATAATATGCATCGGAATATATATATAATATATACATTCATATAATTCCATACTACCTGTAGTATGAAAGTTTTTGGCTTTTGAATAGAAACTTTGAATAGCTTAAAAGAATCAATGCAACCTCTATCAAGGAAACACCCGATGTGTACCTCAGCGATTTTCTATTGTGATATGTTGTAGCATATCAAATAATATTAGACACGCATTCTTTACGTGTTAACTCAGTGATTTAAGGGGTGAACAGTACTCTTAAAGTTTACCCTCGAAATTCGTTTTTTTAAATTAAAAGAATTATTTTTCAGGGGCTAACTGTAAGGGTGTTTTTTACCCCTCAAATGATTGTATAATTACGTACAAATATATTTATAATATTTTTTCATATATTTTTATATTAAGATACATATCAGGAAACTCTTGTTAGGGGTAGTTACCACTTTGTATATATTTTTTTTCAAAAATCCCAAGACACGTCAACTTTACATCTCAATATTGTTGATCATAGAATGATTTTTCATAAGATTCATTTAATTTAAAAATTTCTGGAGAAAAAAAGAATAAAATATCATTTTTATTCTTATAATAAATAAGGGATGCAACCTTTTAGAGTAAAAGCAATTTTCAAAAAGGCATTTTTCAAAAAAAAAATACAAAATGGCATTGGTTTTATACCAAAATTTTAATTTATTTTTGAGATATTAAATATTAAATATTAAATAAATATTAAAAAAATATTTTCGAGGGTAAACTTTAAGGGTGCTTTTCACCCTTTAAATCGTCCAGTTAACACGTAAAAAATACCCATCTAATATTTTTTGATATGATACAACATATCACAATATGAAGAAAATCGGTAAGGTACACCTAGGGTAGTTTCCTTGTAAGTCTAGAGCTATTTATACTGTTACATAATAAGAGAGGGTTCTGTAACAGATCTTTACGTAAAATATATGAGTGGTAGGTATAAGAAATGTATAAAACGTGCGTTGTTTTTTTGAGTCAAAATTTAAATTAGTGGCGAAGAGGAACTTATATTACTTCACAAATTAGTTTTTTTAGATAATTACCTATTTCTATGTTGGAGAAAACATATAATCACATGTTTATCCATTTAAACTATCTCAATGATAATAATTTTCTAAGGGTTAGTATTTTACTGTCATAGTACAGTTTTGTGATATACCCATTGAAGAAATCATTGAAACTATTTAATGTTTTACATAATACACGAATTATTGTCATTAAAGGATTTACAAACATACTGTGATTAGAGAAAATAATAATCAGAAACTGATAATCTTAAAATATCCTTATTGAGAAAGTGCTTATAAATCGAAATATATATTATTCAAATCATTCCTTACGTAAGATTTTTATATGTACTTTTATAAATGCATATGCATTAAAATAGTAGATCGTACAAAAATAATTATAATTTAGAAAATCTACTCTACATCATTGAAATGAAGTTGAAAATGATGTAAATTATCATATACATGAAAAGCTATACTAAATATACAATTAAAATATCTATAAGCATGGAAAAAATAAAGTAGTAAGAAATTTAAAGTATAATTGATAAGATAAAAAAAACTCACAGCATACAGATAGAATAACTTGTTCTAATAAACCGATAGAATTATTTGAAAAACATTAATAATCATTTATATAATAAAAATATAAAAGAGTTAAAATAAAATAAAATAAAAATTCTTTAATTGACTAATATTATTTTTTTATATAGAAACAAAAGTACTTATGTGTAAAAAATTTTTAAAAGAGAAATAAATAGTTTTAAATATGTTTTTAAATTTAATTTTAATATTATAAGAAATAACATACAAAAAAATTAGATAAAATAAGAGAGAGATAGGGTGGAAGAAAGTGAAAGAAACACATAGAGCGTGTAGAAGCGAGAGTAGCTGAGTGAGATTGTGTTTAGAACGTCGAATAATGTAGCTTGCGCAATAACACAAGGAGAACGTTCTCCTCGACAATTCCATTCCATATCGCATGAATATGATGCAGAAATTTGATGCATTCCACCTTAGATACGTAAAGAAGGCTGCAAAAAATATATCGTATATCTTCATTTATCAATTAAAAGAATCTATATGATGGATATATTTACATCATTTTGAAAATGCTATAAAATTACCTGATTATTTGTTTAAAAACTTTGTAAAATATTTAATTATGAGTATTAGTTAGAATGTAGTTAAGAATGAAGTATTACGATCTAATCTCACCCGAGATAGAAATATTGCGTGTAAAATAAAGTATACAGTAAAAAAAATTATACAGACTTGTATTAAACCTTCATATACCCATTAATATACATAGAATAAATAATCATTTTAATACAAAGTCTATATTTTAAAAACGCTATTTTTTAAAAATAAGAATTAAGCTTAATAAATATATATTTTCTATATTATATCTACAAAATAATACTTAAAAAAATGTAAAAGAAAATGTTTATACATTTTATATATTTTAGCAATAAAAACAATAATAGTAATAAAAAATCATTATAATAATGATTATCACAACAATAAATCATTACGCTTATTTAAACTACTAAAATAATATTAAAAAATTTTATCAAACTAATTAATTATCAACTTACAAATCATAATAAGATCAACAACGTTAAAAAACAAATTATAAAAATACCTTTTATAATAATAATATTAACAATACTAATACTAGATATTATTTAATATTTAATATTTTCTATAGTGAGAAAAAATTTTATTTATTTCAATAAAAATTCGAAAAATGTAATATACAAATAGCAATTACACGAATTGTAGCCAACTTTTCACCATTAAAAGAAATATTACTTGTAATAATACTTTGTATAAAAAATATTAATAACATAGAGATTTGATTAAATTCTAATAAGTTCTATTGCTGAATTAATATTGTTCATAATAATACAAATAAATTTGAATTACAATGATACAATTAATTGCGTTTATTGATTTCTTTCATCCTTTTTGTATAAAAGGTGGTTTATTAGCCATCAGCTTATATTAACATATACAATTCTCTCTTATAACATTAAATATTCTATGTTATAATCAAATAATTGCTATTTGATGAATTATAACAAAATTTTTTAATTTCCAATTAGTTAGCAACTCAATAAACAAATCTTTTCTTGAAGTTGTAAGAGATTTTTCGGTGACGATAAAAAATTATTTTTTAATATACTAATAATTGAATGGATTTTATTGAAGCTAACAGAAAGACTTATTCTGAAGTTAAGGCCTTACGTCACTTCAATACAAATGCATGTATTTTATTTAGATATATTTATGCATATATATATACATTATTGTGAATGACTTGCATAGTAGTACCTTCTTTTGCTTTGATAATGATTTTTACTAAATAATATTGTTATTGATATTCTGACTAAAAAATATAAGAACTCTCTATATCATTGATAATACTACAAATAAAAATTAAGTAATAATCTAAATTATGCAATTTTCGATATGATATACACATTAAAAATTGTTGAGAATGAGCAATAATTTAAAATATATGTTTTAATATTTAAAATTATAATTATTAAAATGCATAACTAGGCTTCCGTCACTACTTAAGATTATCAAAATATGCTTTTTAAATTTTCAGACTTTATGTGAAATAAAAGAAAATGCTAAAGCTTGATTGACACTTCGAAATTAAATCTTATAGAGATCATTATACTTTAAAGTAATTTATTCAAGAATTCCAGAATTTCAGAAGCTTTAATTGAAGAGCTATTTTAAAAGATACAGATATTATTAATTTCATCTGGATAGAATCGTATATAATTGAAATGGCTATTGTAAGAATCATTTCTCCGAAATAAAATTCTTCTTGCTACAAATATTTGTATTGTAGATTTAAATGGAATATGTTACAGTTTATCTTTGTATTTGCATATGTCACGGCTTTAAAGATGCAGCATACTCTGTCATTAAGTTTACACTGTCACGTCTAATAAGTTGCGATATAGTAAAGAGATATTTGAAATTATGTTTGATTCGAACCAGATTATAAATTCGAAAACGCAAAAACGTAGGAATTATGACATGCAAATACATGAAAAATAGAATTCACACCTCGAACCTGTGTAAAGATTTATTCGTCTTGATACACTGGGATGATAAGGAATTGTCGCTTGACCTGAGCTGAAACACTGGAACCAGAGCGGACTGATCTTTAGGATAGCAAAGAACAACCATTCAAATCTGTATTGAAACGATAAGATCAGAGAAATAGGATATATAGAAAAAGTAACAACAATATTTTATATATTGTTGTTACAATATTAATAATATTTTATATATTGTCGTTATCAATATAACGAACAAGTATAAATGTTTTTATTGTTTTTACTTATACAGCTTGCAAAGAGTTCTGAAGATCTTGATAATTTTTTTTCTGTCCTACTTTTTTTCGGAACAAATCAACCTCACTCGTTATAAACCTCTTTCTATATCTTCAAAGGGTAAGTCCAATATATGCACATATTTTATAAGTTGTGTTTTATATGTAGTTAATTAATTTTTGAAATATTTTCTTTCTTTTATAATAACAGAAATTTTTTATTGTATTTTAATTTATTATTAATTTTAACAATAATAATACTCTTATAATTGCTAATATTGTTTAAATTATAATTTTGTATTTATAAAATTTTTTAAATATATGTATATAATTAATTATATTTATCTTCTCATATTTCAAATCAATAATATTACTGTTTTTATCAAAATATTAAATAATATCTAAATATTAATTTTAGTATTGAATTGAAATGTATAAATTTTTTTAAGAATAGTTATTATTTTTGAAAATACAGTATAATATTTAAGATTTGTTAATGAATTGAACATAAAGCATAAGATTTTAAACCTTTTTTAGCCAAGAAAGTTCGATATCATACCAAGATTTTTTCGCAAACAGGTAATGTTAAGTAATTAAATAAAAGAAAGTGTAATTAATAATTATTTATTCTTTAATTTGTTAATGCCATTAAAGCTTCTGTGAGCTAGAAGGTGACCAAATTATATTAACAGGATAATACGTATATTAATAATTAATAATTAATAATATTAATAATTCGCATTTTTTTGCGTGAATAAATATTACGTATTTTTGGTTAACGCCTCTTTCAGATTTACGAAATTTGAATTTTGTTTACTTATTTTTTGCTTGTTATATTTGTATTTAGTTTATTATACTCATAAGTTCTTACATGGTTAAGTTCACGGGCTTATACATTACGTTCGAGAGTACTTCCTTAGCTTATTAAGTATTTCTTTGTAATGCATTTAAATCTGCAGTTTTAATGCTAAAAAAACAAAATAAATGATTGTCTTAGCATAAAAAACTCGTCATTTTTTTCTCAAATCTGACATCTCTTCTCTGTAACTAAATCCTGACTAACATCAGCATCAGGTCTATAATTGGAAGAGATTGTTGTTTTTAAGAAGAAAGAGTACGTAAATATTTCTATGCTTTGATTTCTCAATCACCAGCTTCTTTGACAACACAAAAAAACAATAATGCCAGACCAAAAGCAATCCATTGACCAATACTACATTTTAAATAGAATAATATTTAAAAGGAATAAATTAATTAGTACTTAGTAATCTAGAGTACACTTATATTATACCTCCTTCTAATTTTTAAAAAATGTATCCCCCACATTTTTTTATTTCACTTAGTTTATATAAGTTTTTTATATCACAATTGAGTGAATTATATTGAATTATATAATCATCATATAATCAAGCAGAAAGCTGATGTATTATTATTTAAATTATCTTGTGCTTCAAGTTCCAAACAAACATCAATAGGTGAACTTTTCAATGACTCATTTTAAATGGAGCAATCAATTCCGATAAAAAGCATATTATTGATATACTTATTCCTTGTTAAATTTTATTCAAATTGGTTATGAGAAATGTTTTCGATGAGATTCATATAGAAGTAGTAATGTAAATTGAAAAATAGTTTTACATCACTATTATTGCAATTATTAAAGAGACTAACATTAGCTCTTCTTTGTTAATCTAGCTTTAATTGAGGTTTATATCATCCAGACTGCAGTTGGAAGTAATGGATATTCATACGATTCCCAAATGCGGAAACTTATCCAAATAGATGGATCTTTCTCAATATATTTTAAGAGATGAAATTTAGAGGTATCGAAAAGTACTATATAGGGCATTAGCCTCTCAATTTGTGCCTGTTCTAATTTAAATTCTTCATTATGTGCTTCTCTTTCTTCTGATTTTGCTATTGGTAAAATATCATTTATATCACTTTTTCATCTTGTATAACTTTAAATTCATGTTTTACATTGACTTAAATTTCTCGATAATCCTCAGCAAAATCGAGAATAAAATTAAGTAAAACTGATTTATCAAAGTATCTTTTATTGTTAGTGATTGACTGTGATTCTTCAATATCCATTTATCCAACGTTTTGAATTAATAGTTTTTTACTTTGAATGAGAGAAACCGAACCCTACATAAAACTAATCAAAACTACTTTTTAGATTGATTTATCTCTATAGTATTGATTTAATATCTTATATCGTCAATTAAATGATAGATGACGTTGAATAATTTTATATTTGTTAAAACTTCTCCTTACTAGTCATAAGCATTAATTTCATAATGCGCAACAGGTGAATAGACATTTAAAATGTCTTCTATTTTTTAAACTGTCAAAAATATACATCTTATGTTATGCACTAGACATTTATTTATATAAGCTCTAAATGTTATATTATACTTAATTCGTAGAAGCTTAATCTTGAAAATTGACACCGGTAAATTAGAAGAACGTGTAATATTTTTAGAAAGAGGATGTTGAGAAGATTTAAAAGAAGAATGATTAATAAAATTGGTCAATATATATATATATATATATATATATATATATATGTATATATAATAGATATATAATAAAAGATGTTGACTGTTTTGCTATAAATATAACACATACAGTGTAGACAGTACAGTTTATATTACAAATCATAAGCTTCAACATAGAAAAATACATAAACAATAAATAAAAATAATTTGTAGTCAGAATAAATAATTTTTCCAAGTTTTCTTTAAAAAAAAACACTAAAAATATAAATTGAACTGTATACAAAAATAAAAAATTTAATATTTTTTTAAATGAATTGTTTAAATATGGATTATTTATTAGTAGTATTAAAGAATAAGATATAAACATCTATTTCGATAAATATTTTAAATCAGTTATTGTAATTGTTTTAATAATCTATTTACAATATAATAAATATAATAATTCTCTCAAAGACAATGTAACATTATTCACGCCTAAGTATAAAATACTTAACTTACATATATTAGCAGTTATAACCACTTGATCCAAAAAATCTGTATTTTTTTCAAATACCACTGAAATTTGTTTTGGTTAAAATATTTGGAAATCAGCTTCAAGTTTAAATACAGTTTTCATTCCGTATTTATTTGAGCACTGTTACCATGTTTGGTGTTTCTTTCTCCTCGATAAGATTCTTAGTTGGTAAGAAAGTTTTACATGATACTTTGTTAAGCATAGTTAAATTCATCTGGAAAATAAAACAGTTTATATATTTTTTGTCTATTAAAAAGAACTTAATTAATATATAAAAATATTTCTATAATTACCTTCTTTATTTTTACAAGTATAGCTCTAAACTATAACTTCTATTATTGCTTTAGTTTCCTCTCGCTGTTTCATCGGTGCTGAAGGCTTAGATGATTAACTATCTTTATTATATCCATGCACCCTTTTATGTAGAAGTTCCCCTTCTACTAATATTCCACTTCCACAGTTAACCCTTCTACAATATTAAAAAAATCGCTTCTTTCAACATCCTTATCAGTGGTTTGTTGCTTCTCCGCTACTTTTTCTACTCTGTTCACGTACCCATTGCTCACTCCTTATCTTCCTTGAAGAATTCTTCTGGAATAATGTTGTAATATCTTCATAGTAATGTACCTATTTTTTAGGCAGTAGATGGCATTTATCGTCATAGGGACTTAATACTATTTTATTCTGTTTTTTAAGTTGTGACTATATGCAGTCGTAATCTGATACTGCGTATTATGATCTTTTTTCATAATTTTACAAATATAAAATTACTTATTTCATAAAGCTATCGGTATCAATATATAGTAGTTTTCAATTTTCACCTACTCGATCCTTCATGTACTCGTAATGAAATCTAAAATAGTGTCTTTGAGAAATCTAAAACTCTAAATCTAACATTAATAGCTTTTGTAATATTTAGTTAGTTTTAAAAATTATAGCAATCTATGAACTGGTCTTAGACTAAGTTTATGTATAAGTGCTTGTTTTAGAATCCAATAATGCATTACATATTGCAATTTGTTGTATAAATTGTCCTTAACTTCTGCTGCTTACATTTCAGTGGATTTAAATGATTTGTATAGAACAATAGATTCTTATGCTCGTCATGGATTTCTTCTGAATACTCTAGATATACTTCAAGAGTATATACCCTATTAAATTATTATGTGATTCATTAAAACATGAGTCTGTATCAATGTTTTTATATCACTTAAATTAGCGTAAGTTAATGATTGAATTATTGCTACCTATAAAGTTTATTACCATCATAATATATATTTTCTTCTTGAAGTTTATAATTCTCACTGATATAGAGACTATTTGCCTTCTTATATTGATTGCAAAAGTGATCTACATCACTTCTAATATCATGTTTAATAAATAATAACAAATCAATATCGGTAAGTAATTCTAATTTGATTTGAGTAAAATTTAGTACTGCGTTCCACGTCAAACCAGGAGTAGTATAGTAATGTACTGAATCAAGTCTATATGCTTTCAAGCAATTATCTTTAAAGTGTTCGAAAATATTAACTAAGAAAAATAAATCAATCTTTAAGTATAAATCAGAATATTTTCCAAAAATTTTTATATAAAATGTATTCTATAAAATTATCGCTTGTCAATAATAATTGTTACTTCTTTTATTATTACACAGGCTATTATAAAACTATCTGTATTATTAGGTAAATTAGTTGATTTTAAGCTATCGTAAGAGGAAATAAAATCATAAGACACCTTTTCTCAAGTAATTGTTTGATTAGATGAATAATTATTTTTTTATTTCTCTTTCTACAATATTTAATTTGTTAAGGTAAGATATTTTTTTATCTAAAAAATTAGCCATGAAACGGAAAGAATAATTAATTTAATGTATAATACATTGCCCATAATGTTACGACTCCGTCTCACTGAAACTATCGAAAATAAGGGAGAAAGGTAAAAAGTTTTCTGTAGAGAAAATTTTTCTTCTTTCTCTCTTTCTCCATGAAGGAAAATTTTAAAGGATCTAAAAATCAACACCTAGGCCTGGAATGTTATCGTAAGAAGTCAGAACTCTGACATGTTTATGATTGCGCCTGCATTTTTGAACAGCCAGAAGCCTACACACGCGCGCGCGCGCCTGCACCCGTAAGTGACTAAACGCCATAACACCCATTCATCATACATACATCTACATCTTCAACCGCGCAAAAGCGTTTCACAAAGAAAATTATATTTTTCTATTTATTATTTTTAGTTTTATTATATAACTAATTAAAGGAAAAATTAAATAATCAAAAGAAAAATAATTGTATACGTAATAAATTACTAAAACATAAGTCTAATATATAAAATAAGTCTGATATAGTTAATAACAGTAATACATTAAGATAAAATTGAATTTCTCTAATTATCATTAAGCAAATATAAACAAAATTATAAGTCTGAATGGAACGCCGCAATTATTATCATTATTTTAAATGATTATTTTTTATACTTATATAAAATTATAACAAAAGAGAATAAATAAAAAGAAAGGAAAAAGGTACAATGAAGTAAATAAATAATTATTAACAAAAAACACTTATTAATAACGCTTTTAATACGATTAAAGGAAGCTAATAGTAATAATATCAAACAAAGAGAATTATAACTAAATAATAGCTATTACGAAATCTGAAAAAAAATTATTATCGAATTATTATCAATTTAACTAATATTAATGAAACTAGGCTAAATATTAACAAATTTATAAATTAAAAACTGTACAACTACGAAAAGGAAAATTGCGAATTAAATTTTATAAACAATTAAGTAATGCAAACGCTAATTATTTAGAAAAATTGAAAATTGTATACAGGCTGTATAGACTATTCCAGGAAAAGCCATAAAAATACCTTCTTTGCCTATACCTCCTGTGCTTTAAATTTTGTATAAAATGGTGCATTTCTCCATGCAAAAAAGATTCATCCTCAGATCTCATACCTAGCAGTTGACCTAGTTTCATTATGAAGATTTCTTTTTTTTGTAGGGGATTGGCCCTACTTTTCCCTGAGATTTCCCTTTTCCCACTCCTTGAAATCCTTCTCTATGCTATCTCTTGCCTCATCCTAATCTAAGTAATTGTTCTCGTAGTAAATTTTTTTACATAATTGTGAGTGAAACAAGGGTCTGGCCGCATTTTTGTATTGCTAATCTAATACTTCTACAGAATTGCGAACATGACAAGGGTCTGACAAAGTTTTAAATGTTCCTGCGTGTTTGAAATATAACAACACGTATTTTCCTTATATATATATATATATATATATATATATATATATATATATATATATATGTGTATATATACATAGACGGGGATATCTCAAGATACTTTAGGACCATAGTCCATCCTTGGCTATTATACTTGATTGTATAGGCAAAAAAAAGGGCATTTGCGTCATGGAAGTAAAAACACTAACGTAGATCTACATACATAAAATGTTGGAATTTATTTATTATTTAATTAATTAACATACATTGATAATCTTATACTCACCAAAAAACTGTTTACTTTTTTGTGAGTAATACTGTAATAAAATTTTATTTCTCTGATCACTTGCACACGCAAACTGAAAGAGACACAAAATGTAACTGCTTAAAAAATAACAATCGCATTATGTTTTCGCTGTTGATATGAATGTTGGATAGAAATAAATGACTCTGGATGACCTATAATATACCAATATAGAATGAATTTAAGTTTATTTGAAAATTTCTGGGTAAAAAAATTAAAATGTTGCATTTATCTTTATGAAAAATAAGAGATAGAACCCTTCAGCGTAAAAAAAATTATCGTAAAAGCGCATTTTTATAAAAAATAAATTGGTGTTGGTTTCATTGAAAAATTTCAATTCATTTTTGAGAATTAAGAAATGACTTTTCAGGGGTGTACTTTAAGAGTGTTTTTTACTTCGCAAATTGTCGTATAATTATGAACAAATATATTTCTTATATTTTTTTATAAATTTTTCTTCTATATATTTTTATAAATTTTTCTTATATATATTTTTATAAATTTTTCTTCTATATATTTTTTATAAATTTTTCTCATATATATTTTTATAAACTTTTCTTATATATATTTTTATAAATTTTTCTTATATATATTTTTATATTAAGGTACAAATCAGAAAAATTTTTTTATGGGTTATTACCCCTTTGAATATATTTTTTTAAACTCAATACGTATATGTTACATTTCAATATTGTTTATCACAGAATGATTTTTATGAGATTAGTTTTATTTTAAAATTTCGGGAGAAAGAAAGAAAAAAAAATAATATTTATTTTTAGAATTACGGCAGCCAAGTTTCAGCTAATAAAGCTTAGGACCAAGTTAAGAGCAAAGATTCAAGTACTTATGAAAATATATGCTAGAACTAATGGGATGAAAATGGATATGGAATTGCAGAAGAAATCCCAAAAAATACAAAAGAAATATATTTTAACCCTAAATATGTAATACTGTGTCTCTGATTTTGCTTGAACGGGCCGGCAAGTTACTCTCGATGGGCGGCGCCTCTTTGTGCCAAGCTAGTCTTACTCGTGCTTGCAATCATTCTCTATTCCGAGGATAGTTGAACTCCGAGGAAAATGTTCTTTTAAGAAAGACGAAAAAATTGGAATAAATAATCTACGTAGAAAGAAAAAAACAACGTGGAGTTCATGGAGTTTTTCTTTTTATAATGGTGGTGGAACTTTCTAGATTCAATGGTTTTAGCTAAGGCCTGGTTAATATGGCGCGATTCTCTTCTCGCGGAAGCTGTCGATAGGCGGCGGTGTTCCTCAAGTGCCTGCGGTAGCGGCAAACATTGGGATGTTCTTCTCGGCCGTGAAGACTATAGATGTCAGTAGAAGATTCTCCCTGGCTCCGTTCCGAACCTGTTGAAAGAAACTAAGTTAAATGGATTAGCTATTCAAGCACGGCAAGTTCAAACGGTGGGCGCTGCACTTTTCTCACGCTACGTGAGAGAAGATCAATTTTAAAGATACATAAGTATGATACAAAGCATTTGCTACTTTATTATTTAGTAAACCCTCATGGTTGAAAGACACATTAAGTTTTTCGTTTATTTCATCTATACTTGAAGAAAATTACTTTTCTTTAATAAAACTTTTAGCAAACAAAAATTATGTGTTGATTTTAGTGGAATTTTTAACTTTTGATTCTGCACTAAATTGTTATCAATATATCAATAAATTTTATACATATTTATTAAGTATTTACTCTACTAATAGATAACATGTAATTAAAACTGTAAATAAATAACTACAAGATATATTATCATCTAAAGGGATATCTTTTCTCTAAAGTCTCTAATATAAGAATATTTTACATAGTATAATTCAATTTAGTCGTAGAATTGTTTTTAAATCACGAGATTCAAAATGTCGACCGCTAAGATTCACTCAATGTCTTCTTTCGAAATATGTTATCTAATTTATCGAAACACTTATCTAATTTATCGGTGTTAATTCTCAAGGTCAACACATTAAAAGTTGTGTTCAACATAATTTGTGGATAATAATTTTTTTCCTACTCCACCATCAAGTTATAAAATCATAGAATCTCTATCAAACGCCATTTACCTTACGATCTTTGTAAACATCATTAATCATTTTGAATTACGTATAGTTGATTAGAATGGAACCATAGTTAATATATGAGGAAAATCATAACGGCTAAGTTTTAAAATCAATTTAACATGAATATAATTTATAATTCACGAGGATATATTAATAGTTAATTATTCAACTCAAAGCACTAAATTCAAAAATCTAAGCTTAAAAGTAGCTCTTAGTTGGAGAATGTTAGCTGTGTATTTTTCTGTCAATTTAAAATAATGGATGATATTCTAAATGTTCAATCATTAATCACTCATAACAAACGTATTGCACAATGATGAAATTCATGCATATACGGATACTGCAACCATTTTTAATAACAGCTATGAGATTCATATATCTGTAATAATAAATCTGTAAGCTGAATAAGAATAAGATCAATACTATAGAGATAGATAGATCTCAAAATATAGCTTTGATGAATATAGGTTGGGTCTCACAATCAAAATAGAAAACTATTAATTGAAAATACTGGATAGATGGGTATTGAAAAATAACTGTCATTCACTAAAAATGAAGAACTCTTTGATGTACTAATTTTACTTATTTTTTTTTTACTTTGCTGAGGACTCAAAAAATGGTAATTAATGCAAAATATTAGTTCATGTTTACATGATTGAGAAGTATTACGTATGCTTTTTATAAATAGCATTGTACACGATAAAATAGGAGTACTCAACGAAAAATTTAAATTAGAAGTAATGAAAATTGAGCATCTAATACCCTATTTAACCCTTTCCAATACCTCTAAAGTTTAACTCTTAATATACATTGAGAAGGGTACACCAATCTCAATGAATTTCCGTTCTTTAGAATTGTATGAATAGCCTCTACTTCAATCTACGTCAAAACATGTCTGGACGGTGGAATTATGAACATAACTGAAAAAGCGACGCTATGTCATTCTAAGATTTCAAACTAATCGAAAAGATTTTAAGAAAGCTAATGCAATATTAGTAATATAAAACTATTTCTCAAAGTACTACCTCTATAGCAATATAAACATTAACATTCTCATAATAACCAATAACCTAATTATATGTATGCCAACATCAAAGTATTTTAACAGACATTGCAAAATGCGCTTGTTGATGTTCGCTTGAAATTTAAAACACAAGATAATTTTGTAGCAGGTACATCAATTTACTATTTGATTATACATAATCTCGTAGTATAAGTGATGATGTTAAAAAAATTATGCAAATTAACGAAATAAAAAAATACAACAACAATTTTTTATAAAAGAGAAAGGTAGAGTTTTTTTTATTGGGAGAAGTTAAAATTTTAATAATTAGGAAAGGCTCTGCTAATGGTTCTATCTGAATTTTAAAGAGTCTTATTTTCTAGTTCATGTTTTAAGCGTGCAATACTAATTTTAAAATCAAGAAATAGGATGTACTATATTTGATACTGATACTAGATCATTCATTTTTTGTAATAACTATATTTGTATAGATCTTATTATTTAATATAAGCACTAAAATCGATTAAATAATGTACAATTGTTTTTCCATATAAATATTAATTCACGTATAGGTGTCCGACTATAATCTTTTTTATGTATTAAAATCAATTTAATAATTTTAGATATCTTTTATTTTTGAATCGTACATAGTGACAACACACCTATCACTTTTTGCTTCAGCATTTTCTAGTTAAGCAAGGTCAAATGGTATCGGGCATAACTAATTATTAATTATGTCTATATAATATGTCAAAACATGTCAATAAACAATAATGTGATTAATTCAAATATGCTATCATATTTCTAGCATAGTATACTGAGAATTATATACTTTTGCATTATTCGTTTTCTTCGAATTCTACTCAAAAATCGAAACGAGTACATTATATATGTGTTTAGTATTAAAAGATTTTTTGCAGTTATGAATTACACATTGTATAACCTTTGGAAACAAAACATTCTAAATTTTGTTATTCTCTTCAATAGATACTGAATTACTGAACGCAAAAAATGTATTTATGTTAGTCCACTATTGGTAGAATCTTCTTATTGAAAATAGATTAAATTATAATTTATATATAAAAAAAGGCATGTTCAGAAGATTATTGTTAACCTATACTGATTATAGATATTGCGACGGAAAAGTTCGTCGCGAGCTTATATCAGAATGAACGCAAAGTAAGTACACGTGCAGGACAGTGTATACGGCCAAACAGCAAAGCCCGGACGGAAGTGTATGTATGAATAATGCGTGCACGGCGTAGCGTAGTGATATTGCGCATATATGAGTGACGTGTGCGCAGGAATAGTGTAGCTGAAGTTAATGTAAGCGACAGTGACAAGAGTATGTGTGTATGAGTGTCGCTGCGTGACAGCAAGAGTAAGAGTGAGCATGTATATATGGTATACATTCGGCCACTAGAGACATTGGACAGAGCATATACGACGAAAGGCTGAGTGAGTGAGTAAGAAATTGTATAGAGCGCAGCAAATATAAGAAAGAGAGAGCATGCCCACATAATGGAGGCACACAGCGCAGCAAGTATAAAAAAGAAAGCTTGCCTGCACAAAGAGGGCACGCAGAGTAGCGAGTGTCTGAGCGAGAAATCGAGTGAGTGAAAGAGAGCATGGGATCATCGAAAGGAACCTTGACTAAACGTCAGACCTAGGCTTAAGCAAAGTAAGGACCTAGACAAGTAAGCACGACGCGCTTGCGCAGCCAACGCCACTGTTTTCGCATCGTCGTACTTGCTAGTCTTCTGCCCATGAATTTTAAAAGCAAAGGCTAAGTGAAGCAACCCCTCCACGAAGCCCCGTGAGTGCAAGAATGTAAGGAAAAGTGCCAGTAAAACATATAAAAAGGGTGAATTTGCGCTAAAACAGGGAGTTTGGAAGTCGGAGATCTCCCGAAAAAGAAGAGTTACTCCTCTACGATCGTGCAGCCTTTGGCGCGTGATCCTTGATGTAACTAGAAACCTTAAGGTATAGTCGTTCGACGTACCCCGGAAGTACAGCCACATGGCTGGACCCACCCCGCCGTAACTTGCTGTCGTGATTCATTATAAAAATGTCAAAACTATGTAAGATAACCACCACCATAATTCATTATAAAAGCGTTAAAACTATATAAAACAAACACAGCCATAACCCGTGATAAGTTATGTACAACCACCACTATGATTGTAAAAAAGAAATCGCTGCTGTGATTTGCCTTAATAATACACCGAAAAATTAATAACTAAATCGCCGTAATAGTTCACTGTAAAATATATTTGTAAAAGAAACACCGCTGCAACTCGCCAAATAATGAAGTAAAATACTTATTAAAATATATATCAATATATTTATATATCAACGATGTAAGATTTAATTTAAATAAATTAGATTAGTTTTCTGTAAAAATACGCCGTTCTTTTACTAACTCCGTCTCTTCACACTTCCTCCTCCTGATACGAACCCGGTTCGACGTCGAGCGAGGCCGACGATCCAGGCCGACATAACAAGAAAGCGCAAGGGACCGCGCCTCCATCCGCCGTGGTATATAAAAGAATATAAAATAGGAATAGATCAGTAACAGGTAAAACTGTCGCATAAGTTAATAAAAATTAAATAAAACTGTTACATAATGCCGTAAAGTAAAGCAAAACGTTACAAAAAAAATTATATTTTTTACGAAGTTTTTATCTTTAAAAATGTTACAACTTTACCTTAAAATTGTTATATATAATATGAAATATAAAAAAATAAAATAAAGAATTATACATATATATTTTAGATTTTCTGTTACTCTAATGATAAATTTGATTTGTGACAAAAATGTTATGATTTATACCGGAAAAGTCTGAGCTCTCCATGAGATATAAATCAAGTATAAATCAGTTATTCTCATACAACTGCAGTTAGATAATTATTTTTATTTTTTGATATTTTTATTAAAAATATTGTAAAATTTATTAAAGACAATTTATTATATCTATAAAAAATAATTACTATACTCATATGTAAGTCGTTTTATATAACATTTTCTACATTAATTATGTTAATTGTAATATTAATATTAATAGTAATAGTGACATACTAGAATAACACATAAACCGTGTATGTAACCAAAAACCAAACTAACTTAAAATATAAGAAAATTTATTAAAGAAGGAATAATATTAAGTGTCATTATTACTTATAACTAAAATATAAATGTAATGATAAATTATATTAAATCATAATAAATAAAAGGGTTTAAATATAATAATTATAATAGTAAAGTATAATAAGGGGTAATAATCATTATACTAAATGTAATTAAGAAAAATAATCAACTTGTCAAATAAGTTATAATAATTTAAAATATAAATTTTAAAAGAAAACAATGAATATTTTGTAATACTAGTTTTGCAAGTATACTGGAAGTAATAATAATAAGAAAAAAGTAAAAATGCAAGAATGATATTAAATGCAATAATAAAATCATTACATTATTAGACAAAAACAAAGCAATAAAATGTTCACTCTTATGTATTTTCAAGCCCTTCGAGATTATAAAAAGGAGATCAATCAAGTACGCGAATCTACTTAGTTCCAGACCGAAAATTCACTATAAGAATTTTCTTAGGTATTTATCAGACAACTGCAAGCTATGAAAGTAAGTGAAATTAAATTTTTGTCTAACAAAACATCCATTTGTCCCTTCTTTGCACAACGTTCTGGTGATCAACATACGATTCTCGAGGATGAATAGAATTTTATCTTATTAATAATTTAATTTATCAAGAGCTAGGAGTATTCTTTTATCACTATCGAATACATATTATAGATTAGGCTGAAAAGAGTGATAAGAATAAATTTTTAAATATGTAATAATATATTTTTAAACAAACTGATATAATACGTTCGATTACAATTGTCTATGTAAGATTATATTCCAAAATAATGCCATAGAATATTTTTTATTAATCAATAAATTTTTTAATAGATATTTAGCTATTAAACAATTCAACTAATAGTTGGAAATAATCTATAAGATCATATACATATTATATCTTACAGTACACAATTTCGTTCTTTTAAATTTAAGCTATTACGCGCATTATCCGGAGAAGGCTATAGTCCTATTTCTAAATTATAAAATTTATTTATTTGTTTATTAAAAGAGAAAAGAGTATTGAATTACACCTATATAGTTCACCGAATCAGAGCTGTTCACTTGAATTTTTCCTAGATCATAATACGATAATGCAACAAAATTCAACTGGAACGTCCACTTTATCATAATGAATCATAATGCAAAAAGGAATGTTTTATTTACTACACAAAAATAGATTTGGGAAAATGGTTTATTTTACTTTTTTGTACAAGTATAATTGCTTAAAGAATGAAAAATTTCGTTAGTTCTGCGATTGTATTTCTTTCACAAATGACTGAGTACTTTTTATCAAACAAATGGGCCCTGTTTATATTTTAAGGAAATTAGAGTAAATATATGTAAATATCACACAATCAGTACATGTCGGATTTAAATCATATGTTGACAATGCTTTGCATCATAGCGTATATAAATGGGAAAGATAGTTGATATTAGTTTTTACTTTACATTCGCATTTCAAAGGTACGGCTTCTCGTAATTTATTGACTTGATGGTACGAACCGTTTAGCTTTATTTAGACATTTTTAAAAAACATATTTATCTTAGGCATATTAAAGAGGGTAACAATCCCATTTCACAAATTGATTCTATACACGTTTCAACAGTAGTTTACAAATTTATATATGAATCAACCAGCTGTTGGTTTGTATATACACAACAGGTTGAATTATATTCCCCAACAAGTCAATTGGCACAACCAAGGAAATTTTATAGCTTTATTCAACATTTTTTATGCAAGCTCAGATAGTTTTTATAATTTTCTAATATCTTATCTGAGCATTCTATTATTTTTATTATAATAATTTCTTGATATTTATATTCTGTTATTTTAATATTATTTTTAATTTCTTATTTTTAAAGTTTTACGTTTATATTGAGTTTTAATATTATTATTATCATCATCATCATCATCATCATCATCATCGTAATTATTGGCATTTCATACAATTAAATAAAACATTTTTTAAATGTAGTTTTCATTAATATTATATTAATTGTTTTGTATATTTATGCAATTATTACTATTTATTTAAACTTTTAATAATATGGTTTTGTTTATTTAAGGTTCTATTCATTAGAATTTTGTCTACACAGGTATGAGTATGTATGTCGAATCGTAAAAATATAAATACTACATTTTTTAAATCTCGCTGACCATGATCGAGGATTTTTTTTGTATAAAATATATAAAAATTTTGGTCGATAATGAACTAATTAAAATATCGTTATGTTAAAATAATTTCTTTTTAAGCTCAAACATTGAAGATTCTTTACTGTTAAAATTCATCAATAAATATGTATGTGAACATATACTTAATATGTAGGTTTACTGAAACATCCTGGGTTTATCTACAGTCGTTTTATAGCCAAACTATGACTGCCTTATGTTATTGTTAATTAACCCTGCCTTAGAGATTCAAAGTGAAGACTCACAAATTTATTATTCATACATGATTCTTATTTCTTTGGAGTTCGAAGAAACATGAAATCTGGATAGTTATAATCTACAGTCATTGTACAGATAATTGTAGGCCAGTAGAATAGTAAACTTTTTACTATATTTTCTGAAAACGTGAATTGGCATTAATTTATTGCATTATAAACTGTATATATGCGCGTAATGGTTGCGTGTATGGCTAGTGATGCCACGAAGGATCTAGGAATAGGAGAAAAGCGTGCAAGGAGAGGGGTATGGGAAATACCCCATAATTAAAATAAATAGATTTAAATAAAGTATTAATCTTTCATCAAATTGAAGATAAACAGATCGTCCATGTTGCTAGACAAAGGTATAACAGCGAATTAAACACAGTGAATTATTATTTTCATAATCATTTCTGCAAACATTTTTTACACGATTTGCTTTATAATCATTGAAAATTGTTAATAAAATCCAAAAGATTATCTATAAAGTATAATTTTGATATGCAAAAATTATTTTCAAGATATTTATTATTTTGAATTATAAGTTTAATTTTTGAATATTACTTAAAATTTTGATTACACTCAAAGATTCAAGAAGATTTAAAGAAGTCTATTCTATGTTACAATATGTATAAATAAAAATATTTAAAAGTATCTTTTTCAATGAACCTTATTAATTATAAGATAAAGAAATTTACAACTTATTTAATAAACTGATTTACTATTGGACTTTAAAACAATTAATTAATATATAAATTTTTAGCATTTGTAATTAACATCTAATTGCTGCCTGAGCAATATATAAGTTGATTAAACTTTAAATGCTCTATCAGAGTAAATATCAACTCTATAAATAATCTTGTAATTATTATAGAACTCCAATTCATATTTTACTAAAAATTATCACTGTTATTTTTATGCTTTTCTATTATTAAAACAAGATATAACAATAAATATACCTATTTGAAATATTCAAAAATCAAAATATTAAAAGGTACTTAAAGTACTAAAAGATCTATTTTTTATTAATTCTTAACCTATACATAATGAAAGATAAAGAAAATATAATGTTTTCCCCTTGAACATTAACCTGTTGTTTTCTATTCTATTTAATTATTTAGAACACAAGTACAATTTGGATTTAAAGATTTATGACCTCTTATGATCAGATTAAACTCAAATTATATTTAACATATTTCCAATTAAGGCACTACATACTTTTATTTTATTTTCATGGTATAGTTCATGCAAACCTCGTGTGTCGTCAAATTACTACGATTTCAGAAAGATAACGTAATTTTTTTATACAGACTAGATAGATTCAAAGATTAGCAACAAATTGGAGATATTTCTAAAACTGAAAAACCTATATTAGATCGATTTTGTAGATGGGTTTATACGAAATACTCATTGGCTATGTTTTCTAGGTTAAAATTCCATTTTTTTAGAATATTCTTAAAAAATCACGTTTCTGGTCTTTATATAGTCAAAGTGTAGATATTTTAGACTTTACATTGTATCAATACCTTTCACTTTTCAAGTATCGGTAGCTATATCGCGTTTAGAATTTAATTATTTTGATTAATTATAAATATATATGATTATTGAATCTTAAACAAATGAAATGATATGTTTGGGCTAGTATTGATAATTTCTGCAGCTATGTTTTATTAGTATAATTATTAAGTAAATGAGTGAATAGTTGACTAGTTATCTAGATCCTCATTAATTTTCATGCCGATTAAATGAGATTAGTTGCTAAAGTTCTTACACGTACAAATTCTTGTAAATGATTCTAGTTGGATGCAAATTATGGAGCTTCGAAATATTTTCAGAGTTGTTCGGGGTTGATGTGATCTAGAGTATAAGATAATACCTGTTGATTGTTATAATTATTATTCAACTGGTTTTCATACCTGCTAAAATAAATATCCCGATATTATATCTCTATTCTCAGATTTATTTTCGTCTTGAAAATGTTATTGAAGAATACATTTGACTAACGTAAATACTCCCATTTACCTGTTACTGTTTCTTTACGAAGTTTGAAATGAAAAAACGTAAATTGGAGTCAAGAATAAAAATCGAGTATAAAACTTTTAATTATGATACATGTTTGAGATAAAATCACTATCCTATATATAATTTTTTATAATAGTAGCAATCTTCGTAATTTAAAAATCATGTGATTTAATGTTTATTAATTTATTATTTTATAGTTTATTATTAAATAATTAAAAATTCGAATGCAAATCTATTTTTATATGAAAATATATATAAATAAATATTTTAAAATACTTAAAGAACAACATTTTATTTTTATCTAACACAACATTGTTTATGAATTTTGAAAACTATAATTTTTTTTAATGCTTATAATTTTTCTGTATTATAAATTTAAAATATACTATGTTTTGATCTATCATAATGTTATAAACTTAAATAAAATAGGATATATAAATATCTAATCTTTAATTTTTATTAACAATTTTTATTCTAAAATATATGTGTAAAATACACACACACACACAAACGCATATATAATATACCTCATTTAATATTTGAAGGTAAGGTTTTATTAAAAGTAATGCATCCATTATTATATTTTATTTAATAATTTATCAGCATATTAGAGAATTTTAATTTTGCCGCGAATTATCATAGCAATGATGTGCTGCGCAAATCGAAGCTATATTATCATGATATGGCTGCCGCCTTTAAAATGCATATAATTAACTTCAACATGGCCGCTACCATGAATATCAGTTGTTTCTGTTGGTCTAAAGAAGAACTGAACATATATTACTGCAAAGAAAATAAGTAAAGGGCAGTTTTGTATTATTTTTATAGTGAATGATCCTAAAGATATAATATATGTTGTTTAATTTTCACTTGATGTAGCTGAATAAAGTGACCTCCAGTGTAATTTCTATACTTCTCTTAAGACATTTCACCATTTTCACTTACGTGTGGCTCAACAAAATTGCCTAAAATGCCTAAAAAATCTAATAAGTCCTTCTGGGGAGGACTAGGACGATCGGGTAATGCTGAAGAGAAACATTATTTTGGTGAGATGCAATAAATCTACGTAATTTTTAGTATAATTTTTTTTTAAATTGTATAACCTTCATTTAATTTTAATTATAAATCTTTACTTCTTGTGTACTTTTTATAATAGCCCAAATCTTCTATAAATAACTTCATTTTTTATCGAAAAAAAGTTTTTTCTTTGTAGGTCACGATGATAGAATGGGTCGTACTAACGATAGCTCAAAGTTTGTGAATAATAAACCTCGTGTATCATTCAAAAAGCAAACTTACAAACCAGGTCGAATGAGAAATCTTCTTTTAAAACCACATTTTGATGATGATGTATTGATGTCAACTGGCTCCAATAATAATAGTAGACAGGTAGTTAATAGAGGAAGAGGTAAAAGTTTTCTCAGAGGAAGAAACAGTCCATTGCCACATAATGATCTGAGAGATTGTCGATTAAGGCAAATACCTATTAGTGTGTCCAATTGGTATAAAATTATTGTAAGTGTTGAGTTTTATTAAATTAAAATTTATTTAATGAAAAATATTCTACAAATACAACGTTTATTTAATTATATATTTGTTAAAGATTAGTGTAATTTTTTGTATAATCTTTATTCAAACAGTAAATAATAAATATTTAAAATTATGAATAATTTGATAATTTAAAAAATAATTGTTTTAAAATGATTATTTATATTTCGATTAAATTTATTATATGGATTAAAGTACAGAAGTTTTTAAATATAAATGTTTTAGTTTCATAATTTTATTTTGTTTTTAATAATTTTAAGGAAACTAATAAAATGTATGTAAAATAAAGTTGGATAAAGTTTTGATGGAATAATTGTCAGCAATATTAATATTTTTTGTAGTCTACTGTAACAAAATGTTTAAAAAATACAATATATAAGCTTTAATTGAAAACAAAAGTATCAAAATTAATAAGTCTAAAATTAATATAATAATACAACAAATCAGTATTTAGAAACATTCTTGTCATTTTCTATATTTTTCATTTCATTTTTTGTCCATCTTATTCTTTAATTCAACATTTAATAATGTAAAGTCTAAAACAATTTATAATCTTAAATTTAATTAGTATTAATAATACATTATATTTTATTACAATTACAACAAATAATTTTATTATATAATATTTCTTCTAGATTCCACATGGAAAAAACTATACAAAAGAATTTGTACTAGGTAGTTTATTTAGTTATACAGAACCTTTTTCTTTTATTCCCATAATGGTTAGTAAAATTTATCTATAAATATTTAATGCATTTTGAATATTCTTAATACGCTCCTTTTAATATAATAGTATCAAATTATTGGAGGTGATGCAATTTTCTATGTTGAGGATCATAGAGTTGCAACTAAATTAGCAGATTGTGATAAACGAATTACAACAAGCGATGGTTTTAAAATGCAAGTTAGAGTTAGACCAGGTGTGCCTCCTATTCAGATTAATGACACCCTGAAAGAAAGATTAAAACAAGCTATGGGAAAAAGATATGTTCAAGAAACAAATGCTTTGGACTTATCAAAATTTTATCATGATCCAGGTAAATAAATGAAATTATATTTTACTTGTAGTATGTGATTATAATAATGATAATTAATATAACTTAGAATTAGCTGGAGATTATTGGTGTCCTCTTGCTCGACCAAATATGTTAATGACTGTGTTGGATATTATTCAAGAGCATATACCTAATTTAGAAGCACTGAACTTAGATTCTAACAAAATTTGTCATCTTGAAAAACTTAGTTTACTTGCTAATAAATTTGAAAAATTAAAAATACTTCACATTGGTGATAATAAGGTACATAGAAAAGAAGCACGTACACTTTCAAAGTTTTTAATTTACATTTAGAAAAATATTTGTTTTTTTTTTTTAGATAAAAGATATGAACTACTTAAATGTATTAAAAAACCTACAGTTAGAAGAACTAAGATTAGAAGGAAATCCTGTGTGTAATAAATACAAAAATAGACAGGATGATTATGTCAGGTAAAATCACAAATATTTGAAATTTTAATTATTATTTGTAAGTACTTTAAAAAGTAAAACATTTTCATTTAAATCATTCATAAAATAATTTTATTATATTTCTTAGTGACATAAGAAAAAAGTTTCCTAAACTTGTAAAATTGGTACGTGAAAATTTTAATATTTTCTATATGTATTACAAAAAAAAACAAATATAAGAAAATAATTTTTATTCCTATTAAACAGGATGGATTAGATTTACCAGCTCCTATTGTATTTGATGTAGAGGATCGAAAACTAAAACTTCCACCCACACAGAGAATGTTTATTATTCAATCAAATACAAAGGCTCAAGAAGTTGCTAGTCAATTTCTTCAACAATATTTTATAGTATTTGATAGTGAAAATAGGCAGCCATTACTTGATGCATATCATGAACATGCTTGTTTGAGCATGACAGTAACTATTACCCAAAGTTCTAGCAGGTGCATAGATAGTTAATTAATAGTACATTTTTAATTATAAATTTAGTGATAGAAGTTTTTCAATATTTTAACTTCTAGATTTAGTCAGTACTTCATTGAAAATCGTAATTTATGCAGAGTCGTAGATTCAAATCGAAGACGGAAACTATTAAAACAAGGAAGATTACCAGTGGTTTCCTTTATATCTGAAATGCCACGTACAAAACACGATTTAACCAGTTTTACAATGGATCTCAGTCTAGTCACTGTAAGTTTTTTTAGTCTATTTTAAATAATATTTTATTACAAAATATAATTTGAAGCAATTAATTTTGAATCTACATATTATATTTACAGGATAGAATGATGTTAATTTCTGTAACAGGTTTATTTAAAGAATTGCATAGCAAAGATAGTACGGACCAATTAAGATACTTTAATCGAACTTTTATCATTGTTCCAGAAGGTGTAGGCTTCTGTATAAGTAATGAACAGTTACATATTAGTAATCCAACTATGAATCAAGAAAAACAATTTAGTTGTACCCCTTTAATTATCCAACCAGCTGCAGGACCTTCTACAGCAGCAACACCCGTTAGTTCTGTGCCATTGACAGAAGAAGTGAAACAACAAATGACTATGACATTGAGTCAACAGACTAACATGAATATTGAGTGGAGCTTGAAATGTTTGGAAGAAGTACAATGGAATTTTGAAAATGCTCGTGTAGCATTTCAAGAAGCTTTTAGCTTAGGAAAAATACCTCCCACTGCTTTTACAAAATAAGATTAATATAAAATTAAATTTTTATAATCAAAAACTAATGTTTCTGAATCAAAATGTGAATATCGTTTAAGATCATTCATGTTGGTGACATTCTTTAAATTATTCATTTGTATAAGTTTAATTTTGAGGCAAAAGAACAGAAATGAAAAATACTTAGATCAATGAGTTATTTTCGAAAATAATTTTTTAATTATCTTTTTTAATGAGTATCTGAATATTGTTATCCTCATTCAATTGCTTTTTATTTACTTAAAACTTTATTGTTGCATTAGAAAACGAATTTTTTCTTATTATTGACAAAACAAGTAATCTTTGTGTATAAGAAAAAAAATGTAAAAATCAAATGTTATTTTTCAAACAATACTCAAAAAGAAATTCATTAAATTGTATTTTCTTGTACACAAAATTTATTTATCAATAGAAAATTAGAAGCAATTTTTTTATTTTAACATAAAATTAGTGAATAAATAATGAGTCTCCTCTAAAGGGCTGTGTTGGTTTATGATCGTGATAATACCCTACATAGATATTTTTGGTTAATGTAAATTACCAAATGACCATACCAAAAACTATTTCCATTTATTGGTATGTAAAAGAAAATATGTTTCTGACAAAATTGGTAATTCAAAGCTCATCAGTCCTTATTTAGATTTGCAATAAGTTGGTCTCGTTATAACTTAATTAAAAGATCAATATCTTTTTAATAAGTTACATTAAAATGTGTACATTACCTATTATACAGTAGTTGTATAAGTACCAAATTCATGAATGAAAATATAAATAAAAAGTCTATTTTCATCCATGAGTATTTATTAGTTCTACATTGCTTTGTACTTTCGTTTAATAATTACTTATTTTTCAAATCATGTTTTACATTCTGTTTCTATAATTGCCAATCATGTAAATATTTCAATTTCTGTAACAATGACTGAAATGTTGAATCAATCTATTGTCTATTAATGAGACAGTTTTGTTAAGTGTAAATATTAAATGCAATAAAAACAGTTTTTTTATAAATTTAATTCATTTATTTTTTCAATCTATTGCTAGTTTCATAAAGATTTTCTTTCTAGATCTTGTTAAATTGTCAAATTTTTCAACTTTTTTATTTTTTAGTACTTCTGTTGAAAATTGTTCATTATTTTCATCAAGATGCGATTCTAAATTTCTTAATTTTAATCCAATCTGAAAAAATATTATTTTTAATAATTCCAATTTATTAAAAGAAATAATTAAATTAATAAAAAATAAATACATAATACAGTATTAATGTATTTATAAATAACACTTAAACCAATAATAAAAATACTAATATTAATAAAAATACAATTATTTTTTTCATACTATAAAATATTTATATTTTCATTTCTATTGTATATTTTAACCCATAACTTGAAACTGAATAAGATTTACAAATAGATATATATAAACTTTGTATATGAATATATATTGTTACATGGGAAATTAAGAAAAAGAACCTCCTTTTCATGTTTTTTAATATAAATGTCTCATTATTATTGATTCTATGATAAATGTCAATAGTACTTATTCTTCCATAGTCCCATGTTTAAATATATTATAAAAATAAAATTAATATTTGTTTAACATATGATAAATAGTAATTCTATTCAATAGTTGTTCAGAAATAGAAATGAATGAAAATATAACATTCAATAGCTAATTTTAATTTTACTTATTTTTAAACATAAATAGTTAGTAAAACACGATTAAGTTCCTATATTATATGAAACTATAAGTAGATTTTGGAATTTTTCTTCACAAAATGAAAAAATACTTCTTAAATGAATAACTTTCGTCATGATTTTAAACTTTTGCTTCAAACTATATATTTCATTCAATTTTCCATACATAATTTTTTCTATTAAATATTTTTATTTAATTAATTCAGTATCTGAATTTAATTATATTGTTATCTTTTTATAGATAAAATTCAAAATATATAAGTAAGAAATATATGTAATTTTACAAGTAATCTAATAATTTAATATATTATACCTATTATTATCCATATCAACTAGATCTTAGAAGATTATTACTAATTCTTGATATTCTTTATGATAATTGTAAAGTATTTTCTTTATCAAATTATAATTATAAATTAAACTAAATTCTTTCTATAATACTCCAATAATGTAATATTTTCTATAATCAAAAATTGATTAGGAGAGTCTTCTAAATTGTATTATTACTAATAAATTAAGGAAATAATTTGTGTACCAACATATCTATAATGGATAAAATTCTTGCAAGAAAGAAAATCATCAAATTAAACTTCTTTGGCAGAACTTTCAATTATTGGATTAATTAAGTAATTTAAATGAAATACATCTCTATCTAAATGAATGTAAATTTTTAAATTGTCATAATCATAATGATAATATCAAACAAAGATATTATTAAAATCATCATTATTTAAATCACTACTAGTAATTCACTCATCACCAATATGATTCACTTCAGGTAATAAGTTTAAAGCACTAACTTCATTTGCTTGATTAAAAATAATATAAGATCATTTTTAAGCAATAATTTAATAATAAATTCATCTATTTCATCTATATTTAATTGGCTAGACTAATAAGTAAATACTTACATTAATATTTGAATTTTAAAGTTAAGAACTCTAAAAATAAATTTATAATAAATAGTGAAGTATATTTTATAAATTATCATTTAGACAAACATTAGATAATTAATAAAAAAAATTTAATTTAAGTTTGATAATTACTCAAATGAGATATATTGCAAAATTTAGAGAAAATCTATCTTAACCAATGATGTCAACTTAAATTTATGCAAATATAATAACCTTATTTAATAAATTTATTTCAGAACAAAACAAATTTTATACATATATAAATAAATGTAAAGTATTAGAAAAAAAAATAATAAAAGTAACACTTCCAATTTTTGTATATAATAACTTTAATAATAAATTACTAGTTAAAATGTAAAATTGCAGAGATAATATATTTAAAGAAAATAGAAAGATTTGAGACTATGAAGATTACTTGTTGGAAGCTTGTGAAAATCAACTTTGCTAGAAAAATGAAGATACTTACAATGATCTTAGTAAACAGATAAGGATAGTGTTCTATATATTTTTATGGTAAATAAATCATAGTGTCATGAGGCCTAGAGGAACATTTGATATAAACTAAGATAAAAATGTATAAAAAAGTAAAATTAGTTAGATCAATGGTATATAACAGATGATTACTATGATAAGTATAGCAAACCCATAAGAATAAATATTAAAAATGAAAGTAAATGCCGCTTTCTGGATAGATATATATTAAAGTATACATTACACATATTTATTTCCTATAAGAAACTAAGCATTTAATTTCAATTTGCAAAAATATTAGTCAATTGAGAATAATAGCAAATTTCATGCCATGTTGCTATATGTCACTTTTAAATGGCTTGAATAAATCACTTTGTGTGATATGCATAAATCTAAGCTGCAATATAAAATAAATTTGATAACAATTAATAAAAGTATAAATCATATAACAAATTTCAATAAGGTAAATAAATATTATTTAGGTAATAAATAAATAAATCACCAAACTGAAAACTATAACTTTAAAATACAGAAATGACGAATCAAATTATCTGAACATGATTTTACAGTAATCTAAACCTGGAAGATTAAATCTAAATACCATCGCTTTATCTCGAAATCCTGTTGAAACAACAACGTAAGAGTTATTAACAAGTGACAAAGAAAAAAAATTGAAGTTATAGAAAACAATAATAGGATTGATAGAATAAAAATATTCTCAGAAGTTTCACTAACACCGTATAATGAACTAAAATATAAATCCACAAAAAAAAAAATTTTAGCTAAAAAAACGGAAATTAACGAACGTACTGCAAAAGCAATTCTAGAGACAAAAAAACGTTGGCAGTAACGATATACTTCTAAATCATGAAATGTAATGGAACTTTAATATGTTCCAGAGGATAAACACAGTGAATACATATTTTCTGATTACAGAAATCTCCAATAAGAGGTCGTAGAGAGATTTTGAAAATGCCAACATTATTATTGAGAGACTTTAAAGCACAACAAAAACCGATGCATTCGCCAATGCATCGAATATCAATTAAAAAACTTTGTACAATTAAAGAGCTAGAAATCTATGGTTATGATTGATACATCGGGTAATACCTTTGATAAAGTCGCTATGGATATCAAGCGAACATTACCTAACAAAAAAAT
Organism: Wiebesia pumilae; assembly: GCA_018907045.1. Classification (NCBI taxonomy): domain Eukaryota; kingdom Metazoa; phylum Arthropoda; class Insecta; order Hymenoptera; family Agaonidae; genus Wiebesia; species Wiebesia pumilae. The sequence continues at coordinate 1,856,369 of JACCHZ010000125.1, read as the reverse complement.
AGAAATTAATATATCTTAACTGTACAAGACCAATTATCTTAATTTTGTCTAGCTGTACCATTATCGCTAATACATTTATTTAAAAAACTTGTATTTTCGGATAACTGAAATTCATTTTGATTAATTAGGGAAGAAACTTCTTGTGTGGACTAATTAAAAGAATATCTAAAAGATTAAAAATTAAGCAAATAAAAAATATAGCTTTACCCTCACAATCGAATGGATCTTTAAAACGATCTCATCACGCACTAGAACAATTTCTAAAACAATATATAACAAAAGAAAATTATTCAGACAAGTGAGTAAATATCGCTATATAAAATTACAATACCTGCGTTCAAGAAAGCACTAAACTAATCTCTTATGAAATCATTTTCAAAGATATGAAGATTCCTTTAACAAAAAACTGAGGGAAAAGTATCTACTCTCTACTTATCAGATCTACATTGAACGTTTAGAAATCCGGTTAACTGGGTTAAAGAAGTTTGTTTATGAAAGTCTAGTAAATTCTAAATAAAAGTCTAAAAAATATTATAATATGAATATAAATTTAAAAAGTTAGAGTAGGCAATTGTATATTCTTATTAAAGGAAAAAAAAACTGAAAAAATCAGAGAAAAAATAGACTTAAGATTTCATTAATTCAAAGAATAAGGAAAAATGGAAGAAAGAAATCAGAATATTTATAATTCTTCGTTTTCTGATTTCAAAAACCTTGAGCACGGATTTAAATTACTTTTATATTGTTGTTATTTATACGAGCAAATATTACTTTCTGTATATCCAAAGGTTGAATAATTTGTTGATGAATAAACAAAGTATTTACCTATTTAACTACAATTTTCTATTTTCGACATCATTTGTCTTTATATTTTTCTATTTCGTTTCAATCTACAAGACTATCCATATTTCATGGGAGGTTTTATAATATGACATGTACATTACGTTCAAGTCTCTAATACTACCGTGGCCTTACCTTTTTTATTGTAAATTTATTTTCTTTATTCAGTATAAGTTTCTCTATCAGTGCATTTTCGTCTATCATACATTCTTTAATCAATGAACTAACTCCCGTATCTATGATAAATTGTACTTCTTAAGTTTACAATAAGTGAATATAATTCATTTTTTCGAAACGTGTTGTTACTATTTTTTGTGACTACTTATGAGGCTTGAATTGCTTACCTCCAACAATTACTAGCCTTACCCGAAACACCATTCCCAAAAAGTGCGGTAGCAACAATCTGAATAACCATATTTGCGCATCATCATCCTCGAATGCTAATTATTATCTGTGTTTGTTCTGGTCGTTACAAGGAAATGTTGTAATTCTTACACATCCATTCTCGGGCGCCAGCGGTTCACTGCGTGTGCTCAAACCGTTTCTGGAAGTATCACGATACGCGACCTTTTAATCCGGATGTAGAGAATTACACACCAGCAGTTTAAAAGGCCTATTTCTGCCTGCGGAGAGTCGCAAATTATATTTTACCCTAGTTGTATGGTTTGCATATATAACGACTCCACTACGGATAACGGCATGCACGTGCGAGTACTGCTTGTTGCTTATGTAGAGTGTACGAAAACCAATTAGTAGCGTGCGTTAAATTAAGAAGTAATCACAATGTATTTTATGTTTGTAGCTACAATCGTAGAGGTTCAGGGAGTCGAATAAGAAATTTAATTTCATTAAAATTATAATTTGATTGTATTTTTTGTTAATCTTAAGTTAAATCCGGAATTTTCTTCCCGCAAACGAGCAGTGGGGACGGATAGTGAGTAATAAGGCTGAGGATATTCGGATCGAAGATCTTTGAGGTATGGGTTTCATCTAGAAACTTCCTTTTTTCCTGCCATTTTGTAACTAGCAGTTATTTTCAAAGAAGATTTGTAATGTTTCCGGCTGTTGTGCAATATCCTTGATCTTTTATTTGTTCAGTAGCATCTAGGAGAGTTTTGTAACATTCTCCTCAGTTTTTCTTTCTAATTTTCCCAGTTAGTATTGTTGGGACTCTTTTTGCGAAACGATAATTTTCTCTTGGCCATAATTTTGAACGTTATAAAACTGTAATCCGACATAATTATCGAGTCTTCGACCTTCTGGTATCTCACTTCTTCTATAATTTTCTTTGACAGTAAAGAAATAACTATTATCTTTTTTCTGTTTCTGCATCTAAATGTAGGGACAATGGCTTCATTAGGTATTTCTATGTTCATGTTCATCAGGAATTTGAACAGAGCCTCCCTCCACAATATTTGAGTCATAGTTCCACCACACCAAAGGGTGTGATTTGTATCACATCCGAAAACCAGAGAAAACCACTTTCTGACACATTTCTGTATCAGCTTCCTTATTTACATAGGTATGAATGATTTTCTCAAGTCATAGCGTATATGCCGATTCTAGATATATTACACTCGTTCGTTTCAATCTATTTTTATGACGGTCAAGTCATCTTTAACAATCCATGGTTGTTAAAGATGTAATTGATACATACTGTATCGATTCAATATATGTTTGCACCTTTACAATCCATCTCTATAAAAGCATAGGGGTAGTTTTACAATGGTGCAAATTGATCTAGGCCACGAAAGTTTCAAAACATTCGTTAATAAATAGTCCAGTTTCCTCGGTTTGTATTCAAATCTATATAAAGTTTTACAACGTTGAAAATTTTCTTTCATTGCGTTATATTATAGACGTAATACGATTGTTATCAATTCTACATACTTTTCGGAATTTTTCTGTTTTTGTCCAAAGTTCACAAACTTTTTAATATCTTCATTTAACAGTTTTTCTGTATAACATTCAATTATAGTAAATATAGAAGAGATGAAAAATTAAATTTCTTTCATGACTCAATACCAGATAAAATATTGTATTTTCACTTAGTTTTTTTCTTAAATCACTTTTAATTTTTACATGCTTTTATCTCAAATGCGCGTACTTAAGAAGTGCAATAATAAGCTATGCGCTAATTATGTAAAAAGTTTCTTATGTGAAGCTTAGAGATTCTAAAAGATAGACGTAAATGTAACTCATACCTTATTGGTCAAAAACGGTTTCAATCTTTTCACTTAATAATTACGAGGATTGTAGTCATCTACTCTGCTCCAGGTTATCTTAATTTTTATGAACCGTTCGACCAAAGAAAAACAAAGTTATGCGACATAAGAATATGCTTACATAATTCATCGCTATTATTTTTATTTTTTGACAGAAAAACAAGTTTTTTGTAACAAATTTGAAGATATCTAAAATCTTTCTCACCACTTTCTCCAAATATTTAAAGTATTGATAACATTAAAAATGTTATAATTTTACTGTTAATTTTTCAAAATATAACTTTAATAGTTGAAGAATCATTTGAAATAAAAGTTGCTATTCCATTGGTAGAATACGTAACTTTTGTCACAAATTTTTTTTTAATAAAATAACTCAATATATACAATATGATTATTTGTACCGTAATTCAGTAAAAATATTTAAATATATATAAATATTATATTAAAAAAAATTATGTTTGAAATATAACAAAAGTCTTATTCGTCTTTATCAACCTTTTAAGAAAATATAAATTTTATGAAAACTAATAAAATATAAATTAGTAATTATAAGAAAATTTTTATACAATAATAATGATATTGATATTATTAAAAATTTCTTTTCCATTTTATTGCATCCTTCCCATGACGTGAAAAAAGACCTCGAACAAAGAGTATTTGGTAGAAAAACTAAACACAAATATCCAGAGAAAAAACTGCCCGAACACTTTTGTAGATTGGTTTGTTTTGTTATCAACTACTGTTAAATAAATTAAACTAAAAATCTCTATTTGGTTCACTTTAACTGATCATAGAAATTCGTTTAGTTACAATTTTTATTTAAACTTCTTTCTCATATTTATTTTTATTATAAAAAGAAAATGAAAAATAAATACAGCAAAATTGATTGATAATAAATAAGTAAATTTAAATATACATATTAAATATTGAAGATTTAAAGATATAATATAGAATAAAAAATTTAGTTGTTCCAAATTTATCTGCTTTATAACATTTTAAATTGGAATTAAATACAAAAAGTTTTTTAAAAAGTTATAAAAAGTAAATTTAGAGATTTATAATGTTATTCTATTAAAAAAAATATTTCCTCACTGTAAAAAAATATTGATGAGTACATATAAATATTCAATTTAAAAATGTATAGAAAGTAACAAAACTAAATAAAAAATGTTCTTGAAAAGGGGATATTTCATTTTATTTTATTTAGAAAGTACCAAACTATAAAACTTTAATTATCAATATAAAATATAAAATGCATTTTATTATCAACAAATTAATAACTTTTGTATGAGTACATTGATTATTACCTTTTGACCAAATGTAGATAGAAATACAAGTACAAGACTATGCATATATCTTAAAACTTTATAAACTAGTTTGAAACAATATATCTATTATTAGTATATTTAATAGAATTAATTCAGTAAATATTTACATTAATTTAAATTAATAATATAATTATCAGTGTCATTTATGAATTTAATTTAAGAATTAAAATAAGTTATTTAATATACAGTAGATAAGAACTTAAGATCAAATATAAAGCCTATATATTTTGTTAAAAGTATATAGAATATGCACATGTATTTACATGACATACTAACAAATCATACAATTTCTTTAAAAAATTATAGATACATTTTACATATTGTAATTTACGTAAAATGCAGATACTCATTACTCTGCGTAAATAAAATTAATCATTTTAAAATTTCTATAAATATTTAATATTGAGAGAAATATTTCTCGCTGACTGTATTTAGATATAAAAAGTATTATTTACTCATATTATATTTAATTTTTGTGCCATTTAAAGTAAAAATTATAATTTAATGATCTTTTAGCTACAATAACAAGTTTTCTTCAAACATATATTGAACAACTATTAGAGAAAAAGGCGCAATAAATTTGAATTTATTTTCAAAAATTTTTGTTTAAAGCACTGATATATATATTATATTTGGAATATAACGTGAATATCACAGTTTTGCAATAATGATTAAATAAAGCCAATTTTTTTCAGCAGCTTCTTCCATTAAAATTATTATTTTAGTTTATCACCGCAAAATAATGAACAAACATTAAAATGGACTAATTTGTTTCTCAAAAAAAAATCGTTTGTTATAAGTAATTACACGCAAATTATTGATAGATTATCATAATAATACCTTCGAATTACTCGCAAATAAATGGATTTTTTAAAAGATGTAAATAGAAGATAAAAGGCATGCAACAAAAAAATACACATAATGTAAAGAATGACGTCGATCTTCAAACTAGTATGCCTTGCTATAGGTACTTTGCACATAATAGTATTATTAAAAACTGTTCATTGCCTATAACAGTTATACATTTAAACATATTTTAAACATATATTAAATAATTCAAAATTATTCCAAAAAATACTATACTACTAAATTAAAAATTATTTTTAAATTATAAGAATGTCACAAATTAAGTATTTTACTATATAAAGATAGTTGTTAGAAAACTAGAACTAAACATGAAAACAATTTATTAAATTGTATGTTGAATATATTTAAGATTTAGGTCTGAGTTATATTTCTTTTCTTTTCGTTTTAATACTATAAACTCATCTGCCATTTCACTTTTCTAAAGCTCATTTCTAGCCAATCCTATATTCATCTAATATTATTACTATGCTATTATGACAATTTTTTCTTGAGTCAGTAGTGGCAATTCCGTTTTATTAACAATTTAACATCTGGCTTACTAACTGAATTTCTGTCAATTTTTTACGAATTTTTTCGGGGCATTTTTAAATATCCAGACATGTGTATTATCGTATACTGACATGCTGATTTGATCGTCAGTAAAATATATTATTTATAAATATATTACAAGACCACTTAGTAATATTGGCAGCATTTACTCTTACTAAAGTCGATTGAAAATTAATATAAAAAACACAATGTGTTGAAGTTATGCAAGACACTCAAAAACACGTCAAGGCTACAAACGAGGAAACTTTACTCTTTATCTGCAATGACGGAATGGAGATAGCATTGGTAAATGTATGTGACGGTCTTCCCCATTGTGCTGATTCATCTGACGAAACAGCGAAACTATGTCACCACGTCACGTACGAAATTATGCTATATTTCTTTATTCTTATGTTTTATCAATTATTCACGTAAATATAAAATATAAAAATGATTCTTATAATGTAAAAAATTGAATTTAGATATTAAATTTGGCTCATAAATATCTATTTACAAAGTAGTACTCCTAACAGTACTCAATAAATATGCATATAATATAACTTGTAAATTTTTAAATATAAAATTGATCATTCAATAGCTAGTAGACTTATACAACCACTTAAATGTTAATGTTAATAAAATAAACAAGATATTTACAAAACATTTATATATCAATTCGTATAGATCTAAATTAAAAAAATTCTTTTTGAAATGATTATAGTATAAAATACTATAAGTAAAATGTGTAAACGAAAAACAGACATAATATTTTAATAAAAGGTACACTTATACAATACTAGAATAAAGAATTTTTATTAAAACAATAAAGCTCTTTTAATACAGTCTTAAGACAAATCTGAATAAATTTAAATTAATTTCCTAAGTTAAAATATCACGAGAAAAAAGAATATAATTATCTAAGTAATTTTACATGACCTTTATAAATAAGCTTTATAAAAAATATTTGATCAAATAATTGAAACTATTTTTAAATATATACATTTGTTAAATAACAATAAATATTCATCAACATTCATTTTAGTCTGTTACAACTGTAAAAAATAATTAATTTCATCTTGTAAAGTTACAGCCATTATATCTTCACTTGGAGTTATATTTTGACAACGTAACATAAACCTTTACTCTATTTTTTATTTATAAAATTTTAAATAAAATGAATTTTTTTTAATAATTTAAATTTAAAGAAATAAAATAATGATTTTGATAAAATTTTATATATACATAACATTTATTTAATTTAACAATAATTTATTAAATATAATAATGTTTATTTTAAAATTCAAATAAACAAAATAAAACAAGTAATTATAATTAAACTTTTGATTAGTACAAATTAATGTATAATTTCTATAATACATATTTAAAAATATTTGTAGATGAATATAATATAGTAATAATCTTAATTATTTGTCCCTAATTACTTTATTACGTATATTTAAAATAAAAAAATGTGTAATTAATGTAACCTTTCAGTTAGAAATAATTTTTACTTTAATTTTTTAATAATTTTTACTTTAATTTTTTAATAATTTTTACTTTAATTTTTTAATAATTTTTACTTTAATTTTTTAATAATTTTTACTTTAATTTTTTAATAATTTTTACTTTAATTTTTTAATAATTTTTACTTAATTTTAATAATTTTACTTTATTGAAACATTCACTTTAAATTGAAAAGGATATAATTATTCAACATCACGTTGATCATATAAAAATTAGCTATGTTAACTTTTCAATTATAATTATTTTTATAATACTTCTATAGACAATATTTTATATTTTAAACAATTTTACTTAAAAATTATTATTAATTTTTTCTGGTGAATTGAACCTTGTAACTTATGAACAAAAAAAATTTATTCGTGCGCTTCAACACGTATAAATAAATTAATTTATTTAAATTTTTAGTGTATGTAGAATTATATTTTGATTTTTTGTAATTTTTAAATGAATTTATAAGCATAATTAATTATACTTTATGCAAATCTATAATATTTATTTGTATATTTTATGTACATATTACATTATTATCTCTATATTCATCTGTAAGCAAAGATACGTTTAATATAACATTCTTATTTCTGACAGATTCTATTCGTATTTAATTCGTAATATAACTATATACATATTACATACATGTTACATACTAATATTACATACACGGTTCGATACCTGTCACGCGCGATTCCGAGCGATAGAATCACGGAGAATATGAGTTCGGGAAACGGCTACAAAGTGATTAAAATCCAAGGTCGTTGATTTTTGAGTAAGGGACGTATCACACGGAAACACGTCCAAAGTGAATCCCTTATCGATGAGTTCAACAGCTGTGGGTGTTATTCATTCGTCTAGCTTTGAAAATGCGCTCCTCGTATAACTGTGTATGCGATAAAAAATGTTCCATATTACGTCGTTGTACCTAATGATATAACATTATTGATTTATTCATAACGACATTTATAATAGATGTATTAAAAGTATCTTTGCAAGCAATTATTATTTAAAAGACAAATTTTTAAATAATTCAACAAAATTATAAAATTCACTATTAGCTTCCACATTATAATAATTTTTACCTATATTTAATTTCTTCCTAGACGCATTTAAACCTCGGACCTCGATTACACATGGTAATGATTTACTAATTGCGGTTTCAATATACTACTTTTTGGAAAGTACTTTACAACCCATTCTTATCTTAACATATATTTTTTAATATTCTTAAATATAAGAATAATTATTTTAAAATAAAGTAGGTAAACTTGTGTAAAGTAGGTAAACAAAAGTGCGTAAACAATATATAATATTTTTAAATTTTAAGTGTTAATTTTATACATGAAAAAATTAAATATTTTAAAAAACGTAGTTTATCAAATTCATATTATAGTATTATACTTATTATATTAAATAATCTTTAGAATCCAACACCTAGCAACTAATTTTTAATAAATAAAATAATATATCTTAATTATAATACACAATATGTATTACTCGAGAACAAAAGAAATGCTTTTATGTTTAGATGTCCTTTAACAGACTTTAAATGCACTTATGGTGCTTGTATATCACGGAGTGAACGTTGTAATGGGTTTGTTAATTGTATCGACGAGAGTGATGAACTCTTTTGCGATGATATGGCAAATTGTACTGATCAAATGTTTCGCTGCTTTACATCGTTGGAATGCATATCACTATCAAAGATATGTGATGGTATGATCAATATTTTAAAGTACTCTATAGCTTGAACCTTAATATTTAGTTTAATATTTAATATTTAATTTTTAAGGTATTACATAATAAAAAATCGATATATTTATTGAATTTTTCAAACGAAAAATACTTTTCAATTTTAACTCTTTTGAATTTATATTAAAAAATTTTTAATTGTAGATCTTCTAATATAAAAGATGAAATGGCATATAGTCTTTAAAATTCTTTTAATAAACTTTAAACGCCTATTTTCATTATTTCAGGTATCTTTTCCAATTTCATTTTTTTTAATTTTATATATGTACCAATTCATAGAACAGAATATTGGGAAAAATTTATACCTCAATTTTTATTTCTAAAATACTTAGTAATGAAAAATGCACTATAATATTTAAAAGCAAATAATTTTATGAATATGCTATCATATACATGTATCTATACATATACGTTACAATTTTTTTTTAATATATACGATAGTAATGAATATTAGATATATTAATAAAAAGGGATCGATATTGATTTAGTGTTTTTACTATTAAATTATACAGAATTTTTTATTCCACAAAACTGATTTCTAGTCTTTAAGTAAAAATAAGAGAAACAAATTTTCATTTTCAAATTAAATCATTAGAGGGTAACATCACTCTAGAATTTCTTTTAAAAAATTACATTTTTACTCAAATGATGCGTTATACATAGTCAGCAAATCTATTATTTTATAACAATAGTTATATAAGATCATTTAAGACCCCTTGACTTGATCTCAGTCATTCATGATTACTGAAAGAAATTCGAAAAACTTATTGAAAAATGAGAAAAAAAAATAAATCTGATAATTCGGCGCGCATAGATGATATCACATAGACCTTCTTAAAAAGAAATTCTTTATTACAACTTTATATGTACTGAACATTAAGTAAAATTAAAGTAATAATAATTTAAAATGAAAGTATAATCAATAAATATTACTGTTCTTGAGTAGATTGTGGCTAAAAACATCCCATTATAAGGAATAATATAAAATATTTACAATGATAGATATAGAGCTCACAATCTATAAATTAAATGAACAGTTAAAGGAACGTTGAGCATTATTTTATGAAAAAATTTGAAATGATGTTATACAATAACTACAATGAACAGCATTTCATCTCTCATATTACAAGGGACTACCATAATCGCTTCTTTGAACGTATTTCGTAAAAAGAAATTAGACGAACTAGGATAATACAAGACAAAAATTATAAGGCATTCGCTTTAATAGAAAGAAAATTAGACAGAAACTGCACTTTAGATTTATACTAAAATATCATTATATAGGCATAGTACACATGAATGAATTAATAACCGATATTTTACAACTAGTAATCTCATTACTACCTTCCTCATAATGCTATGATAAAAGAAAATAACACAACGACAAAATAATAAGTAATAATAAGTATTATTCTGCAAAAACAATGATAGGAATATCAATCTCTCAGAATGAATGCTTGTGAATTGCGTAATCTTGCCTTGTGGTAGAAAGACAATTTTGACTAACGTTAAATAAAGATGCAGTAAAATCAGTGAATTATTATTTGCAACATATTGTTGGTAATAGTAAACTAATCTTTAAAAAAATTTGATACACTTTAAAAATAAATTGATATCTATTTAAACTCTAGTCCCTTGTCATCTATGCTCAGCAACCAAATGACTTCACTCCTTTGACATTCAGAGTTTATTTAGAAATTTACTATTAGCGCTATCGTAAGAAAACTTGAATAAAACAAATATGTAGCGATTAAATAGGTATTGATATTTACTACAAATGGTGGAGTATTTTCGGCTGTAGTGGCATCGTATGAATTAATTAATTAATTAACTAATTAATTTATTTTTGTGACTAGCTACAAATCCTACGAAAATAGAATAAAATAAAATTTACTGCAATCAGGTTTTTAATAGTATACTTGTCAAAAAAATAGTATCAAAGAAATTGTGACTGTTTTATATACTTATTAGTAAAAATAAATAAAGTTGTTGTTAATGATATCACGTAAATGATTTACAATGAGATAGAAAAATTAAAATCAACAACATAAAAATTGAAATAGCAGTGTATTATTGCTATTGTTAGTATTATATTTTTATTATATTAAAACACTAGTATTTCTGCATCAAATTTTAATATATTTCTTACGGAGAAATTAAAAGCGCAGTTTATAATATTGGATGTAGGAGAATCAAGACAACTTGATATTTAGGATATCCTTTAAAGAGATATAGACATATATTGGAAGATATTGTCAGTGGAATGGATGAACGATAGTGGATTTTAAAATAAGCATGTATAGGAATCAGTAAATTTTGGATCAGAGGGAACTTTCGCTTTCAAGCACCGATGTTTTGACGTTTTATGGAAGCGAAGAATGTAGTTCTCCAGCGAAGGCGGTTAATTCATATATAGAAATTCTTTTTATCAGATATACCTGAAAATAATTGCTTTTTTGATGAGTATTATAACTATATGTTATAGAAATACTAGAATTTAATTGCAGTCTTAGTAAGATTTCTTCCGCATAGTTTAATGAAGGCATGAAGCCTACTAGGGATTATAACTTTCAACATTTCATAATAAAAATGAAGTTAAAATACAGATACGTAGAGAACGGATGTGGAATTATACAATGGGTTTGATCTTTCTCGTGTAAAAGCGAAAATAAAAATAAGCTTTCTCATAGTATCATTATTTTTGTTAGAAAATTTAATTAAATCAATTTCTTTTTAGAAATCCTTATTATTCGAAGTTAAGTTACTTGAAAATGTTAAATATTTGAAACTGTGCAGTGAGAGTGCTGAGTAACACTCTATGATATTATGAAACAAATATATAACTTGAAATTAACAACATATAATTATAAAATCAGTAGTTGTTTTCTAAAATATTTATGTATTATTAAGAATATAAATATTAAGAAATATATTTCTTTTATTTTTCAAACCTTCTTCAGTGATGTAACATTTCAAACTTTACCACTATCTAATATTTAGAAATAATTTATTACAAATTTGTTACATTCGTTGACAATAAAGCAAAACATCATATTTTGAAATATTTATTGGTAATAAAAACTAAAAATATAATATTTTTCAAGGTTTCACGGACTGTATGGATCAAAGCGATGAAAACGTAGAAATCTGTAAAGACAATGTTTGCCCTGATCATACATTTCAGTGCTCTTATGGTGGATGCATTCATCAAGAGGTTGTTTGTGATGGAATCAAGGATTGCATTGATGGAATAGATGAATCTAAGAATTTCTGCGCTGCAGCCAATTGCAAGGATGAAAATTGTCAGATGTATGCTTGCAAGTAAGATTTCTACTTATATGTATTCATTCCAAAACTTTGCAAATATATTTAATAGTATATTACATTTTATCACCAAATTAAATGTAACTCATAAGACTATTTATAGTACGTAATATATATTATAAATAAATATAAAAAAATAAATTGCTTTATTCAGATTAAAAATTGGCGTTTAAAAGTCATTTTAAATTATGTCGCAGCTAATAGATCATAAAATTTCATATTAAATAAAAGGTTTTTTACTTAGAGTTACATAAATAACAAATCATATTATAAAATACGCTTTAAAATATAACATTTATACATAAATCAAAGATTGCAAATAATAATATGAATTTAATTTGATAAAAAATTCATGTATTTTAAATATTATAATACTGACGATAAATTATGCAAAAGAAATTTATACGAATTTCAGAATAAATAAATTTAACTAAAATAATGTAATAAATTAAAACTGTATCCTAAATTAATTCTTTTATTGCAAGTAAATTCTAATTCTGCAAAAAAAGCATCACTTATAAGTAAACACATCCCGAGGAGATGACACACTGATTTTCTTGATATTGTGACATATTGTAGCATATCAAAAATATAAGACGGGTGTTTTTTACGTGCTACTCGGCAATTTAAGAGATGAAAAAATCTTTTAAAGTTTATCCTCGAAAATGGTTTTTTTAATATCTCAAAAACAAATTGTCCTGTCGTTATACAAGAAGTGACACCCCAGAATAAAGGTGTGATTTAAAAATAATTCCAAAAGGAACCATAGGTAAAATACAAGCGCTTCATCTTTATGACTTCAGAGAATGGAAGAGAGATGTGAGACATTTTTCTGACTCTGTAATGTTAATAAATGGGGATTTAAATCTACATTTAAGGAATAATATTATCAAGTTACAGTCTTTTGTACATAATCAGCTATCATTATCGAGGTAAACTGATTTATTTAAATTCGCGTGGTATAAAAGTAGATACAGTGATGTAGCACCTCATACATTTGAAGATTCAGATAACTTAGCTTTTGATAAAAAATATATAATGCGAAGTAAAAGGTTGTTCTAACGTCGCAATTGTTAGATGATCTTGGTGGACATTTGTTATATTTGAAACATTTTTTTCATAACTACCATTATTGTTCATCGTCTAATCACTAATTAATGCTATTTTAGAATGTATAATTATTATTTCTTACACTTAGTTATATTAAATAATGATTATATCTAATTTTTTAAAAATAGTTTTCAATCGAAAATGTGTACACTTATTAACAAAAATTTTATGTAAAACATTTTTTCTTTCCTTTAAAAAACCAAATCTTTCTCAGTTACACCTTCTTCTTTTATTCAAAAACTTCGAAATTCGATGAACTGAATTCGAATGTGAAATTAATATAAAAGTTGTAGTAAGATTCAATTAAATTAAAATTATCTACAAAGAAAAAACATATTGTTCTAGATTTATTAAAATTTTAATACAATTTTATTCAAATTAGACCATTATGAAAATGAGTAATGTGACCATTGAGAGCATAGGCAATTGATTTACAAGCAAATTTTAAGAAATATGTTGCTATGTAAAAAAATCTCGTAAAAAAACGTTATTAGGGCTAAACTTTAAGTGCACTATTTTTTAAATCTTCGTGGTGTGTTAACATCAATATTAAATATTATTTATGTAATAAGTATCTTTATTTAAAAAAATCAGATAAATTAAAAAATAAATAAATGATAAAATAAGGTCTGTGGCCCCTCGCGTAAAAGTGATTTTCGCGAAAGCGTCCTTTTCAAAGAAAAAATTGGCTTATGGTACATGTCAGAAATCTCTCATTACGAGTAGTTATCCCTTTGAATATCTTAAAGGGGTTTATTTTTTCTAAAATACCTAGATGTGTGACACCTAGATACGTCAACTTTAAATTTTAATACTGTTGATAGTAGAATGATTTTTAATGAGACTGAATCTATTTTAAAATTTATGGGTAAAAAAAACAATCATATTTACTCTTATGAAAAATAAAGGATAGAACCTCTCAAAGTAAAAGCAATTACCATAAAAGCGTATTTTTATAAACAATAAATTGGCGTTGGTTTCATTGAAAATTTTCAATTTGTTTTTGAGATATTATTGATTCATTTTTTGAGATTTTTCAGGGGTGAAAAAAATAGTGTTTTTTATTTTTTATATAAAACCAGCACATTGAATATCGTTGCCTACTTTATGCCTGTACTTGCTATCTTGTTAAGTGGACTCGGTGACGAGATTTTGATTGCCTATGATGTTAAGATTCATACAGAACGATGCCTATTAAGCAGTACCACCACGTATTTCGGTATACAACTTAACTATGTTTTTATAGTAAAGGTGGTAATTATAAGCTTCATATATTTCACTTATTACCATTCATACAATGTTATGCATCTTCAATATTGCCACTTCGTTAATGCTTCTGTGGGCAGCTTTATCTTACAGTTTTGAATAAATCGCAGCAATGCCAAGGTTTTGGTCACTTTAAGTATTAACAATGATATAAAGTAAGGTATTTTGAATAACATCTTCCTACGTGTACTTCAACGTACACCTTTAACTTGCTATTTTGTTGAGTAACGAGTAATATATATAATAGCGAGAGTAAAGAATAAAATCATCAGTTTCCAAAACCAGTTGAAATGCGTGTTCACGGTTTTATACGTTTGAGTAGGAATAGTTTTGTGATGAGCGAAAATGATGAATAAGCTTCAATATTGACTGCTATTGCTGAATACACATATAATTTGCATGTTGATTAATACACGATTATTATCAGACGCGATAATATTACTGTACGTATACGTGTTTTGTTAACGTGCATGATCATAACAAAAATCGCTCTGTAACCTGCCTACATTGTTGGAATATGACAGCATAAACGTCGTATTTTCAGAAAAATACTAAACGAAACCTCGTTATAATAAAATTAATTAATAAAATATTGCCAATAAATGTATTATTATTTCAATATGATTTTAATAGCTATACGCTTGATAATAAAGTTTTTATATAATTTTTTTTATTAGTAGTCTTTTGAATATGTATCTTATCCAATTTTTCTTGCACAAGAGTACGCATGTTCGATTCTACAAGACAAGATACGACAAATATATGTCTACAATACTAGGGCTGCTATAAGTCACGGCAATGTTTATATGAAATTGGCTTAACAGCATGTTCGATTATATTTTTCAAAATGTGTTCGGACATAAATGAGAAATCAAATTATAAATGAATAAAGAAAATTATAATTCAACATTATCTATAGTAATAATTATTATAAAAATAAATATTTTCTTGAATTAAAGTTGAATCAATTTTAAAATTATCGGTGCTATTATTGGTATAGAGCAAAAGTATTCATTTAAAAAAAAAAAACTAAAAAAAATTGTATTGAATGATTACGAATTTGGAATAATTTTAAAGTAAAAACAAAAAGAAATTTAATTAAATACCAGATGAGAAAATCAGTTTAGAGATATTTTAATATAATTACTTTTTACGTAAAGAAGTGTTTAATTAATTGCTAAATGAATGAAAAAGAATAAAAATTTAAAGATTCTAGTTTAAGATTAGAGCTATATGACTGATGTATAGTATTTTTATTCGCAGCTACTCATACTATAAGAGATTTGTAATCTTATCGTTACTCGTACAGAAATCAGTTTGACGCGTCCTAGACGCATTCAGTGCACTCGACGCGTCATTTGGATATACTCATCAAGCTCAAGCACATAGAAATTTATCAGTACCGACAAAGTTGCTTTATACGCACTTATCCTAGAAGAAAAAGAGAAAGAGAGTGAAGGAACAGATGAGCCTGAGAAAAGCCCTAGACTTTAATCGCGTAGAATGGTGAGCTGATACGGAGGAAGTCCCAAGAATTCTATTCAAATGACGCGACCGATTTTCAGTCCGGCTGTCTGTGATTGACTGTTTAACGGTGATTGCACACTGTTTTGCCCTATTGACTTGGAAGAAAGTACGGCACTCTGATTAGAGCGAAGTCTCTTTGAGCCAGTGCTCAAAGAGAAGCGCACAGGGGCTCTTTAATAACGGTAGAAGCAGAAGGAAGTAAACAGAAGGAACGAATTGTTTGAGAAGGACCAGCAGCACTCAGAAAAACTCTCTTTCTCTTGGTTTTGAGGGCACTTTAGAGCTAACGGGGAAAATGTAGCTATTTCTAGATGACTGTATACGAATAAGGAGAAATCTACGTCACTTATTTCTTCTCCTTAGCTTTTCCACCTAATTTCAACCACTCTTGTCAGGGCGAAATACCAGCCAGCTGTCAAACTATTACGCCCTCATAGGTTGCTGGTAACTTTGAACCATTGAGGAAAAAAGAAGCTCATCAACAATTGCTCTCTGTTTGAACTTGAGATTGTGGCGCCTTCCACTTCAAGGTCGAGTTTCATCTCAAGCTTCAACGATTGATGATTGAGGATGTTTCCAAGAATTGACATATATCATTAATAAATGTATTTTTGTTAGAGAAAAATATAAAAAAAATTTTTAACTAAAGATATTTGACCTTATTAAAGATTAACTAAGTCATAATACTATGCTATAACCTTGAAGTATTAAAACTGAAACGGCTCGATGAAGTGAAAAAATTTCACCGATTAATTGCTGATTAATCCGATTAGCGGAAATCAGTGGTTACAAATTTATTCAAGTACGAAAAATACTATTTTGAGGAAAAATTATTGATTTCTTACCATCTCTAAGAGAAAAGAATAATTACAATATTTAAAGTACTTTATCAATTAAATAATTGAAAATATACTAAATTGAAAATAATTGATTAAAAATAAATCTCCACGGCGTACAAAAGTTAGTCTTATAAAAAGAAGTAACAAGGAAATTCTCAAAAAGGCATGCAGAGATAATGCGAAAACAAAAATAGACAAGAACGAAAAAGCCACGAAATAGTAAAATAAAAGGTACCTTGAAGCATCGCTACGTTCACTTCTTGATAAGATTGAAAAATAGAGAGTTTAAAAGATCCTTTTAGTATATATAACCTTATTAAAATTATTACTAGCGCAAGCCTGATATCTGTTAAGTAATTTTATTAATTTCTAATATTCACAATAAAATACCTAATATAAAATTATAAATAAATACATATAAATATATACTGTAAATGTAATTAAACTTTTACTTAAATATTTTTTCACTTATATGATTATTGATTAAAGATGGCCTTCGCATTTTCACTTTAAGATTTTTAAGTTTTTTCATATAAAATTTTAAATATTTAAAATTGATTTACAATTAGAAAGATTTTTTTACAATATATAAGTTTTATATAACTAAAATATGAAATATAACTAAAATACTTTTCCTTAAATATAATATTAAGATTGTATGGTTAATAATTATTTTCTTTTTCAGAAGCAATGAATTTAGTTGTGATAACGGTGGTCAATGTATTCCATTAAATAGACTATGTGATGGAAAACATCAATGTAGAGATGCCTCAGATGAAAAAAGTGATATGTGTAAAATTCGAAAGTAAGTTGTACTAATTTTGAATAATTTTATAGTATTGTTGGCACCTATAGAAATACATTTACGATCTAATATATTTAGAGATTGAGGTAATTTAGAAAATTGAAAAAATATTTTTTGGTTTTTTGACGGAAATTATATTTTAATGTATTAAATTAAATCTTGGAGATGATTCAACTAAAATTTTTCAAGTAATTAAAACAAAAAAAGTTGATCTCTCCAATAAAAATCGACCGACTGTAGTTGTTACTTCTGACCATCTATAAGTATTTGTACATTCCTGTAAATTATATCTTAGGTACTACTATGGCTTGTTTATTATATAAAATACAAGAATATTCTGAATTGTATATTTATAACAAATTCAAAGATATACAACATTTATACCCGATACTGTAATTAATGTATTACAAAATTTTATTTGAATTTGTTATGTTTTCGTTATTTGCAAGTTACTAGTTATTTATAAATTTAAATTTATGAATGATGTGTGAAAGACTCAAGAAAGTTAAGATGTAGAAATATGAAATGAATTTACTGGAAAAAAAACATCAAAAAGAAATTGTTGTATTTTAAAAACTAATATAGATATTAGAAATTTAAATGATACATATTAATTATAGATTTAAACTATAGATGTTAGATAATTAAATTATCTGACTGTGTTTATCGTTTTTAGTGTTTTTAGTGACATTAATATTCTTAAGAAATGTAAAAGGTTTGTAATAAAAGTATTAAATTTCATGCAGCAATTACATATTAACTTGGATTGAAAATTACAATATTATATGAAAATTGTTCTACTCAATATTTTTCTTTGTTCAATATTTGAAACATTTTTAGAAAATAAAAAACTTTGCAAAATACGCGTAATTATTATGACTGAAGAGACTTGTCATTTCTAACAAAGAATTTATGCAGTTTGACATGTTACCTATAAGTTGTTGTTTCTTTTAAATACAAAATTCTTTTATTTTGAGAAGGCGACAAGTATCGATCTCTAGCACTGGGAATGTAACATTTCATATTATCTATTTTATTAAATAAAATACTGTAAACACTGTGAATCTGTATCGACTCGAGACTGTATCCCTCTTTTGCGACTCATTGCGAAGAAGTACTTGACTCACGTGATCTTCAATCGAAAGTGTAAGCGCCTTTTATAATACCGGTGAGCATAAGTTACTATAATGCTCACTGCCTCTACTTAAAAATTGCTGGTTTTCTTTTTTTATTCTTTAACCATATATGCAATCGATATTTTTTAATTTCTCTAAGTAGTAAATGGAAATAGACAATAAAATAAAATAGAAAATAAAAATATTTTCAGTAATCAATGCCATTTTTAATTGTCAGACAATAAATTGAATTTTCTCTCACTACAGTGATATAGTTATAATTGTATAGCTAAATATTATCCTTCCAACTCTTTTGCAATCGCTTCTCTCTATTCCCTTTATATCGGTATTCTGAAATATCTCGCATTTAAAAATTAGCTATCTCTATTCATTTTAAATTAAAAATGACACAAATAGAAAATCATAAAAAAATTTTTATAATAATAGCTATTATTCCATTAAATTAATATAGCTATTAATTTAAAATAATAGCTATAAAATTGTGGCTAAGTTTAATAGCACTTTAAAGATCCAAGAAATTATAGAGAAAAATGTACTTTTCATTATCTCTGGTAATATAACGTGATAAAAGCACAGAATATACATCTCTTTTCGATGATTCTTTACTTATTTATTAAATACTGACAAACTAATTCATATTTAAAATACATCTTTAATATAACATGTTAATATTAAAAATTAAAACAGCGTACTAGAAAATTCGACAAATGACTAAACGTACAAATAAAAACGCAGTGTTAATTATAAACGATTATGGTAAACAGTGAAAATCCATAGTCACAGAAAAGTTTCACCAGTCGGAGAAAACAGTGTCAAATATTTGAGTTATGTAAGTAACGACGTCTTCAAAACCTATTTTGAATACAGTATCTTTCTATATATAATATCTATATAATAATTATATATTCTATAGAATATCTGTATAATAATCATATATTCTATGTCTATCCTTTTTATCTTAAATGTCGTTACTTATAAAAAAAGAGTTGAAGATATTTAATGTAGAAAATGATAGCTAAGTATATAGTTTATAATTACTTAATTAAGCGAAAGAATCGAAATTCAGTAGTTGGAGGGAGAAGTATTTGTGTGTTGGAGATATCTAAGCTACAACTAGTTACGAGAATGGACAGCAATAACACTGGCACCGGTACATGCCCAAGATCCTCTTGGGCGATAGAAAGAGATTGAACACCATGACTAGGTAAACTCTAAATGAGCTTCTCAGATATAATACTACAGGCTCAGGCGAAACATCTCTTAGAATATCCCTAACAAAGGATTCGGCAGCGATCATATTAAGCTTATTCGTTTTCCTTCGTTACTTTTTTCCCTTGTCAAGTTTAAAATAACACAACAAACTGTTGCACCCTAATTCTAAATGAAAAGTTTAACGATACTTTTTTTAAATTAAGATGTAATTTTATTGAATATAATGATTTATAGATGGTCAAAAAATATAAATAAATAAATATAAAATAAAAATAACGAAAAAAACAGTTTCCAAAAAGTATTTATTGTCCGTTTATCACATTTACATCAGTTTGCAAGATATAAAAATTTAATATAATTATTCTTTTAATTTGCCAATTATAAAATCATGATTTTATAATACAACTTATTATATTTAACAAAACATCTTAAATAATAATGTATGTAACAAAACTGAGAATAAATAAAATAAGAAAATTTCTAAGAAAAAGCACAACGTACCTACATTTCGTAAATTCTCAGTAGTATGATGTTCTCATTATACGTTCTCAATTTCTGATTAGTAATTAAAGATATATTTAATCAATTTTGTATAATTTTTTGGTATGAAAGAATTTCTCATTATAAAAGTTTAATTAGTTGTCCTGAAAATTATTTTCGGTGCGCATACGGTGGCTGCATACCATTAAAATTACGCTGTAATCGTCGCGCTGACTGCCATGACTGGAGCGACGAGGATGAAAATACTTGTGGAAATTCATTACCGGAGGGCGCATGTCGTTTACCTCCGCCGAAACCTGAAACTTGGTACAAAGTTGCAAACTGCGAGCGTTGTCGTCCAGGAAATACGGTGCCTGAACTTACAAGGCTAGAATACAGTTGTTATGGAAACACGAGTGTAGAAGGTCCACCTTTTGTATACTGTCAAGATGGTCGTTGGCTTCCATCTCTTCCCACATGTTCAAATGGTAATCGTACATAAAAAATTTTTCTATTAAAAACAAATACTTACCAGAAAAAAATTGAAATTCATTATAACAATAAATTTAAGTAAGAACACGCATATTACTTGTTAAACGGAAAAAATTATATATTTTTAGAAATTTTATTTCAATTTCTTTTCTATATTATTATAAGCGACCTTTCACATTTGACTTTCGTCAAATTTCTATCAGTATAAACTGGCTTCAAGATATTTTAACTACTATTTACAATATTCTTCTATATTTTATTGTAGTAATACTTATTTTTACTGCTTTTATTATAATTTAAATTTCATATTTTATGCATAGAATATTGTTTTTAAAGGCTTGAAAACCAAACATGATTGTTACGTTACCATTGAAATAGTTAGAAAAAAAGAATGGATACAAAATAATGAATTTTTATCGACAAAGACCTCTCTATATGCAAGTTTGACATGATTATAATCAGATTAATAGACATAATAGAGCATAATTAGAAAACATCATTATTATTATAAATGTAGGTAACAAATTATTTTTATACAAGATATACATTGTGATAAAGCTTATTAAAAATGAAAATTTAGTTTGAATCTAATTACTGCTTAATTTATCTGATCTACTTTTAAATGCTTATACGCATTATGTTAAATTAAGTGAGAAATAATTTCGAAAGATTTTTTGTATTAAATGTGTTTTAGTAAATTCTAGCGAGCGTACAATTGTATATAGTTATATACAATTGCACATATATACAGTTGCATTATACATATAACATCTTTTTATTGCAAGCACAATAGCGGTCTTATGTTTATTAACCCTGGGAAATGCATACGATATGAACAAAAAGTAATGTATATAGACACAGTAATCATTTATATCGCTATATATGGTGTTAAATAAAGTAGCAATAGAATGAAAAAATAATTCTTTAGAAAAGGCTCTTTTCAAAATTTATTATATGCTTATTATAGTATAAGACGCAATGAATAAAGCTAGTAAAAAAGACACTTCAAATACACAAATATTCTAATAAAAAATACAATTATATAATTCTAAAATGGAAAATTTTTATTAATATAATAATTCTATTTTAATGGGTTTCGAGATAAATAAGGATTATATATAATATATATTATATATATTATAAATAATTGCTTTATCTACTATAACAAATAATTAGTTCTGTAACGGATTGGAGTCATTGTATTATCTTATCGAGCAGCATGTAATGATTATTGAGTTAAAAGATGAGATAAATGAGAATTCATTTATCCGATTTCATAGTGAAGAAGTGAAATTTTTAGTGAAAAATAGTTAAATTTTCTTCTTTTCTTCTTCACTTGCCCAGGCACACTCGTATCGGCGGCGGTTTGGTCTCCTAAACTTACCTGGATATCTTGGCCTAGATAGCTCGAGGTCGAACCGAGTTTGTAACGGAAGAAGAAGCGCGAAGAGACAGGGCAATTAAAGAAAAGAATGTAGCATTTAATAAATTTTTTTATACGTTTTTTATGCGTTTTTTATACGTTTATTAACTTTTTTAAGGCGGCGGTTTTTATACGGCGGATCTTACATGCTAAATATTCTAGTCGGCAAGCTTATTTCTATTTGTAGCTATTACAATGACGGGAAAAATACATATTATTTTATGCGGCAAGTTTCTCTTTTTCTTGTTGGTTGAGCACAGAACGCGGCATGTCCTAGAGAGTTCGTGTGGGCGACAGGCAAGTAAGAAGACCATACCGTTGGGAGTATGCTGAGAGGCTCTACCCCTGGGTGATATGTCAATAAGCTACACTTCGAGATCCTCTATTGCGCCGACGGGCTACTAGTAGCAATACTCGAAGAGCTGCACTGCTAGGAGGCACGCCGAAATACTGCACCCTCGAGATGTTCCTGACGCGCTGAAGGGCTGCACCAGGGACTGTGTACTGAAGAAATACCCTGTCAGGAAACATGCCTAAAGGCTGCACTTCTGCTCTGAAGACTTCTGTCTCCCGAATTTTCTTATGGTGCTATTACTACGCGCTATTGCTAGAGCGAGTTCGCTACTTTTTATACCCTTTCGCAGAATAACTCGATTCGTTTACAAACTTACGGAACCTGGTGGAAGGACGGCTTTGATTGGCCTTTACCCTTACAATCACTGGGCAAAGACCAGTGAATTCGATGTAACGCGAGTGCGTCATGCATACTCACACCGCTCCCGAGTTCAGGCGTAGAGCCTGAGTTAGCTCAAGCTTAGGCCTAGTATAGGCCCAGGACTAGCATATAGCCAGACTCCCCTCCACGTACCCTTTGCTTGCTTTCTTACTCATGCTATGCTGCGTACTCCCACTACACGGCCATTCTCTCTCTCTCTCACTCTCTTGGCATTCTCTCATACGTACGCTGCGCCGTGTACTCCCAGTACGTAGGGACTCTCACTCAGTATTTTCTTTTGTACGCATACTACATTCTCTATTACTCATGCATACTCTCATACACATTCCCGTAACGCACATTTTTTTACGCATAGTAAGAGGTGATCAGCCCTGATACCTCTCTACTGTAGCCCGGATACTTTGTCAGCATGCGAGACCGCAAGAAACCGCGCATCACTTACCTTGCTTGAGTGTAATGGGCAAACCTTCTCTTATTTTGCTTCCTACGCGTAATCCGCGGTTCTGGCGAAAACTCGCGACGGATTTTTTTTGTCACAGGTTCATTTCTTTAAGTTATAATTATGGTATCCTATTATATATATTATATATTATATTATAACTATTATATAGACTTGGTATGGCTATATAATATAAATTTTCACGCTATATTTTTATTTTAAAATCTTTAATCATTAATAAAAGTTTTTAAATAATTTAAATTTAAAATAGTAAAAGATAATTTTTTTAAATTACATATATACAAAACATTAGCGCAACATACAAATATTAACAAATAAAATAATGAATTAGATGTAACAAAGCTTTATTAAATATAATTATTTTTACTTAAAATGTCATGAAAACAGCATTAAAACAAGTATTCCACATTTAATCTTTAAATTAGTGCAAAATAATTTTGAAACATATGTTCATATATATGCAGTGAAAAAATATATGAAGATAATCATAATTAAAAAAATTACTAATTCTATGTATAATAGATATAAAATTTTAGCTTATATAACTTATATTAATAATTATATATTAATAAATAACATAGCTTACATATTCTTTTATTTTTCTGAATTTTTATTTTGATAAGATGTATTTTTTACAAATTTTAAATGTATTACACATCTATACATTTATAGAAAATTAATATTTTATCAATTAAAAAATTACAAAAATTCATAGCATTATTTTATGCATACCAAAATGTTTTTTAATTAATTTAGTATGAATATATTAAATACTTATAATTTTATATATTATAAGTATATATATTGCAATAACAATGCAATTATTATTTTTTTATCATATGTAGCAAGATTAAACTTATTTAGAAACAGAATTTTTCATTTAATTTTAAAGTGCATTGATGATTTTTTTTAATGCAACATATTCTCATTAAAAATAATATGAATATACATAATTTAAATAATTCTTCATAAATAAAATAAAAACAGTAAATTATTGCATGCTCAGCTTGGTATTTAAAAAATTACATCTTTTTTAAGTTATAGTACACAAATATTTTAAGGTAAACATTATTTGTCACTATTTATCTTTAATTGAAAAAGTGACACTAAGTATGCATATTTGGAGACTAGTGAGATAAATAACTTCACTATTATATTTTTTAATGTCGTCAGTCAATATTTATGTAACATACTGTATAATAAATATATGCGCATGATGGTTGTGCACATGTCAAGAAAATGCAAAGGACTAAAATGTAGGAGTTAAAACGCGCAAAGAGAAAGGCTCGGCGACCGCTATACTCTCGTACAATTTTCCCTCGGGAGAAAATATTTACTTATGTGCTCATATATTGCTCACTGCAAGTCCTGGATTATTAGTACTTCCTTGTACAGGGTCGAGTTGAGTGTAAGTAAGTTCTGCAGGTCAATGTGTTCGTGATAGTTATCGCATTGTTGGCTATACATCTACGTATTCTTTCGTCAATATATAGGCCAATTTGATTTATTCTACGGGTATGTTAAGCAGTAATCGATTGCCTTATAAGTCAAAATTCCTCTCATTATAGGCTCAATTGTGGATAATAATGATTATTTATTTATAACAGGAATCCGTGAGAACGCGTGTTGAGTCACTGAGTCAGTGTGAGTGGAATACTTCTAAAAATACCATTATTTTCTGTAAATGTAGTTGGTAGGACAGGCCATAAAATTTTTCTCATAAAAAGCGCGCAGTTCCAGCAGAACCATTCATAGTTTGTTGTTGTCTCTGTTGAATGTTTCGTGATATCTTATAGTGGTCTATAATGACATTTTTATATCATGCCGTTGAAAGCAAGGTGATATAAAGTAATGAAAACCTTCTTACAACCGAGAAGTTGGAATAGCAATCGAATTTAAAATACATACCTTGGTCTATCGACATGATTTTGGGACATTTGTATCTCGCAATTCAATGTTTGTAAAATTCTTCAGACATTCTTTTTGTTGTGATGTCAGTCAGCGAATGATATCAGATCGATTTAGACGTGCTTGAACCAGTGGTATAGTTTGATAGATTGTTAGCTTCAGATATACTTCCTATACCCGCTGCGCTGCGTGCCCCAATTATAAGGACATGCTTTCACTCACCCTACTCTACATATACTATGCCGCATTCAGCAATCTCTCTCTCATTCTGCTTACACAGTGCTGCGTTCAACACTCACTCATTCTATGTACACTACACTGCGTTCGCACTCACACTCATTCTATGTAAACTGTACCTTGTTCTCTCCCTCGCTCACTCAGCACTCTTTCTTATTCACACATTCTTGCCTGGGCCTCGCTCTTTGCCCGTACATCTTGTCTCACACGCATACAGCTCGCACTACAAACGCATTATCGCATATATTCCAACTCCGCAATACTCCGCTCCGAATACATTCACTCGTATTCCGCAACTGCAGTATCGTTCTGGCGATGGACTTTCACGACGGACGTGTTTGTCGCGTTACTTTAAATATTTTTTATGTTTTAACCTATTTTTTCTATTGTCTAAGTCTTATAACCTAATGAAAATCATTCACAAGAATTATTATTATATTAAAATTGCATTTAAATAAAATTCTCTATACAGTTACAAATTTTCGTCAAAACCTACATTGGACATTATTTAAGTAATCATTTATTTATTTTTCTCTTAACCCTAATAATAAAAATTTAAATATCTTTATTTCTCAAGAAACTAATGATAAAACTATTTCTTATTAATTTTAATATTTGTTGAAAATTGTGAAATATGTTTACGATAAGTTTGGTTTATATTTTAAATAAAGTAATTGTGTATTTCACCAATTATAAGATATGACATGATTGTTATTGTGAATATTGAAAGTGACACTATTGACCAATGGTATATATCGGAAGGTGTTTAAATTTGTTTTGATGATAAGTAACCTAGGATGTGAATCGTAATTAGTAACTACGATTTTCAAATGAATTTATAAATAAAATTCAATACAAACATAAAACTATTAATTATTCATTGATAATATCGAACATACTTTAAATCTTGATCTTTAAGGTTTTTTTATAAAAACGAAAATAAAAAATAATATAATCTTAGATTATATGGTTGCTTATTATATGCTTAATTATTATATTATTAATTACCAATTATTATATCGTTGATAATTTTATATTGGACAAAATCATCCCTCTGGGTTATTTTGTACTAATGACAATATAGCTTTGATGTGTGCTAGACGCACCCGGCACATTGTTTTGGAAATTTATGCATTAAGCTTTTATGAAAAGCCTTTACCGGGTCGATCAAGGCGGCTTCTAATGCATTTATCCTTACATTTGTCCTGACAAAGAAGGAAAGAGGGGCCGATTTCCATTCCGACTGCCTGAGATACATTCGTCATGTGCTGCATACCTATTGGGTCTAGCGGCTCTGAAGGGGTGCTGCACACTGGGATTAAAGCGATGTTACTTTTTGCTAAGGCTGAAAGAGAAGAGCATAGGGGCTCTCGTGGCAATCGTGGCAAGAGCAGCAGGAAAGACAGATACCTGGAGTGGTACCTGCCACCACCTTCAGCGACAGCTCTCTCTCTCTCTCTTAACTCGACACGGAACTAGTTGGGGGTGTGCAGAACCATCACTACCCCTTACCGACTAAGGAGAAATCGACTTACACTTTTCTTTCTCCTGAGTTATCCTGTCTATCTACAACCGTCCTTGTCAGATCAATCTAACGTAACCCGAACGAAACTATTCAAAATCGTCCATTGTAGACGATTTCCATTTTGAACGTGGAGCACTATTTGATCTGCCCTAGACGGGGAAACAAAGTACAAAGCTAAAAAATATTACGCTCTTGTAGAGACCTTTCGATGATCTTTTAGTCATAAAGAGCAAAAAAAGGTCATCGAAACTTTTACTTGATATCGACATTTTCAACTTCAAGATAGGTTGTCGGTTTTTCGCAACTTTTAATTTTAAGCATTAATGAAGCGTTTATTTAAATATCGCTTTGAATTTTTATTTAATTTATAATTTATATACAGTGATCAAGATTTTATTTTTTTTCAGTTTTTGCTATTACCCTCAAAGATTGTTATCTAAGACTCACAGTATAAATTTAATTCCCAGGAAGCTACTATTTAGTATTTATATGATTTATTTATATTATTGAGTGTATAAATTTAAATAAACAAACAAAAAATTTGAAACTTATGTGACTTTCGATGAATTTACTGATTGCAGATTAAAATTTAAAATTGTTATTATTAAAAAACAAAGTGACAGGACTAAAAAATTCATTAATCCAAAATATTAAATGTAAATGAAAGCACAATTTCTTTACAATACAATCACAAGGCGCTTAATTGAAGACATCTAATAAAAATAATTTTTGTCATACTTTTTTAGAAAAACGTTGTTTTTCAATAAGATTTCGATCGAATAAATTATTAATTACATTATTCTTATTGCGAAAGATGTATAAAAAATTCAACATGTATCTAACAAAAGACATAATAAACTACGAATATTTTATATAATTATGGATCTATTTGTACCTTTAATTCGTCGTCACTATGATGCATTTATAAAAAAATATGTAAAATTAATGGAAATTATTAGAGGTAAAACACTATCTTTAAATTTTACATTATATTGAAACGAAAAGTTGAATAGTTTCAATAATTGAAAATTAAAAGTAAAATTGAAGATTATATCAGAAATCTTTTTGAACCATATACGAGAAAGGTTCTGGCTATAATCATTAAATAATTTTATTATCCCGTTTCAAATAATAGCAGAACCATAATCTTACAAATAACTATGATAAATGCCTATGGTCACAAAAATAATTGCTAACTAAATTATGAGTTCTCTGAAAGCTTAATTGACAATATTCAATACAATGAAGTTAAGACGGAAATAAATTCATTTAATATAAACTTAAACCTACTCTTTCAAATAAGTTTATATAACCTATTTATCAAGATATTTTTACGAAAAATGTCTTAGAAGTTGTAACAATAGATATACATAAAACGTAAATAAAGTTTGAACAATTTATTTAAAGATCTAGAAGTAATCTTCCCAAGAACTTTCAGTCGTCAAGATACAGTACAAATCGTCACATATATATCAACAGTCTTTTTATAATGAATACAAAGTATTCAAATTATTCAAATTTTCACCTTCGAAGATCTGGAAATAAAAATTAGGAAAACTGTTAGTGCATGTGGCGCACTGGTACGCAAAAAAAGCACTAACAATAGTAGAAAATAGAGAAGAATCGATTAAAAATCTTAAGCTACAGCTAAAACAACAATAGAAATATTTTATTATTACGTACAAGCTCATTGATTAATGTTTACATTAATAATTTAATGTTGTAAATAAATTTCACATATGTAAATAGATTTTTCTTCATTTTATATTTTAATTTTCTATAAGACGCTCAAACTGGCAAAAAATAATTTTGAGATTATGCAATGAGTCACTATTTGATAATGCTTTGACGAATTTATAAAAAATTATGTTTCTTTTGAAAAATGTATAAGTTGAGAATAATTCAATATATATATGTATATATATAATTTATACAATTTTTTTAACTTACGTAGTAAAAATAAATATTAGGTAAAAGAATTCATATACATTTACTTTACAGTTTTACAATTGTAATTTTTGTTTCATTAACAAAAATCACTGCGTAGTCCGTTTAATAAAGATAAATATTACAAAATTTAAATATTATCCAAAAGATCAAAAGCAGATGTACTTATCAGAAATATTCATATAAAAAATTTATTAAATGAGAAGAAAATAAGATTTATTTTCATAATAAAGTTAGCAATGACAAAGCGTGTAGAGTTCACTAATACGTACACAGATAAAAATAAACTCATAGTAAGAATTTTCTTCTTTTACTGTATACTAAACAGTAAATTTGCTGGATCTAACATGGAAGTTGTGTTGTTTACGCTATCCATCTGAACTGTTTACTTTATTAATTAAAAAAAATAACTTTTATAGAAGGCAATATTTTTTAAAATAATTCTTTGGTTTGTCAAAAACAACGATTATACTTACTGTTTTGATTGAAAGTGTTGTAATTTAACAATTTTTATATACTTTGAGTTAATTTCTATTTTATATTGACATAATTAGTGAAACTCGTCTTACATAATCCGTATGAGATTTTTGTTTTTTCAGAAACTTTTATAATGATGATTCTGTGATTAGTGACTACAATTTAATTTATTTTTTTCTACATTTTTATCTTTTTTAGGTGTACTAAACTGTTCGGTCTTAAGATTATTTTACATATTTTGATGCAGTTGAAAAAAATATTTTAATTATTCATATACATGTAGTTATAATTATGTTACAATCGTCGAAAACCTATTAATTTTGAAAATATTGACTATTTAATTCTGTTTTCAACAAAATTGCAGATCAACTAATCTGATTCAAAAATTGACTCACACAGCATTATTACTAATTTACAAAAAGTTTACTCTATTTCCAATTTACAGAACACGCAATTAAAAAATTAGTAATGTTTACTTCTAAAAAATATTCTGTATAAAAAATTAACTTGAAAACATATTATTGAATACAAAATATTAAATAATATGAAATATAATGAAATTTTTGCGTTTAACAGGAATATATAATAAAAAACATTTGATATAAAGTAAAATAATTCAGTATAGTAAAAATAAAAATACACTTCAACAAAGACTTTTGCAACAAGACAATTGCCTATAGGAATGGTAAATTTAATTATGTCATATAGTTTGCTGGTTTAAGAAAAAACATTGTTATACAGGTCCATTTACTTCTTGATGTGAGAACTTCAAACGATAGGATTATGTCTCAGAATTATAAATTTTCAGAAAACGCAAATGTGTTAATAAGTAATTTATTTAGAACTCTTATAATAATTTTAACAAGTAGATACCTTGGCGATAAATTGGAGACCTTCGAAAATACAGTATCACGTCAAAACTTAGATTTCTTTGAAATAAGTAGAAGTTTCTCCTTTTCTCCTTTTGGTAACACTACTCTAGAATTTTTAAAAAATCGATTTTTTGCTAAGCAATGCTTTAATACCTTAAAAACAATATCCAAGTGGTTTTATATAAAAAAGAAATGTTTAAGAGGCTTTGCCGAACGTTTTTCCGCAGTATCTCCGAGCGCTTGATGCAATGCGGCCCTAGCCGATTTATTCAGCTTGTACCTTTGGAGATAATGGGCGTCCCATTACCAACAGGTAAGAAGATACTGATGTTATGGAAAAGATCACCAAGGTCTGTTATATTATATCTATATTATATATCTGTTTTAATATATGTATACGTGAGTCAGTACAGTTGAAAAGGGACGTCAAACGTGCGTTTTATATTCATTAATTTCATTATTTTCAATTTTCTTTTAAATAAAGAAGATGAGTGATAAGAGAAACATGTATCAAGAAAGAAGAAGCTGAAAAGGAAGTTTCACCAACGTGAAGAAACCTAAAATCACATCGAGGCGACTGTTAAACCGTTACGAACTTAAACAGCCAGACCTCGAACAATTAAGTACATCATCTCACAAATGATCTGCAATAAACCTAGATAAATTTGAAGTAGATGAAAGATACGGATATCGAATTTTAGAACTTTTAACAGTTTTCTCTGTCATGTCAAACTATTGTGTATAAAACGTGTTAATCACAAGAGAGATTTACTAAAAATTCGAAGTGTGACTTGGGTTTTAATTGTAGAATAGTGCTTGCTATGCGGTTACTTGAAGTAAGTTTAAATGGAATAATAAAATTTTGGATCTCTCGCGGCAAATTTTTCAATTTTTTACGACAGAATCTTCCTAGGAACTGCGGTAGGAGCTGAGGAGATTGCTAAATTGAGTATGAAGACTGCAGTTGAAAAAGAGAATACAGAAATATAATATGGATGATATACCTATATTTGGCGATGGTTAGTGGAGAAAGCGTGGTTTCTCGTCACTTTTCGTCAAATTTCTAACAGTTTCAATGCAACTGTATGGGCAATGACACCTAAATCCATCTCCAGTGGCAAGCTTGATAGTTGTTTGCATTGCTGCAGTCATGTACAACGATAGCCTAATAAGTGTTATTAGGCTCATAAAACACCTAGGGATGAAAATTAGAAAAGAACTGCTTCCATTTTTGCGTCGAAACTGACGAGTATCGCATCAAACACGCAGAAAATTCTCTCACCAACGCTGAAAAAGAAACTTGTACTTCGTTGGAATCAGTGAATAAAGTAGAGGAGGTGGTGAGCATCGATCTGCATGGCTAAATATACGATGTAAGCATAGCAGATTGAAGATAAATAATAAATTTTTAAGATTGAAAGGTTCGTAAATCTTTAAATCCGTTTTTCTCAAAATGACTTTTTTAAAATTTGCCGGACTCGTGAGTTTAAAACGGTTGCACGGATTTCTTTAAAATGTTGACAGTAGCTTAGCAATTACATTCTTTAAGAGACTATGTAGCGTATTTTGATCTAAGCTTAATTTTTCAATTAATAAACAATTAAATTTGCTCATTTTTTTCACCAAAAATTGATTTTTTTCAAAAGTCCGCCATTTTTACATTTTTTTGTAAAATAAAAAAATCTTATTGTAGCTAATAGTATACAGATTAAGAAAATTTTCCGTTTTTTATTCCAGATCAACACCTGTAATGGGAATAGATCCACACGTCGAGACGTTTTTAAAAATGCTTCTTCCGAGGATTGACTGCTTGCTGTCATTTTGTATAAAAATGTCAATAAAAATTTTTTTTGTATACTTCAATGCATATTGTTAACACTTCAAAAGGAATTTTCATTCTCTTTTAAACATTTTCCGAGAAAAATCGTCAAAGTTTGGCCTTTTTTCGGCCGCTAGAGTTACCTCTTAAATAGTCGTGGTGGTAAGCAATTGGCTTGTTTGTCAAGATGATGTGAGGATATAAATGCAGCGACTTTCATTATTTCAAAAAGTTTGTAATAAGAAGTTCTAAGTGTTTTTTTAAAGCTGATACGGAGATTCTCAGGTATTGATATTACGATTAGCTGTCTCATTGAACAAAAAAGCGTGCAGCCCTACTCCGAAACTTGCGATCCTCGCTTAATGGATACTTATTCGTCGGCCAATTGTTACGTAAATTATGTATTCCTCTCGTAATATATATATATATCGATTGTATTTATTAAAGCTATTTATGGAATTTACTTATAATAATAAATTCACGATTACAACTTGCGATTTCAAAGGAAGCAAAAAAGTATGTTGTCAGGTGTTGCAGTATTAAACAATTATTTCAAGAATATATATAATGAAAGTTATATTCTTTTCAAATAGCGATGAATATTATTTACAATGCATAAACTTAGATCAAAAGAAATTTATTATTGATGATATTTTCACGCAAAATCTATAATGAACAACCTTCATACAATCAGCTTTTATAGCGCACATTTTTTTATATAGATCCTTTATTCTAAATACGAAAAAAAATATTATGTCATCATATAAAGATAATTTATGTTTATATGAATCATTAAGATAAATAGTTCATTCATGTATTTTTAAATAAACCTCAACTAATTTAATATTCACTGAAAAATTAATATTGCTTTGATTTTATCTTAAACATTATTTGCGACATGATATAGTTTAAAGTTGGATTTTTGGCTATGCTAATGATATGATAAGGACTTGAAAAAAATGCATTGGTTTAATAATTTTGTTAAAAATATCTGTCACAATAGCGGAACATCCGAGATTCAATTATAAAATGAATAAAGTCAGCAAACACTTTTTTCAAGTTTTCCTTTAATATGATTTTTACTAATTATACAAAACAATAAATACTTTACAGTTTTTATACCAAATATTTTTAGTATTTTGGTTACACTATAAAATAAAAAAGTGGAGTTTTTTTCATGAAGAACCTTGGATATATAATGAACAAATATCAGATGTTTTGAATTTGTTTAAAAATTACAGATTATTATATTATATCGTTTTAATGCGATCATATTTTACTGTTATATATAAAAACTATTATATAAAAACATTGGTATCTATTGTACTTGTTATTATAAAAATTTATTTGTTTTAATTATAATAGTACATTTATATGTATAATTAAAAACTTTTTTTGAAAATTATAAAAATTTACTTATTTTACATTTTTCTAATAAAATTTTGTTTGTTTTATAATTAACAAATGTCGTGTATTTATCATATTATTTCGATACACTAAAAAATATTGAATATTTATAATATTTCATTTATGTTTGCTTCAATAAAAAATATTTCAGTCATATCCTCTTTATATAATAAATTTTTAGTATTTAATTGTCTTTATTTTTTCAAGACAGTGGATGTTTTGAAAACTTACACTTTAAACAGATTGATATACTAATTCGAGGTTATTAGCATTAGCTAATAAAATTGAAAAAAAACATACTATAAACATGTGTATTTTAAAATATATAAGAAATCTTTTGTTAAATAATATGTCATAAAATTATCAAAAAGTTTTTAATTTTAAATGTGAGCATTAACATAAACTTATTTTATAATTTTTAAATTTCCTAAGTTTGTGTAAAGATGAATTATAAAAAGTTTTAATTATTTTTTTAATAACATTTAAACCTAATATTACGTAAATAAATATATACTAATATTAAACAAATGTCATTTTCAATTTTTGTTTTATTATAGAAGAAAAAAATAATCAAACTACTAAATTTTTTAGCTAGCAACGTCATAAAATGCCCCATAGTTATTTCGCCTGGGTCAATGAAACACTGCGAAATAAGATGGGGTTCCGAAGCAAGGTGGGCATCTTGTGATCAGCCAGCCTTGATCGGTACAAAAGTATCAATGGAATGTCATGAGTTTTACGAAAGGGAAAGAGGTTCCTCTCATATAACATGTCTGCACGATGGTACTTGGAGCCAAATGCCTCTGATTTGTCGACCTACTTGTGGAATAAAAACATCAACCTGTAACTTTTTTTAAATTTGTTTACTATTTTCTTTTATCGTTACAATCAACTGCATATAAAGATGTTTCATTTTATTAAAGTACAAGTTAGATTACTAATTATTATAATACTTCATGCAATAATAATTTGTAATGATAGTTGTTTGCAGCAACTATCATTTCAAGCATATAGCTTAAAATCTAAAGAAGAAAGTAATTTATGTATTCATATTTAAAGCAAAAAAGAAATTAATTCAAGAAAATTTGTTTAACTATATGCAAATAAACATTAAATTAATAAAGTGTATTTGAAAAGATAAATTTATATTTAATAAATTATGTCTATCTATATTTTTTATTATATTTATAATAACTCTGTTAATTGATTACTTCAAACAGAAACTATGCATCAATTCCCTTTTACATTTCTTAAAATTTAATTGAAAAAATACTATTTCGGTGTTATTATGTAAAATTAGTCAACATTCAATACTTCGTATAAAAATATTAAAATATAAATTGACCTTGCTTTGGAGAAATCGAAAACCTTACATTTTTACATACTTTAATAATCAAACACATCTTAACTTTTTACACGCTTGAAATTTTATTAATAACTTTCTTATGCCTATATTTCAATGCATATTGAAAAATGTTATTCGGTTAAAATGAACAATTATTTAGCTGATCAAAAAACTAAAAGAAAAAAGAGAATTTATTTTGGAAATTTTTTTAAATTTTTATATTTGTTTATCTGTAATTGTATTTAAATAAGCAAATATTTTCAAAGATACAAAAAATCCTTATAAATAGTACTCTAGAACTAACTAAGTTATTGATTTGACTAACAAACTACTAACTAATTACTAACTAAGTTAATAATTTGTAAAACTAATTTTTTCTAATGTATCGTAGATATGTCTGAATAGAATGATAAAAATCGAAGTAAAAGGTTTTCTATATCTTCATATGTTGTGTACCTGAGTTACTGAAAAGTGATTTCGAGAAAAATTATTTTAAAGTTTTACATCAAATGATAAAACTTAATAATCTGGCTATATAGCGCATGTAATGATTTTTGTTTTTTCCCGTTTCAGTCGTATATCGTTATAATTATCGGTAAAAATTTTATTTAGTCAGCTATTTGTATTTATAAAGTTACATTGATCTTATCTCAGAAAAATATGCTTCAATAACTACTAGCAATTTAAGTAAAAAATTTATAATTGAAATTCTAAAATAAAGAAGTTTTGGTGCAAAATATCGAATTATGATATTACAACTTTCATTCTGAATTTGTATGTGTCCTTTTAAGCTTATCTTAAAAGGACCCATAAATCTTCTTATACTAGAGCAATTGTCCATATAACCTTGGTATATAAAA
This sequence comes from Wiebesia pumilae, assembly GCA_018907045.1. Classification (NCBI taxonomy): domain Eukaryota; kingdom Metazoa; phylum Arthropoda; class Insecta; order Hymenoptera; family Agaonidae; genus Wiebesia; species Wiebesia pumilae. Next base: position 1,820,107 of record JACCHZ010000125.1, on the reverse strand, counting down.
AAGCAGAATGCTTGTATTTTATTACTTTTCTGATCGCATTAGCAGCTTGCTGACTACACTAATTAATAGAACCCTGCGATCAATTTGCGTGTTACAGATTTTGTTTTGAACTAATACTAGTTTATAACTAAATAATGACCAAACTATTAAGTTTTGTAATGTAGATGCATTTCATTCTGCATATTAAATTCTTACTACTTTTTAAACAACTTTTTACGTAAATTCAAAAGACTGCCTTTGTTGCTTCGTATTTAAGAGGAATAATAACATTTGAATAATAAACAAATAATAAGACATAAATTCGAAGAAATATCACGGCGAATGTCCATCAACCTACGCAACTAATTTTCTCATTATCAATACTTACAGGTTTCATTAAAAATATCTATTTGTAATCCATGAATTAAAGGGAGTATACTTTTTTAAATGTACTATTAGTTGTACTATTAATTGTTGTTAAAACTCGCGATGTCTAGTTTCATTTTTTACGCTTACATGACGTACTTTTAACAAAGTAACTTACATATTGCAACAAACCACGAAAATACAAAAAAATTGAATTCATTTTATTTATCCAAGGCCGATCGCAACTTTCGTGTTATCAATAATACTTTCATTCCATTTCATGATTTTTTTTGGGATAAGTTGATATTTTACACGTTTTTTCCTTCGAATTAATCTAACAATAATCAATTATAAAATTTAAAAAATGTTATTCGAACTAATCATGTGTATGTATACATACATACACTTATATATATATGTATATATAGTCGGATCCCTAGATAATAAAAGAGATTAAACAATATACACAAATAGTAGGTTTAATACATGATTTATTTTAAAATGAATTTCGTTTAATAAATTTACGTATATATTTTACAAATTTTATTATCGATTAAATACAAGAAAAACTATTTTTATCTAGTAATTTTCTTTCCTTTCTTAACATAAAATACTGACTAAAAAAATCAAATTTTAGTTTGAATATTAATTTCTAAATAAACTTTTTCTATTAAAAATAGTAACTGCAATGATTGTAAGAGGCTGGAATACATCTCCTGAAGAGCATTTTCCATGGCATACTACACTTTTTTCACACAATAATGGATTGTGGAATTTCTTTTGCGGAGGTACTTTAATTACCGAAAGCATCGTTCTTACTGCTGGACACTGCGTTTGGAAAACTCCACCTGATACAGTTAAAGTAAATATACTGTTTTTAAATAAAAGTTAATAATTTTTGATTATTTAAAAATTAATTATTATAATTTAATGAAGGTACTATTGGCTAGTAACTCAAGCAATTTTACAAATCAAAATGAAGAAACTCAAATACGAGATATAGATCAAATTATACTTCATAATTCATATCAGGATTATGAAGGCAATTATGGTTCAGATTTAGCTCTATTAATTTTTAAGAATCCGGCGTTTATAAATTCTCGTGTACTTCCTGCTTGCATCGATTGGTCCAATAAATTTGATATAACTCAAAGAACAGGTGAAGTAGGTCTTATTACTGGTAAGTAAAAAACATTGTTTATAATAACAATGATTTTTTATTATATATATAAAATTAAAATACTTTCTCAATAAATACTGTAAAATTTGTAATTCATTTTGACTGCTTTAAATAAATATTCAGTAATCGCTATTAAAAACAATAACAGTTCTTTGTACAAAGTTTATATGTGACAAAGTTTAGTGAAGGGATAACAATAAAAGTTATGTCTTTTTATAGATAAATAAGATGTCTTTATATATAAGGATTATTAAACAATTTGAATATTTTTTCATTTTTGGAGCGATCAATCTTGAACCGTAGTGCGGATGCACTGTTACATACAGGAAAGAAGGTTTATCAGCGTAGTGAGTTAAAATAGCAGTCGCATAAACTCACTAGTGACATAAGTTAAAAGTTGCAAGTCGAGCGAAGATAGTAGACGTTAGCGAGTTCATAGATCCTTAGCATTGATGTCGTAACTCATACATACTGTGAGATGGGTTAAAAAAAGTTAGGGCAAATTTTATAAAGATCCGTACAAAATACATATACTGATTTGTATACGTTTGTGGGCTACTATATCAATAGATGCTTTCTCTCTCTCTCTCTCTCTCTCTCTCTCTCTCTCTCTCTCTCTCTCTCTCACTTATTCACTTACTCATACGCCACTTACGGCATCATTGTGTGCAATTTTTTTCACTCTTGTACGCTCATACGCTTGTAGCATACAATGTAAGTTATTGACGAAGCACTTATTCATAAAATTATCAAGAATTGAAATATTTTGGATTAGTTTTATGTAGAAAACCGTTTTGAAACATAAATTTATATTGCATAACCAATAATGATTATTGATATTAAAACGATAAAAGAGATTATCAAAAACTGAAGCGTATAAGACGAGAATAAGGCGAAAGCTAAATAAACTATTAGTCTTAATAATGTGGTTTCAAATTCACAAAATAATAAATACTGCATTCTAAACACCAGAGCTCATATTTCTACAGCTCAAGTTATATGTCTACTTACAAAGTAGCGATAAATAACAGATAAATATCATCATAGGGATCTAAAAAACAATTCTATGTAGCCTTATACACATAAATTAAATATTTACTACATGTAATATATTTATAACTAACTAGTATATACATATAAACAGATGCAAAGCTAAAAAAGTATATTAATAAATAAAAATAATAGGCAACAATAATAATTAAAATTAATTTAATGACAATCATAACTGTTAAAAAATTCAATAAATGTTCAGACATCATCTGATGTGAAAATTTATTAACTAAGTTCAGTACGTCCAATATCGAAAACTATGAAAATAGTCACATCAATTTCTTGTCCGGCAGACTTATGCAATCAAACAAAAAATTCTTCAATTAAATAGAGAAAAATATCTGATGGGCAATTTAATCTGGTTTTTTGCAAATCGGATGTTTTTACAGACTATAGTTGGTAAGGTGAGTTTCTTATCTGAATAACTATTGTGACGTTGTGTTAGGCATGAATACGCCCTTTTTTAACCTGACACTATACAGCTTGGAATAACAGTACGGTTCTTAATATGGGTTTTAAATTGATTACATGAAAGCTCATGTTCAAATGGAATGCAATTGATACATTAGACTGTTGAAGTTTTAGAGATTGAATATCATCTATAAAATTTGAACCTTTTGGAGTTCGAAACATGCATACTTAGTAACATTATATAGTAATTGACAAATTATCATACTGTAATTGAATTATTTTAATGCCCTTCAATGATTCATTTTTCAGGCAGTTACAAATATATTGAAATTTAACTATAGTAGATTAAAAAGATTCGATATGATCATTGACGTGAACTTTTACTTAAAAATTCCCAATGTAATTGTTATCTAAAGAAACAGAGCTATTTTTATTTTGGATAACTATAAGATCCATTAATAGCATTGTAAAGTCACTATAGAACTTATGGTAGATTACGTCTTATTTGAAAAATAGATGTTAGTTTAGCACCTAACTACGAATGTCTAGATAATACTCCATAATTTAAGTGTAAATATTATTCTTTATCCTGCAGTTTAGTTAGAATTTTAGAATGTTAATATAAATACTTTTTATATATATCAGTACTATTTCAGAGATGAAAGAAGAGATTGATAATAAAACATTGTTGCTCAGTGGCTTATATTTCTTAGTATTTTCAATTTAATTTTTCAGTGATTTTTTGCAATAGAAGTAAATCTGTTTTGTAATTACTGTTATTGTAAATAATAAATAAAGGTAAATCATATAAATTTTCAAATTGTTGAAACATTTCAATTACACCAACAATTTTCTTTTTATCGCATATTTTCATGGTTTCTTTGATGTTTTGCTTTGCAAAAAATATGAAATCGAAATTAAATTTTTATAAAATAATTATTTAACCATTTTGAAAAAAATTGCCTAAATTTGATAGAAATGCACTTTATATAAGTAACCTTACTATCGACACATTTATCACCGTATATATCAATGAGGAAAAACGTGGAAATATTAATTTTCCAATTTGTAGGAAATTTGTTTCCAGGTTTACTCAAATTAGTTTAGTCCATTGATTTTTGTACTGTAAAGCAAATAAATTAAAATAATAATACAGTGATAAGAATTTTTCTTCTAAAAAAACTATTTCAAATTTGAAAAAGCATGAGTAGTAATTAAATTATACGGGAGAAAAATGGATAGTTATTGATAAACAGTGATGATGTTATGACATTATAAAACTAAATAAAAAGGTATCTAATAATAAATAATTGTTAATCTTTCAAAATTTCATCGTAAATATATATATATATTTCGTACATAATTCGTAATCAAAGCGTAAATTTTAAATTAACGGTTTTAACGTCCACTTAATATTATGAAATTATTTTACATTTTTTATACACAAAAAAGTCAGTCATTTCTGAAATCTTACGTTAAAACAAAAATTAGTTATAAATTAGAAAATTAATTAATTTCAAGGAATCTATTATCGAATTCTCGATTTTTACATGATAATTAAGTTTTTGTTAATTTTAATTCAAAATAACTAATAACTATTAAATTAAATTTTTTTGTTTGACTTGGGTTACTGTCTACAAAAATAATATTGAAAAGATATTAAACTTATCATAATATCTGAGTAATTACACATAACGTAACAATCAAGTTTATCGATCCAATTAGCAAAACATACTTCTGCAATTAGTAAAACGTATTCTACGATTTTTTGTATGGCAGAATATCGAATTAGTGATGTTATCTAAAATTTTAGATTTAAAGTATTCAAAATATTAAAAAAAAAATCAAAAAAGTTTCAAAGTTTTGACTCATTAATTAATAACTAAAAAGGGAAAAAATTAAGCAAACCCTTACAATTAATTATAAAATCATTATCAAAAAATTAAAAAAATTTGTTACTCTTTAAGTAAACCACATATATTGTTACTCATATTGAATAACGAGAATATTAATAAATGTATACAAATTGTTATTTAATATCTTAAAAATATATACTGGGAAAAAATACGTAGTCATGATAGCGTAGTTTCATGAAATCAGTAGTGGATAGACCTCGATAAATGAGCTTACGTCTACGATGTCCTGAGAAGAATGAGTTATGCCGGATATAGCAAATTCCTGGTTATCTTCATCCTGAAAAGGATGGATTTTTTCACATTCTTCGCCCTTACACAATCAGTTTTTATGTTCTATGAAGAACTCAGAAGGGGAAAAAGGTGAAAATAACTCCAAAAATGAACTTGTTTCAATAATTAATGAAAATAGCGTGAAGGAAACGGCATTAGTCTCCGTGTCTGCTCCAGCACGACACCGGGAAAGAAAAGAGTTCCTCATTCGACATTCTTCTGAGCTCCTGGTTCCATTAATACTTTTGATATTCCGAGAGTAATGTTTGGAAGGGACCACGTACTTCATTTCTCAGTCAAGGCGATTACGACTTCCCTCCACTCCACCCCAAAAGCTAATTTGCGACAATCACACAGCATTAGTTTTGAATCGTCTTGGCATACGTTAATGGTATTTCTAAATATTAATATAATTTTAATAAAAGTAATAATTATGAAACATATTTGTATTTTCATAATTTAAAAAATTTTATAGCATTTATGTTAATGAAGTTTTTTGTTAATTTTAATACAGATAAAATTATAAACATATATAAATATGTTTGTTTACTTAAAAATGTATTTTTTTAATATTTAAAACTCGTGTAATCTTAATTTAAATTCAACTTATGATTTAAACTTCTTTCCAGTATTTAGACTTTAAAATTAACATGTTTTTAAGATTAATTAAGTACGTTACCAATGATCAAATTGTTTATTACTATATTATTTTACATAATATGAAAAAAAAAGTAAAATTAATGAGAGTTCTTATCCCTTCACTTAAAAAATATAACATCGAAACTAAGGATTTTATTTGGATAATTCAAATAGAAATCGTCACAGGAATGGGTATAACTGAAAACGATACATTCAGCTCCAATCTGCGAGTAGTAACGGCCCAAGTAATTTCCGAGGAGGTTTGTCGAGAAAGGGAGTCGCGAGACTTTCGCAAATACTTGACCTACACGTCTTTCTGCGCTGGGTGGGCTAATGGAACAGGCGTTTGTAACGGTGACAGTGGCGGTGGCTTCCTTTTACGGCGGCCTAATTCAAATATCTGGGAAATTCATGGCATCGTTTCCTTGTCTCCTAGACGTTTGGGCACCTTCTTATGTGATCCGAATTATTACACAATTTTTACAAAAGTGAGTTCTCCATGCCATATATGAAAGGGTAAACTTTCCTTATCTTACCTTCGTTGTTTATATTACAGCATTTGTAATCTTAGTAAAATTCAAAAACGTCCATTATTTCGTGGATTTGGATTATATTACGTTCTCCTACTGTATATCTATCAAATAGAATAAGAAACTTATTCATTAAAACTATTCATTAAAACTCATCTTTTACAAACAATCCATATTTGAAACATCAGAAGGTAGATCTCACTATATAAAAAATTTCCAATTTTTTATAAACTATTTCGTTTAAAAATAATATTATTATACATCAATGACTTGTCAAAAAGAGTAAAAGTTAAAACTTATCTTATTTATTATATATTTATAAAATTATAATAAAATATATGCTAACGTTCTATGTTCTTTAAATAATTTTTTCAAATTACATATATTTTTAATATTCTTTGTGTACTTAACAGGTATCACCATATGCTAATTGGATAAAAAAAATAATGCAATCTATGTCTGCAAGTAATATGTAATTCCAATCGTTATTTCTTACTAAACAAGGACAACATAAAATGAGAATAAATAGAATATACAAGGTTATAATAATATTCTCTCATATTAAATATATGTAATTATGTAGTTAATAATAAATATTTTAAATTTATAGTGAGTTGATATTGTAATTCAACTGTTTGATTTTATTTACTTGAAGTCAGCTGAGAATTCTAGAATTTATCAAATATATAAAAAAATATCAGTGATAGAGGAAAATATAGAATAACAACTATAAAAAATAGTAAATGAAACCTTTAAAGCTACAAGTTTTCCTGAGGGACAGATCCGTGAATCTTTGTATTGCAATATTCACTAAAATACGATCCGCAAGTATCTTTACGTACCTCATCATCCCAGCAACAGTCACCGTCAGCTTAATTTAGCAACAGCGTATCTGATCTGATATCGTATGCAATAATGCTAAATGATTGAAGAAACGATACTTCTCTGAGTCTTTGTCATAGGCCGTATCACTAATGTATGCCGGAAGGAAGGAGACAAATAGATTCGCATAAATCGGATTTAACGATGATTCCTCCTTTCTCTTTCCAACTTGCTCTCTCTCTCTCCCCCTATCAACCACTCAAACTTGCACTTATGTACGCTCGTAAGTTTGCTACGCATATCACTAACAGTGACATGTGTATGGCTCATCACAATTGTACAAGCGCTAATTCAGCCGTAGCGATAAGATAATTGTTTTGTAGCAATTCGTATTTTGCATTCTTATGACGCTATAACATAACCTTTCATAAATTTTCCAGAATACACATCACAAATATACTTCTAAATTGACCAAAAAAACCTTTATAATTATAATTAGGAATCCAACAAATATTTTAACAATATTTTTTCAATATTCTATATTTTCATCAATACAAAATTTCATATTGCTATGCTATCTAACAAAAATACATAAATATATTTTGGAATACCATTTTCTCAAATTAGTACACTTGGATGAAAATAACCAATAACATTAAATCATTGAAAGCATTAGAACATATTAAACTTTGAAATTAATAATTTTTTGTCAAAAAAGTAGATATTAATATTTATTTATTAAATTTTATATCATACCTTTAGTACATAGTCATGTTTTACATATTGAAATCAACGTTTTTTAAAACCCAATTTTAAACAACTACTGTTTAAAATTTAAGGTTATTTTTACATATATAATTTTAACTTTACCAATCTGAAACGTGATTATTCAAAAAATACAGATTATTTTTCATTATAAATTACATATGGGATTTATTAATTCTTTCATATTTAAATTATCATGAATTATAAATATCACATTTGAAAATATTATATAGAATTAAATACAGTAATATTATAGATAAATAAATCTAAACTAACATGTTTCTAACAAAATTTTAAGCAAGAAACACAAAAGAGATAAAAAGTGAAATTGAAATGCAAACTGATAAATTTTATCAAATACTTGAGACCATGATATTGAATTGGCAATGTTGTATTAATGAATCCCAACAAATAGATACTAATCAGTCCAATAATATATTATTCACAATCAATACATTTTATTATTAAAAATGCAAGTATATTATGATATAAGCTAATATACTTAATATTACTTATTAATTAATACTTATGTTGATTTATTATCATTTTAATCTTTAATATATTTAAAAGGCTACTAATTTCTTTACGAAATACTAATTTTCAAATATTGATCATATGTGATACCTGTTTATCAGAAACATTTTTAAATTAACAAAATTAGAGATTACAGAAATTCTGTGATAAAAAATTATCCTATCCTGAAAAAATATTTCGTTAAATGATTAATAAAAATATAAATATATAGAATAGAGCATTTGACAAAATACAATAGTATATATATATATATATAATACAATAAATAGAAAATTCGTATTTAATTTCTCATTTCTGACGAAATATAACCAAATTAAATTTTAAGTATTTTAAAAATATTTTCTGTAAATATTTTGATAAGCATCATTGTCACAATATATTTAAACGTATTTTGTAATAATAAATACGTGCGATACTTATTTTTTAACAAATTAAGAAGTCTATTATTAACAATTATATTAAAAGTAATTAGACCCTGTAAGTGATTACTTACAGTAACATTAACTTTTTAACGTTAACAATTATACAAAAATATTAAGATTTGCTACTTTATCTTTACAATTATTAAAAATTAATATTATTCCCAAAAAAAGTATTTTTATATCCAAAAATATTAATTTTCAGTACAGAATTTACAATATTTTTAATTTTGTTCATTTTATGATAAGTAATATTAAAGTAGTACAATATTTACGCTTGAAAAGAATTTAACTTATAAAAAAAATCAAACTGCAAAATATTTCTAATAAACAACTTTGTTTTACAACATGATAAAAAGCATTACATAAAACTTAATCATTATTATAATACATACATACAAATAATGTATGCTTTTTAAATCTATATAAATGTGACAATAAAAATATTAGATAAATTACTTATTGAAAATCCTAAATCCTGTACATAGTTTACATTTTAGACTAATAAAGCAACTTGTAAGAGAATTGAAATTGAATTTTTCGTTTGCTTGATAAGAGATTTATATTGCGTTTTTAAAACAATTTAGTAAAGTACTGTCAATATTTTTCAATTTTGGAATATTTTTAAAACATTTCACAAATCTTAGAAGTACAAAAGAAAACCAAATAAAAATTTTTTCATTCATTTATTTATATGATTTTGATTAATATTAATTAATTCTCTGAAAATAATAATTGTAATAGAAAAAATAAAAATTATTATTAATTATTATTAAAACTATTAATTTTAATTATTTTCTTCTATGCATTATATAGTCAAACAACTCAAGCAATTTGGCTTATATGTTCATCCAATTTTCATTAATAATATTATTTGGGTTAGCAGTAATATATCGTCTATCATAACATTAAAATCATTTGACTAATATTTGTTTGAAATATGGACCTAATCTATATAATAATTATGTATAAAAAATCTTCAGTATTACTCGTTCTTATATTAATAATTAAATCATTCATTAACTTCAATGCAGGATATATTAAAATCTTAATTAACTACTAGTAATCCCGAATATTCTTGGTAACAATAAAACAAATTATTTAATTACATTGACAACTAACAAATAATACATATGTCAAACTTTCCTTTTATGTAATTTAGCTTGTGCTTCTTTTAATAAGAGGTCAAAGGTATTTTTCTCTTCAGGCTTAAATATACTACCTCTATTTCCTCCCAGTGAATTGCTTGCTGCTCCATCTAACCAACCGATCAAGAATTAAAAAATTAAATTTATATTTATTTATTTAAATATTCTTTACTTTTAATTTTCAAATATTTAAAATCTATTATAAATAAATAAGATCTCAACGTATTTATCCAATTTAAATAATATATAATTTTGATTATTACAGTTTTAATCAACTATAAAAAATAATAAAAAATAATAAATTAATACAATAAAGAGGTGAATATTCTAGCTTTTAAAGCTCCAAAATACTTATATATTTTTTTCTGTCAAAAAATATTAAAATAGAACGTTATTTTTAATTTGAACATGATATTTTTAAAAACTTATAATAATGAAATATAATTTAACTTATTAACAACTTATTAAAAACAATTTAACTTATTATAAGAATACATTATAAGTAGTCTATAATTAAATTGATTAATGTAATATATACTAACGCATTTTACATTTAATCCAAGGCAATTTATGAACTGTTATGATTATTACACATTATCTTCTATACTAAACTAACATCAATAACATAATGGCAAATTACTTTTTTCTACGTACTTTTTAAATATACATAATTTTATCTTTAAGTTGTTTGTAATTAAAAAAATCTAAAATCTAGAAAACCGAAAATCATGATCATTAATAGAGGTATTATATTTTTTAAGACTGGATATCAACTTACCAAGATCAGCATATTTTACTTTACAAAATGCTCTACGACCACCAAAGCACAAATCATATCTGGGTAAAGATGGATCGTCATTACCATGTTCAACAGCTTCGTAAGCATCATTTTTATAAGCAAATGTTACAAATCCATAGTTGTGCCTAAAATTTTTTAAATTAATTTCAATTACTTGCATGAATGTAGTTACTTTTTAATAAAAAAAATTAACCATTCTACTTTAATATAAAAATGTACAAAATTTAAAAATTATAATCTTGATTTTGCAATTTATAAAAATTTTACTAATGAAATGTTATTTGAAAGTTTGTGTTATTCAATTACGAAAAGAAAACAATTACACAATAAAAATATTAATTTATGAGCTACACTTATATATCAGGCATAAAATTAGACCATACATTCTATATAATTTCTTCTTTTTAATACAGTTCTTAACTAATAGAAAAAGTATTTTAAACAAAAAACTTTGAAAGAAATATATTTTAACCTTCTTGTAAGAATCGTAATAATAGAATTGTAAAATATTTACGTGTCTGAAGTTTCAACCGATTAGGTCTCAACAAAAAATGAATATTTTTTTACAAAATCAATAATAAACGCGTAATCATTGCATAAAATTAACTAATTATAAAAAGTAACATTTACACCCTTAAAAATCATCCCTACAGGGAGTTGAACAATTTAAAAAATCATACGTCCCAAATTATTAGAATTCAACAAAATTTTATTTTCGATTAATACGACGTACCTACAGAACTATACATAAAGAAATTTTCATATTAAAAATCAATCCGGAAATTTGTTTTTAACATTATTCCGAACGCCACAATACGAGCTGTAAGCGTACCAATTCTTATGCGCGTAACAGAATATCTACAACATATTAATTATTAAATTAATAAATATCACTATTTCAAATTCCAATATATCGCGATTGATACAAAGTACGATATATACACCAATTTTCACGTTAAAAATCCATCAACAACAATATCTTATACATTGCTAAACAAAATCATATACGATTCAACGACTTTACATGGCGTTTTCTAAAATGTTTATAACAATTACAGTTTTGGGAATCAACAAAGTGTTTTCAAATTATCATTTCCGATATAAAGCCAAATAAAATCGCTATAATTTCAATATTAAAATCAATCCAGAGCATTGTCAAATTCATTGTTAAATAAAAAAAAAATAGTTCATGTACGTGTTTGTATTGTGGATTATTGTTAACAACAATCACAGTTATGGCATTCAACAAAATTTTATTTCGGAATATCGTTCCCTATATAAAATCAAATTAGACTTATGTTATTCCAATATTAAAATCGTTCCGGAACATTGTTGTACAACTTGTTAAACAAAATCATACTATGCCTACGCTTACCCGTATATTCAACCTACAAGTTAATAATATTTACAGTTTTGGCAGTTCACAATTTTATTCCATATTTTATAGTGTCTTTTTATATACTAGACGTAAACGTATAAGAATGCATATGACTCACATGCAAGTGTATATGGAGAGAAATATCTTTGTTAATAACAACTCTCACAGAAATATTGCACAAAACGTTTTATCACCTTCTAGTATCTTTTTATATACTAAACGTACATACAAAGTTTCATTTCGAAAATCGTCGTTGAACTTAGTGCTCGTTACACTTGAATGCTTATACACTTACACAAGTGTCCATATGGGGGTTCTATATATATATTATTTTAGGCGTACGAGTGCAAATATTTACGAATATTTAAGACATAATCTGGTTAACACGTTTTTCAAATTCTGAAGCTTTTTCAGCCCCTCTACTTTGACGGTTTGATATTAATTCTGTTTTGATAACAGCTCTCTGAATGTAAGCTAAAGTACATTCGAATATAAATAATAATAATAAATATTATAATTTAGCTAGAAAATAAATCTAAAATCATTCGTTACTTTAAATGTTAATGATATTATTTATATTTAAATATTCAATATTAACAATAATAATTGATTTTAGTATCTATAAACATATGTAGAATAATGTAGTATTACGATCAAAACTTTTTTTAGTTTTGATTTGAAATGATTAATATATTATAGTAAAATACTTGTTAATATAGGTAATTAAATTCTAGCTTTTTTATTTTGAATATTATTTCAACAAAATATATTTAATAAAACTTCGTTCTGTACATTATTTAATGCAGTAATTAAGATTTACCACACTAACTGAATAATTTTAATATATATATAATATAAAATAAGGTTGAAAATATAATTATACAACTAATGTGTATAGAACTCTAAAGATTTATTAAAGAGGAATTAAAAAATTTTTTTAAATATAGTTCTTGGTTTGTTTTATTATCCGTAACATAAAATTATTTTTTATAAAAATATAATTTGCTGTTTAATTGCAACATGAGAAAAATTTTGTGCAATAAATTTTCGACCGATCCTGCTTCAAATGGATAATATACAACATTGACACATGTATAGCACAAACAGACAGGCTTCACAAGTATTTCACAACTTCGCAAGATTCGTGAGCTCGAAAATTTTCATGGATTGATCTTCTTATTTTGTGCTGCAGCAATGTCGCTTTTTTTAAACAAACGTCTCATATTCACTGCAGTATGGACAAGTTTAATCATAATATTACAATACTCATATTAGCAAAATAGTTTATAAACATTAATCATTAAAAACATGTTTGATTCATATAAATGGAAATTATAATGCTTTGTTTATATTTTCAATAATAATTTAATAATTAGTTTAGAGACATTAGTAACAATAATCTAGTAATAATAATAGTAATTAATCTACTTTTTTAGTGTTTCAATACGTGTTTTTCATATATTAAAAAATATAAAATTTTTAAAATGGTTTGAAATAGTTTTAATCGTATATTAATAAAAATAAAATCTAATTGATTATATTAAAAAAAATACCTTTTTAACACTTTTTATATATTAACTAATAAAACTTCCAATAAACCCTTTTCTTATGTATATATGTACAAGAGTGCATAAGTATTCAAGTGCAATGAGTACCAAGATCAGCAACAAATTTCGAAATAAAAGTTTGTCTGTGTGTTTGGCGTATAAGTCACCAGAATATTAAAAAGCATTACGTGCAATGTTTTTGTGATAATTGTTATTAACAAATATAGACGTCCACCAATACCCATATGTATAAAAGCGCATATGTATGTAAATGCATTAAAACTCAAGTTCCGCTCCGAATTTTGAAATGGAACTTTGTGTGCATGTAGAATATATATGTTTATATATATACTACATGCAGTTGCAATTATATATATATATATATATATGTACAAATATAGTTTATATATTTTCATATACAACGAGAAATTTTGAAATCATAAAACGGATTTTGTGAAATGATTTTGTAAAAGTTTTTATTAAATATTATACACGTTGGTATGTGGGTATATGCATAAGGGTGCTTATGTATGATATATAAATGCACTAAAATAAAAGTTCCGCGTCCATTCTTTTTCGAAATTTTTTCTGAGTGTCAGTTAATATATTTATAGATTTTCATTAAAAAAATTTTGTGCAATATTGATATTTATTCTTTTATGAATTTTTGAATATTTCAACTCTTAATAAGGGTTGATTATAAGGGTAGAATTTTGGGGTGACTCATTATTTTATCGTTTTGTGTTATAATTAATAGTTTCTGATAGTTTTTTTAAAGAAATTATTCGATTTTAAAATTTTTCAATTTCGTTGCGGCAACAACGTTGCAAAGTTCAACTCCTATTTTTAATAGGATTCTTAAAATTTAAATCATCACGTTTTAATCAATATATAATTTCATGCTTAAAATTTAAAATAAAAGTATAAAGTAATAATACTATTTATAAAACAATTACAGTTATCTCTGGATGTTATATGAATAAATTAATTTCAAACATATTTCTAAGCACACTAGTTTTAAAAAATCTTTACAAAATTTATGTTCAATTTTATTTAAAAAAAATAGACACTTACCCACGCTCACGAAAATGTAAACTAATATCAATAACAGCGCCAAATGTTTCAAATCTTCTTTGTAACTCTAATTTAGTGATGCCTTCCTTCAATCGACCCACGTAAATGACTCTTCGTTCTTCGACTTGCCGCTGCTTTTCTTTAATATACCACTCATCATATGGACTTCTGTAAGATGGTAACGGAGATCTAATAATACAAGAATAAAAAGTATATTTAACTATAAGAATTTAAAGTACAATATTTGGTGAATTCCAATAAAAGTTTAGCTTTGATAACTTAATAACTTTTATTATGTTGTACTACTTTGCATACTTTATAAAATCACAGGAAATGCACTAGTAAATATATCTAAATTTAAAGCAGATCATCATAAAATAATAAAGTATACTTTATTATTTATTATTTATATATTATTATTTATTATAAATAATAAAATATAATTAATAAATAATATGTATATAAGAAATCAAACTATGTATATGTGTGTATGTACTTGTGTGTATTCATACACACACATAATTAAAGAAATTCATACTTAAAAATAAGTTATGAACTATATTATTAAAGAAATTACATTAAATTAAATTTAACTTTAGCATAATTTAATTTTAACATAACTAAATGTTAATTTAATACAATAATTAGATAAATATAGTACATTTAGCTAAGTTTTTTAACTTAATTTATCAGCATAATTATGAACGTATTAAATAAAGCAAATAAATCAAGAGATAAAAGATAATAAGACTAAAGATCCATTCTGGTTAATTTATAAAAAAATAAAAGAACATAGTACTTAATGAAGAATAAATATTCTTAATCAACCAATAATAATAATGAGTTGTGCATTCATCACTGAAACTTCAAACGTCATTTCTTTACCTCCTCCAATTAATGTAGTCGTGACTACTACCAGAGGAGTGCCGTTTGAGCCTATCATAACTTCGCCTGCACTTCCGTCTTTCCTTTCTCCTGTAGTTCGACCATTTAGAACGTCCGAAATTTGAGTGAGAAGAACATCTATAACCGTTAATTTAACTTCATATCAAATTTTCTATCATTGAAGTATAAAATTTGCTAAGTACTTATAAGAATAGTTATATTACTTAAAATTAAAAGGAGAATCACAACCAAACGCTAAATTAACCTGGTAGTAATATTTTTCTGGTGTCGAATTTTGACATTTACTTAATAAGTTAAAATATATACAATTATTCTTATTTCTATATCTTATTTCTACCCTAACATTTTATTATAATTAATTCAAAATTATAAAATGAAAATTCTTTTGTTTATAAGATAAGCAAATGTTATTTGATTAATATTATTTATTTATTTATATATTTATTAATACAACCATTAATAAATATTTTTTGCAAAATTATTAATAAATAATTTATTTATCCATTACTTAAATTTCTCTTTGTTACTTTGTTACTTAGTTCGTAGACACTTTATTCACTCCCATATTTACTCTTTAAGATAAAATGACTATGAATGATAAAATATTTTCTTGACAATATGGTAATTCAAAATTATGAAATATATCAAGATCTAACTACAAAATAGAAATGTTAAAAAAAATAATTTAATTTTTGTTATAATTTTACTAATTATTTTGTACTTAGTAAAACACTATAAATCACAATCGCTTTACTTGCAGTTACTTCATGCATTTGCACAGTCTATATTTTATACATTTTATATTAGATTAAAAATGATATAACATATAATATCAAATTTTTCTCTAAAGAGTAGAATAATATCTATATCTGTTATTTGGAATGTAACATGTTTATTCCTGAATGAATCTAATTATTTTCAAAATTATTTTTAAGAACATATTTTTTAATTGAAAAAATATATATATATATATATAATACAGGTACAATAATTCACATTACCTGTAGATTACATTGCAGAAAATCCTTAAATAAGAATATTAAAAGAAAAAACAAAATTACCTTTCGAATCCTAATAAAAATAAGTGATCTAAAAAATATAAATTCGTTTTGCAGAAAAAATTCATAAAAATAAGGATCGATAATCTAACTGTACCTTCCGATTAAGCATCAGTTTCCATTTGTCGAAAAATGCAATGCCCAAGGCACTGTGGGCCTCGACCATGATTACCTCGAACAGCTGGAGTATCTCGATGATGTGGACCTCGAACTGGAACTTCTTAACCCCGATCTCGACCGCGAGAAAAATCTGTACCTTGGTGATCTCGAGCGTGAGGACCAACTACTACTTGAATTGACCGAGTTGCGTCTATGACTGATCCTCCTCCGCTTCGCTTGACATCTAGCACACGACTTACTCCTGCGTGATCTGCTTCTGATGGAATTCATACTCCTGCTTCTGCTTCGGCTCTTGTTACACCCTTGATCACAACGATTGATTCGGTTTCGATCAAAACTGCGATTATTGTGAGTACAACTATGACTGCGGCTATGACATCGATGCAAGCTTTTAATGTCACGATTTCGACTTAGGCTGCAGCTGCAGCTCCGACTTCTGAAACGCGAGTAAGATGAAGTTGAAAGGGCACGTACTCGCCTATAATTACGATACTTTCAATGTCGCATATTGTTTGTGCTGAAATTTAATTTAACGATTTATTGCTTGAATCTTTTCCAAGAAACCTCCAAGACTATTGGTTAAAAATTTTCAAGGTCGTGTCTTGGTTGAATAACTTTTTATGGAATAAATATCAACGAATTTGTAATAATTTAGCAGATCTGTATTTTAAATTATATGAAATAGAAAAATTATTTTTAAATTGAATCTACTTCACGTTTAAAAATAGTATTTACTGCAACTTTGAAACAAATGAAAACTGATTACATCTATCTATATAAGTTTTTCTTTGATACTCTTTAATGCAATCACTTCTTTAATAAAAAAGTATTAATTTTTTGTTTACAATATCAGAAACAACTATTTTTTATCTTATTATATATTCATTCTTCGAAAAATAATTTAAACATTTTTTTAAATTACATATTCATATTTATATCTTTCAATCAAGATGAAATAGCAATATATTTATTTTTTTATTCATAATAGAAACACACTTCTTAGTTATATTTCTAAAAAAAGAGCGTAGTTAATAACCATCAAAAATGGTAAATTTTGCAGCTTTTATTTTTCTATTCTTATTTTTATAAAAGAAATATGAAATATTTCATTTTATGAAAACATAACTTTAACATAAATTAAGTCATTAACATACCTCTTAGACTGAATAGTTATCTCCTTGTTATTTACGAAGTCAATATCAACAACTTCAATATTATCTTCTGATATTTCATTATTTGTGATTTCAACGCTTTTAATTTTACCATCTTTAACTTTGTTATTTATCAACTTGTATGTGATAAATTCATTTTTAACAAATGCTGCATCATTGCTATTAATCTCATCAATTACATTCTTCATGATTTGGTGTTTTTGTTCCTTTTTATTATCTAACTCACGATCTTCTTTTAACTCTTTGTATTTATTATTATGAAAAGAAAATCCAAAATCTGTCTCGGTAGTTTGCATACCTCTGTCAGTGGTAGAACGCTTCGGTTTAAACTTTTGCTCCTGGATTTCTAACTTTGACTTCAACACTGATACAATTTCTCTTTCAGACCACACAGAATTGTCTGGGTAGTCATTTAAAGGTTCTGTATTCGTTGACACGTGATGAATGTACATCAAAACCATTGGTTGTATGGGAGAATTCGTATGGTTACCGTTGTTTCGATTACGTTCACAACGACTGCGATACTCTGCTAGGTTCAACTTCCTACGTGGTGTTTTTCTCTCTTTCTGCTCAAACAACTTGATATCTTTATTATTTTGTATGATTATATTTTGCACCTGGTTATTTAAACTGTTCTTCGTCGAAACAATGGACTCTTTCAGATTGTTCCTCAGGTTCTTTTGAGGAGATACTAAAGCTTCTGATGGTTTCTTTAGCACTGAGACCATCTGTGTTGGTTTATAAGTGTCCAAGGATTCTGTCTTGGTAAACACATCTTTTCGCAGTTGGAGAATACTTGTAGCCAAGGCTGATTGAATCTTCATTTCATATAGAGGTTTCATTGAAGTAATATTTATCTTGTTTAAAAGCGAGATCTTAGTTTTGTCTAGAAGATTATTGGGTGAAGAAATTTTTGTTAGTTCTTTTGACTCCTTAGTTATTGCCTCTTGCACAGGCCCTTTTATCTTTGTCATAGACACTTCTTCCTCACTCACATTGCTACTATTGCCAGATTCAAAATCACTGTCATTTTTTGAGCCACTATACATCCAGTTAGGTCTATCAATAAGTGAAACCTTGTAATTAATAAATTTTAAGTGTTCCCCAGTACCTTCATCTTTTTCTTTACAAAACTTTTCCTTACTTAGAATTTTCTCCTGACTGTCACAGATTTTCCTAGTATATTCATTTTTATGTTCAAAACAGTTACTATTGTAACTATCACTGTTGCTGCTATTGCAACTATTACTACTTAGGAATGAAATAGAATTATTACAGTAGTCATGGTCTAGTTGAACAAATCCATTAATTCTACTATTCAGGTTAGAAATACCATTTGTGACCTAAAATAAATATTACAAATTTTTAAATTATAATTACTAAACTTATTACCTATCTTTTTAAGGATATTGACTTTCAATAATTATTACTTATTTTTATCCACATAGTGCTAAAAATAACAAATATTTTATTATTTTTCTAAAAATCTTATATCAATTCCATAAAAAATTCTTTATACATAAATTTCAATAACTATTTATTACTTTCTTTAATGAAGATTATTTAAAATATTATTATTTTAAATACTTTTTTTCATATTTAATGAAAGACATTGGAAATTCTAATGTTTAATAGGCTTTGAATTAAAACTATTTGATATTGACATTCTTTTTTATGAAATTCTCTCATTCATTAGAATTTTTATATTTATAGGATAAACGAATTATATTAAATATTGTAAAACATCACGAAAATATTTAACTATAAATATTTAATACCAAAAGGAACCACTTAGAAATTTGTTTAAGATCTATTTCTAGTTAAATTAAGATCTAGTCCAATTAGTTAAAATTTCTTTATGAATAAATTTTAATTAAGTACATTTCTGTAATAATATTTCTACTATTTTGACAATAATACTTATATTTTAAAGTTCATTTTACAATAATTAAATATACAAAATAATGAAATAGTTATATTCATTTTTAAAAGAATATTTATTATATTAAAATATATCTTAAAATATATTATATTAAAATATACAATTCAACTACAAAAATACATTTCAATCAATCAGTTTACAACTTATTAATTTTAATAACTATTTTCGCAAGAGAATCATTGTAGTCTCCTAAGACCTTATTCCTTTATTTTGTGTTCTATTCTTTGTGTTTGGATTCGCGGATCTAACCGATATCATCTTTTTATGAACTGACTCAATCATATATGCTCAGTTTATTAACTATAATTTTTTTCAGAAGAACTAATATACTTATGATATATTTAGAAAATTACCTTTATCCTATCTACAACTTTTTTTGTAAGAGAATCACGTATATCTTGATGCAATTTTATATCCGGTGAATCAACAAATTTCTTTAGAATTGTTACTTCGGATTTATTCACAGGAAAATTGAATGCAATTGACTTAGAAGTTGTTCCGAAATTTCGAGAAGAAATCGACGCTGCTTCTGTAGCTTCAAATTGTTCCAAAAGACTCTTAACATCACCAGCTTCAAGTACTATAAAAAATAAAAATCAAAACTATAACTAAAACTATATTTTAAATAATAATTAAGAGAAAGTAAATTCAAAATTCGTTACAATTTTAATTTATCTTCTTTATGGAAACTGATTAGAAAATCTATTTAGCTAAACTTTATATAATTGTTGAAATGAATTGAAAATAACAATTTCTATAGAAAACTATTTGCCATCAATATAAACAAAAAATTAAAAAACATTTATTTATAGCAAAACTCAATATTTTCTAAGACTTGTTTTTCTTGTATATAATTTTAATTTATATAATTATAATTTACTTATTAATATAATTATATATTAATTTAACTGTTTTAAATAATCAAATATACTTTATGTTTTTGATATTAATTTGATATTAATGTATATTTGATTTTTGATATTTTGTTAATTACCAAATGTATACATTAAAACATAAAATTTTACAAAAATTCATTGAAATTTGTATCAAGTTTAGGTATTTAGATATGCAATTTTATTTTTGAAAATTTGTAATAACATAATACCAGGTGCTTTTTCAGATGTTGAAGGAATATTCTTGTAATTATTAGATTCATAAACAAAGTTTTTAAATTGATTGTCTCTCTGTGATTTTTTTGAAAACTTTGTAATAATTTCATTTGATACTCTAACAGCTTTATGTCTTTTCCTGCTTAATTCTCCTTTGTGCCTTCTAGAATATTTCTTCTTGTTCATTTTTAACAATTCAGAATTTATTGTTCGTGAAAAACCATTTGAAAATATTTCTTCCACTAAATTCTCTGATTCCTCTTTCACAATAATTTCGATTGGTTCTTGTTTAATAGAAATTGTATTTACATCTGAATCACAAAATAAACACATATAAATATAAAATATGTATATATAATAAACATACATGTAATAAAGTTTTGTAGGTTTTGTAGAATCAAATTAAATATACATAATCACATGAATCAAATTATATATTAAACACAATAAAAAAAAATATACAATAAAAATATTTTTAATTTATTTTTTTAATTATGAGTTATTAAAGCAAAACAAAAATATAAAAATTAAATCGAAAATTAAATTGAACATTCTAACAATTATTATCTAATTTTGGTAATTTTAGCAATACTAAGCATAATAATGCAAAATTATAATAGAAAAAATGTTTGACCTTAAAAATAATAAGGTGAAAGAATTGTAACTATAGTTCTATTAGATAAAATAGAAAAATTTATTAATAATTGACATAATTATCTGCATATATATTAATAAATTACTATTAAAGAAAAATATGGCATTCAGACAAACCTATAGTTTTGGAATTGTGTTCTTTAAATGGAGTAATCAAATGTCTTCTGGCATGCATGAAGCCAATAATAGATTTTACATCTCTCATTAAATCTAGTTCTACAACACCTACATAAAGAATTAAAAGTTAATTGCAGAACAAAGTAGTTATATAAACACTTTCTAAAACTTGAAAGTATTAAAAATGTAAACTAAATAATTTTCTCCAAAAAGCTAAAGAATAAAGTGTCAATAGAAAATAACAATTAAGCAAATTATTTATGGCCATTCACCTATTTCTTTTTCACTTTGATTCGATTCTGAGACAGAATTAGTTTTATGGTAATTGAAGTTACATTTATTGTGGTTACTTAATATGTTATTTAAATGTTTTGGTGATTCTTCATAACTTATGTAATTACTTCTAACTTTTTCTGTAGATCTTTGTCTATTTTCAAAAACGTTATCAACTGAGCTTGAATTTAAATGTAATCCCATGTCTAAATGTACCATATCAATATCTTCTTCAATTTCTGAGGCCTATCAAAATTCAATCATTTCATTAATTTTAAATATTTATAAAATAAAATTCATTGAGTTTTGTATTTCAAACCTGTAAATATCCTATATGTTCTTGCCAATCAGTGAGTACTTTTGCAAAATCCTCCTTGATATTTTCTATTTTAGGAATAACTCCAGCAACTCCTGATACAGGTAATATTGCATGATCACCATTGAGTCTAAGCATAACAATTATAAATGTATTTTAAATATGAATAAAACATTTTTTTTAATGATTTGACTTTTATAATATCTTATAATATTAACAAGAATTACTTTTGGTGTAAAATATAACTTTGAAATCTTTACAAAATTAAAAGAAGAAAAAAGATTCTATATTAAAATTAGAATATTACTCTTAGTCTATTAAAAAGTATATCAAATTTTATTAAATATTTGATGTTATACATGGTAATAATATTACAATAATGTATCACTTACTCTTGTTCAGTTTCCCATAATGCATCATTTGAATCAAATCCCAAACTTTCTACATAATCAAAATCACCATCAACCATTTGTAGTATTGAACTTTGTGATTCACCCAATAAATTGTGCTATAATAAAACAAAGGGAAATTTATGATACAATTTTGTTTTGAAAGAAATAAAAGGTTTACCTGATGGTCCAGAGATAATGAAAAATCTGAAAAATGTTCATCATCATGAAAATTAAGAAATCCAGTTTCCATGTCACGAATATCAAAAAAATATAAATTTGTTCCAATATTCTAAAATAAATAATATTATTAAAATTGTAGAAAATAAATATTTTATTTTTATTATCTAATGATAAAATATTTCTATTATATTTGTATTATAGATTTCTATTACAATATTGTAATTAATTAAAACAAAAGAAATTATTGAAAATTATTATAATATAAAATATCTATAAAATAAAATATATCTTATCTTTTATGAATACTTTTTAAGACATTAATTACTAATGTTATATATCTTCTCATTTATAAATTCCAAAATAAGTTTTTTTTAATTTAAATAAGTGATAACTGAATGATAAATCCATTTGATATAACATCATTTTAATATACAGATATTTATAAGAAAATTAATTTTTAATAATACATTTGAATTTTTAATAGAAATTTATTTATCATTTACTGAATTATATTTGATTATGGAATATTATAAATGTAAAATTAATTGAATTGTTGATTAAATTATTTCATGATTGCATAAAATTGTTTCTAAAACTACAATAACACAACTTGAATAAATTCATATGCTATACCTTATTATTTTATTATCAAATGAGTTGAAAATCAAAGAAATATATATTTGTTTTATTTATGGAATATTTATAATCATTGCTCAGTTAAATAAATTTATTGAAGCTTTTATAATAACATTTTTGTAAATTTTTAAATAAATTAAATTTTTTATGATACAAAATGTACTTTTACAATTTACATTTTATAGATAAAATGAAATAACATTTTAAAAGCTTTCTCTTTATGTAAATTATTTTATTATTACTCCATTGGTTACATTTAATAAACCAAATAATTAATTAAAATATATTCATCTGTAAAGATTTTTTAAGCGTATCAAATATTTCAATGTGAAGGAATATACCTAATTACTATATATCTAATTGACTATATAAATAAAGATTATAACATTTAACAATATGGAACACTGAACATCTACATAGACATTGCATAAGAAAAGTGCAGTCTGCACTATTTTAGTTAATTTTTTCAAATAATTTTTAAGATATCAAAATAATTATGCAAAAAGAAAGATCTATTATATAAATAAACTTTGAATAAAATTTGAAGTGACAGCTTCATACAGGCACAAGCCACTTTATCGGCAAAAAATTTTGTTAATGTGAACAAAACTATCAAAGATCCAAAAAAATACAAGAATTAAGAAAAGCAAATAAAACAAAACATAACAGTTTGCAATTTACAAATTGGAAATCACGTAAAAGTAACAATAACGGAACTCGAGCACTCAACCGCTCATTATAGCCATGTGCTCACTTTTAAGGTTATATCAAGTAATGCAACTCGTAAGCTAATAACCACATATACAGTAGAAGGTAAGTAAGGCTATCGAGCAGAAATATGCTTGAACTAATTTAACTAAAAGCGATGATTTATGAAAAATTGTTGAAGAGTATCAGAAACTGACTTGATAATTATTCCAAGTGTACGTTGAAAATTCCGGCGTGTGAATAATAAAAGTAAAGGTTACAAGCATGCTCGCTACCACTTTCAATACGCACACATGTATCCACTTATAACTTCAGTCAGCATCATGCGTTGTACCTAATATTTAGTTATTATACATTATGAATATGCTATTTTCCAGTAACTGTACCAGATAAGTTTGCAATTGCATAAAATTACAATCTCATAAAACCGTAAAATTTGGTGTTTGGAAAAGAAAATGTGATGCAGTCGTCAATCACTCATCACCTACATGTGTATATATCTTTTTTGTTACAAAATTAATCACATTGAATATATACTGACCAAGAATGAACTGGGGTAGATACTAAGTAACCTTTTTTTTGTATTCCGCTCTCGTATTCGATTTTTCTGTCTCTTCGTATATAATATTTAATTTATATGTATTCTTTATTTTAAGAACTTCTCATTTATAAACGTAATTATATAAATATTAAAAAATGTTACAAATTTTCATAAACTTTTAATTTTTATAATAAAAATTTAAAATATCATTTAAACTTTATAAATTTTACAAACAGAATAAATTATTTTATATGGTTTGGTAAAAATTATAATAAAAGATTATTTTCATGTTATGAAAGTCAAGAGAAAATGTTTAAAAATAGTCATAACGATTTATAAAGTTTATATCATTGATTTGATTCATTACTTTTTATTATTCATACTTTTGAAATTTCATAAACTATATAAATATTTAAATATATTGAAGCGTAATCAGATAAAATGAATTAATGTATCTGCTTTTTAATCTTGCATTAACAATAATAACTTAACATCAATATTAATTTTAACTTTAAATTAATTTAATAATTAACTTAACATAATAACTTAACAATAATAACATTAACAGAATAACTTGAATATTTTTCAGACGGATTTTTATACTACGCTTACGCGCGCAGTCACACTACCAGATGCCTTTCATTCGAGCCTTTTTCATATCCTGGGAAGAATGACATAAAGTGTAAAGGAAAATTCAAGATTCATTTGAATAGGCGAAAGATATTTCTATAATATATTTTATTATCTTCCGTTACCCACACTTGAGCTTCTGGAATCCGAAGATTAGAAAACAAAATGGTCAAAAACATTTATTAATAGATTTTCTCTTAATTCCACCCTTAAAAATCATTCTCATAAGGGGGTGGTTTTGATCAATGTAATTTCAAAAAATTGTAACAGTTAACTTTATTGTTCCACTAAATTTTATTGATCAGGATAATTACTTATATAAAAAACTACTCCCAAAAAGAAAATTGTAAAAAAATCGTTGCAGAACAACATTTTTGATGAGTTTTCAATAGTGTAAATGCACGTAAAAGCAAGCGGTACAACATTGCACAAAAATCGTTATAAAATGAATAATTTAATTATTAGATAAATTTTTTTACAGAATATGAGAACAAATATAAATGACAAAATAATCTGTTTTTCAATAATTTGTTCAAAAAATATGAGAGTAATTCGCTGCCCGTCATTGAATGCATATGCACTCATGCGAATGAATGGGTGTGTAACACGCACATAGTCCACGTAAGATTGATAATGAAAAATTCCCCTAAGATATTACGCTAAATAATATAAACTAGTATATACTATTGAATCGAAACATTTTTTTAAGTTTATGTTGTCTACAAATTTGTTTACAATAAGTGAACAATTTTATAGATTCAGCTTTCGGCCAATACTATTATAAACGAAAATACAGAAGTATTCATATGCATACAGTACCCATAAAAAGGCCTCATAAGCTACGTATAAACTTACCGAATCTTATCGACTCGTCAATTTTGACGAGTCGACTCGTAGCTCATCAACTTTGCTGTGCGGCAACGTCGCTTTTTTTATAAACAAACGTTTCTAATTTATTTATAGTTCACTATCCCGTGGAAAACTGTAATAATAGATTAAAAATACCGATAGTAGTACAATTATCTATACTTTTTTATTATTAAAGATTCAAGTAATTAAAAATTTTACAAATTTCTTTACAATGTAAGAATCAGTGCTTAATATTTTGTCTCTTTTTTTCTTTCACTCGCTTTATTTGTTTCTATATTGTTACTCTCTTTTATTAAATCAATCGCAAATCGTGTGAAGATTTGCTAATTCGTACTTATTTTGTCACGTAATAAATAATTATCAGTACATAATACATATTACAAATATATATAAATAAATTTATTAATATCCAGAAAGCTTATAAATTATAACTATTGTAGTATAATAACTGTAATTTCATTAATAACAATTGAATTGAGAAGATACTACCATAACATTTAATTTATTTAAAACAATTATAAGTATGCCATAATATAATATACATGTGTATTTTATAATTTGTAACATATAATATATGTTACAAACTTGTTTAAATAATCTGTTAAACAAGTTTGTGTAGTCTATTAAACAAAATTATTTGTTATTGAAAAATCATTTATTTGTATGTTTTTGTATAAGCAACAAAACTTATTAATAAAAAGTTTTTGAATTCCTAGTAAACAGTTATAATAGTTTTACGCCGTTCATAAGTATTGTATGTAGTAATCTATAAATTACAACACGTGTATTTCAAACTCCTTCGCAGAGTGAAATGATATAATTTAAATAAACATTGCTATTACATCAATTTATTCTCTTAAACGACAGTTTTATAACTGTAAGTGTAAAAAATCAATAATTTGCGTCGTTGACGATTAATGTTGGTGGACGATCTAGTACATGTACTCCTACCGCAGTTTTCTACAAGACCCCAAAGCGACTTATATAAACTTTTTATGTATAAAACATTTTTCTATTTAATAGTGAAATGATTGTTATTAATAATCGTTTATAGAATAAAGGATTTCTAAAGTCATAAGTTTCCTAATTTTTTATCCGATAATCATCGTAGTTTTAAGAGTTGCTTAAATAAAAATTATGTTTGCAATGGAGTTTCAACATTGGAATCTTTATAAATGTATATTAATTTATTTAACAATGTATAACACACTGTTTATTATCGATTTTAAATACAAAAATTTGTATATATATTGAAATTTATATGAATCATAATATTTTGCAATAAAATAATGTAGCATGAACTTAGTTAACAATTAAAGTGAGCTAAATGTCCTGATATACGTATAAGAATTGTTACGTTTATAGAGTCTTAACGAAACGTTAAGAATAAAGTTGATAAAAATAATGTTCCGGATCAATTTTTGATATGAAAAATTTTAACTCTTTTTTGAACATACGATTTTTTAATTTTTGTTTTTTTAATTTATTAGGTTTAAATATTACAGAAGCTATGTAAATTTTATTTTTTTAATTGGTTAAAAATTTTATATTTACTATACATTATTTGAAAAAATAATATAAATATTCAGTAAACTTACGTTTTATGTAATCATTAAATAATAAACTTATATGAAGATATACATTTTAAAGAAAATTTTGATAACTAGAAAATATATGTTTATAATGAAAATGTTTTACATGAAATTTAAAAGTATGATTTTTGTTTTATAAATAAATTGTCATGCATTTACAATGATTATATAAACAAAAGTGTTCCAATAAAAAAGGAAATAGTAAAATTCAATATTTACTTTTTTATAATTTTTAAAGTATTTTTATATGTTTAAAATGGAGTTACCGCAAAAATTTTTTTGAATTGCAATTATTTAGTAATTTTATAAGACATGAAATTATGTGGGATAAGGCATAAAAAATGAATGAAATGATAACTGATTTTAATAGTAACAACTGATTTATCAGTTTTACTAATTCGAATTTAATTGCATTACTGTATATTTAAAATATTATAGTTTACTATTTCATTAAACTCGTTTATTTGTTATAAATTTCTAGTAAGAAAATTAGAAAAAATATAACCAAAACAAGTTAAATATATATGTATAATTTCAATTAGGAGATATTGGCTTAACAAAGATAATAGATTTCATTGTTGATATATAATATAATTAATAATTTAAAAAATTTTTAAGGATATTTGATATAAAGTTAAATACAAATTATAAATTTTTTTTATATTGGAGTTGTCACAGATTTACATTCATAGACCTAGTGATTTTTTAAAAGACGTATCTATAAAGACCGCCGAATTCGGCTGTTGTTTTTTCATTTGTAACTTAATTAAAAATAGTTCATATTTAAATTAAAATAATTTTTAGAAAACCGAATATGTTAGTTTATTAGGTTTTAATTTATTCAATTTAATTTATTGTACAATTTCGACATTTAAAAGCCTATGATTCGATATTTAAATAAATAAAATAATAAAATAATTTGTATTTGTACATAGTATAATATCATTTAGTGAACTTCTGACATAAATATTGTATATAATAAACAGTGTTTTGAATGTGTAAATTCACATGAATGAATGTACATTATGAACCATATGCATGGGTAATATGCGTAATATGCTTTAGAAAAGACAACCGGCTTTGACAATCTAGACGACTTTGAAATTTTTACGATTTCATACCATAAATCTGTCTGTTTAAGACGCTTAAAAAAGCAATGACTTGAAAAAATCATGACATTTAATAATAGAATATGAACAGCTACGAACAATTTTATATGTTATATATATGAATTTTAATTTCTGTTTTTCATTCATTTTTCTCTCTCTTATTACTCTCTTTCGTTAGTTAAATTTATTTATTTGTGTATTGTTACTGAAAACTTAAAAAGATTGCTGTAACAAGCATCATTTGAAATACTTTATATGAATACTTTTTGTTTCGAAGTAACGTATGTTTGAATTCAATCTATTTTATTTAGTTTACGTTTTTGACAAACAAAAAATTTATAATTACACATGTACATATGCATTAGTAAAATCAAAAAGTTTTATGCATAATCACTTTACATTTTATTCTAAAAAGTTATCAATTGTAAAAGAGATCGAAAAATTATAATGAAAATGAAAACAAAATCAATCTTAATATTGTTAAATATGAGTGTATGGATATATTAATTTGTAAGCCAGAAAGAAATTCGAAGCAAACTGTGGTTCAAATATCATATACACATGTATTTCACGTGACTGCAAAGGCCTTCGAAACGACGGCCAAAATCGACAAACCTTATAGAATCTTAGATTTAGATGAATCGCTAACGAAAATCCACGATAATGCAATACGGCAATGTCGTATTTTATTTTGCGAAACAAACATCTAATTCGTAGCTCTAGACAAGTGGCACATTGCAATATAAATAACCAGCTGTAATAGACGCACTTGAATCATAGAAGAACCAAGGTTGTAACGTTTTCTCTTCTTTTTTATGTAGTGTTTTTCTCGTTTTCTTACCTATTTATTCAATTGATACTGTCTAACGGTCTTACCTTTTCTTATTGCGGTGGCAACTCAGTCTTTCGCACTTCCCGCTTGGCCGGCTCGGATGGTTCGACATCGGACCGGGTTCGTATCCGGAGGAGGAGGGCATGATGAGACATGGTGAAATAAAGAAGGGGTTTTTTATATTAAACTAAACTAATTTATTCCATCTAAATCTTACACCTATTAATTATTTTATTCTTTGGAGACATACGGTTTTCTTTCACAGCACGCTACCATATTTACACGCTACAATATTTCGATGTTTTCTTATCGAACTTACGATTAAACGTGGCGTCGGGTTTTCTCTTACAATCTTTAATGAAAAATAGCGGCAGGTTTTTTTATTCGTACAAGGCTTGTTATGGCGGCGGTTATTTTACATAGCCTTATGATTTTGCGGCGGAGTTTATTTATCGGCGGCAAATATTTCTCACAAGTGAGTTATGGCGGGGAGAGTCTAGCCTCGTGGCTGTATTTCTAGGGTGAGCCAAATGTTAGCATTCCCTAGACGCGTGCCAAACCTCAGCATTTCCTGGAGACGCGTTAAATTTTAGCACTTCCTGTAAGTTCTTAGTACGTTAAATAACTTACACCAGGATTCACGCACCGAATGTTAGCATGACTACGGGAGATCTCTGATTCCCGAACTCCGATTTACAGTTTCTGCGCGAGTTCACTCTTTTTATATCCTTTGCGAGCGCTTCCCTTCACGCTATATTACTCACGCGGCTTCGTGGAGGGGTTACTTTGCTTAACCTTTGCCTTTACAGTCTGTGGGCAAAAACTAGCGTCGGGAAAACGGCGGCAGTGATGGTGCAAGCGCATTACAATTGCTTGCGTAGGGTCTAGCATTGCGCCAGCTAAAGTCTATGCATAGCCAAGACTTCCCTCCATAGCCCCATTCACTGTTTTTCATTAAGTACCCTCTCTCGTACACTCACTCGCACTCGCGCATTCGCTCTAACTTACTCTTGCACGTACATTGGTCGCTTTCTCCTACTACGCGTGCATTCTCTCGCTCACTTACTCTATACTCTCTCTCATACGTACACTCGTCGCATTCTTCCACTACATGGGCATTCACTCGCTCACGCTACGCACATTTGAGGTTGACGCTCCGCTGCGCACGCTCTTCTTACTCGCTCTCGCTCTTTTGTAACCGATGCTATGCCGTACATCCTTTCTCTCTCTCTCTCTCTCTCTCTCTCTCTCTCTCTCTACCGAGGCGTTACTCTCGCATAAGCGTCTATTTTCCATACACGCATCGTTGCGTTGACGTCTTTTGCACACGCATACTGTCGCATAAGCGTCTATTTCACGTACACTGTCACGTCTTTCGCATAAACACTTTATCACTACTCGGCTTGTGTCGGAGCCGTTTTATTCCCCACATCGAGCATAGGGATCGGGCTTCCTCTTCTTCTCCTTCACTGCTCTCAATACGCAGCATGGCTGCATATTCGCGGCGAATTTATTCGTCGCAAGATCATTACAAAAAATGAAATTTTTGAAAATTTCTTTTAAATTCTATATAACTGTAGAAAACTATTCTATTTCTGAATTTCTCTAATTTTCTAATTCATTCGATTTTTTATCAATATTTATGTCTCATTTTTATATATCTATAATATTTGAATTCTTCTCTAAATCTGTTTATAATAATTACACCGTTTTCAAATATTATATAATTATTATATAAATATATAAGAGGACTTCTGCAACAAAGACTTAAGCACTTCCGAGAAACAAATTGTTTAAATATTGAATGTGCAAGATTGAAATTAAAATCTATTGTTTTCTATCTTATAACGTTTCTTATATATATTTATGTGCTCGTATATATCTACTGATTTTTAAACATTTAATTATAAATTTAACAATCTTCAGCTACTCCTATGCTAACGTGTATAAGACTAAATGTGCATTCAAATATACAAAACATCAATTTCCGGCAAGATATTCATATAAAAAGTTTTACATATGAATTAATATTCTTAAATTACATGATTTCCAAGAAAAAAATTTAGTGGAATGTCTTAAGAGAATTTGTTATTTATAATCTTATACGGCCTGTATGCGTATTCGCATATTACTGCATATGCATTCAAGATTCAGATGGGTAACGAATGTTCCTTTTAAATTTTAAACGAAATTACAAAATATATTGATTTTTATACTCTGTTCTCAAATTTTGTAAAAAAAATTTGTCTTAATAATAAAATTATTCATTTTATAATAATTTTAGTAGAATTTTAAAGCGTTTCCTTCTACACGTACTCATGCATGTACTGAAAACGCATCGAAAGTATTATTCTAAAGCGATTTTTTAAAGATTCTTTTAAGTAGCTTTTTATATAAACAATTATCAGTAAAATTTTGTGGAATGATAAAATTGAATATATTACATTTTTCAAAATTTTCACTTTCTAATGTGATTTTTGTAAATAGATCGCAATAAATAATAGATCTTGAGTATTACGTTACGTATCCTAAATGTACAAAATCTATAATGTAAAATACAGAGTAATCTGTTAATGCTAAAATTATAGAATAACTATAAATTCACTAGATAAACATAGGTTATTTAAAGTTTAGATTCTTTTTGGTGCACTTGTAATATTTTTCATCTGTGAAATTTGTGATTAAAAGATGAACTTTTAAGTTATCGACCATCGTAGATTAAGTCGAACTTTTTATTTTGTGTAGGTGTGGTTGCAAAGTAATCAATGAAAGACTGTTAATCAATATCGGATATACAATAAATAAAAGGATTGTATTTATAATCGGATTACTATGAACAAAAAAGTATAAATATATTCTGTGTTTTTATAATTTTAGTAAACAAACTTTTGTAGTGGATGTATTATAATAGTTAGTATTACCATTAATAACTAATACCACATTACATTTTTTAGCAAAGTATTGGTGTGTCATGGGTTTTATACTCAGATATGGTGAAATTTATCACAATTATCAGGTTACGTTCTCGTCTCTCTATAAATCTATAAAGATTTCTATAAAGAAATCTATAAAGTCTCTCTATATCTCTTCTCTCTATAAAGACATGGTTTGTGCTACCGTTCTCCAGGCTCAATTTCCCTGTTTCTTTTTAGGCCTTATCTTAAAGTTATACAAAACCAGCTAATCTGCACATACATTGTCTTGACACTTTTTTTTACTTTATACACTTGTAGGTAAATAATTTCATTTAGTATTCCATACAGGAATGTTGTTTTCATGCCTAGATAATATACGTAGACTATATTTATTATAGCAATTACTCATCTAACTATCGGTTATCTTAACATTATCGATGCGTAAATTAGTTTTAAATCATATATGCTTTTACCCTTGAAGCATTTTACCACAAGTCTAGTTTTATGTCTTGTTGTGCTTTTAGGTCTAATTTTTTCTTGAATATCTATTGCAAATCTTTATGTTTATTCTTTTACTATTTATCTTATCTTTCAGTCTAGATTCTAATAATTATATGTTATTTTGCACAATGGATTCTAAATCTTTTATGAGCCTTTGCAAATCCTTTTTTTCTATGAGTGCATAGCTTCTTCGTACGTAGATACTTCTTTATGAAGTTTGTCAATGAAAAATATATTATTTTTTTTTCTGTATTTCTATTTCTATCCATATTATTTGAGTCAGAGAAGACTTTTGTAGAGTTTGTATAGCTTGTTTTCTATTATTTTATTGGATATAGAATTTTGAGCTTCTCTTCAATTTTTTCTTCTTTTTCCTAATCAATGGTCTAATTATTGTTTTGTAAGACTTGATTTTAAGTAACCGTTTTGATGATCTCTTTTTTTCTAGAGTACTTTTTGTAGTTTCTTTTAATTCTTTTTCTTCTTCCCTCCCCCTTTTACTTGAGTTTATCGTATCACTTCTTTGCGTTCTTTTATTCTTACTTTTGTACATCTTTATACGTTTATTTTTCATTAAAACTCGCATGCCTGGAGTATATGTATATATATATTTTCTCTGTTTGAATCCATACAGTATTACTATTATTTTTTAAATACTTATTTATAATTTTATTACTAATACGTATACTTATGTTTTATTATCATGACTTTTTAATTGAATGTTACTTCAAACTTATTATGTTAAAGTTGATTTTCTTATATACCCTATACAACTGTACATTTTGATGTGTTTGAAATATCAGTTTACATGTGGTACATATTTATTCAAGGGCATGTCACAGCTTAACGGTATCAGTATACTGTTGTGTGCGTGAATCGCTACTTCTAATGTTATTTTTCATATACGCTTTAACAAGTCGGTGTTCTTCATTTATACTCTTATTAGTTATCATTTATAAAGATGTTCAAAGTAAGCCGATTGTTCAGATTTTCATCTATAGACTCTGATCCATGGACAGACCTAATGAAGTAGATATTTTCATTCTTTCTTGGTATATTTGTGGATATTCGTAAAAATTTGGTTAGTACTTATATTGTTCATAGTTTTTATTTTTGCGAATATGATATATATGATACGGATATACATCCTAAAATAAATGTTTATTATAACTCATCTTTATTCTGGATGAGAAATTGGTACAGATTATGAATTAATAAATTAATAAAAAAAATTTTTTTTATAAATAAACAGAATTAAAGAATGGTCTTATAATGCTTAAAGAACATTAAATAATATCATAAATAAACATAGAACGAATTGTGCCGTCCAAGGACCGCATCCGCCAACGCGAACTACTTTTTCCCTAATCCTGAAATTAAATTTTCCAAGCAAACGCGTGGTCAGGCCGTACAAGGATCGCGCCTGCCGACAACAAAATGCTTAGCTAGTTTGGCAAGTCTTGGGGGCTTACCGTATGGGTCGGAGGCTACTAGACTCGAGAAATTAGTCTAGAAGCTTGCCCAGTGCGACGATACAATGCCGCATCCCGATGGTCCCAATGTTTAGTTGTCCGCCTTATTTATTTACTATAGAA
The DNA here is from genome assembly GCA_018907045.1 of Wiebesia pumilae. Classification (NCBI taxonomy): domain Eukaryota; kingdom Metazoa; phylum Arthropoda; class Insecta; order Hymenoptera; family Agaonidae; genus Wiebesia; species Wiebesia pumilae. The sequence continues at coordinate 1,785,112 of JACCHZ010000125.1, read as the reverse complement.
GATATTTCTTCTATAGTTTTTTTCGCGTCGTCTAGTGGAAAGACGCTTCCCTACTTACATTTTTCGGAGCGGCGCAAGCTTGACGGCAGGGGTTAGCGTCGCGGACGGCAGTGTGAGCGAAGCGTTGAACCAGCGCTGAGACCTCCCCGCTCCCCATTGATGTTCTCAGCATTCTCTCACTCACTCTGCTCTAGACGCTTTTCCCGCACTCACACTTAGTCTCGGGCTGACGATCGCTCGGAAAAGTTGTTTTGATGCGCCCGTTACGCCACAGAGATATAAAGAGCAGCTTTTAGATTCTGTTGCTTCTTTTTTCCCGCGACAGACGCTTTCCGGTTCTCAGGACGGTTATTCCAGTCGCAGCTGTATACATTTTCCAATTTTATTGAATAATTGCATTTTTATTTGATTATTTATTTAATTGTTTATAGAATTCGATTCGCAATTTAGTTTTTCGTAGTTGTAGTTTTTATTTTATAATTTTATAAATTTTATTTTCTTTATAAAGTTTATAAATTACTAACATTAATTAAATGAATAACAATTTGTGGTTACAATTTGTATTTTTTTCCAGTTTTATAGTAATTACTATAATGATTATCGTAATTTTATATATTAGTATTAATTATATTATTATTTTTATTATTATTTTTATTGTTTGTTATTATTATTATTACTTCTCTGAATTTATCAAATTATAATTTATTATTAGTATTCATTTTTATCTCTTTCTTATGTTTTATAGATATAAAAATGTGAATATATATCTTAATAAGGAAAACAAATTATTGGTACGATAAATGATTAAAATAATAATAATAATTACGGTATTTATTTTTGACTTATAGTTATATTATCATCGCTTTATAATAATTAGAGAGATGCAATTATATCTATAAATATTTGTACGAGTTTTGTGATTATTAATTATTATAACGCTATAACATTATTGGATTTGTTTACAATTTTGTTTTGACATCTTATAATTTATATTTATTTTATTATTATATTGATTATTTATTATATAATTAGTTTAAGAATTACATTACGATAAAAATACATATATATAATAGATATATAAAAGAAAATGCTTTCTTAGAAGTGCAATTGTGCAGTTGAAGGTGTTGCTATATGTATGCGTGTATGCGTAGGAATCCCACTGTTCAGAGATGCAGACGCTGTCATAAACATGTCGAGATTGACCTCTTATCGATGACAGTTCAGGCCCTAGGTGACGATTCTAGATTTGTTAAAATTTTTCGTATTTCAAAAAAGAGAAAAATTTTCTCTACTAATATTTTTGGTAGCTTTAATAAGACAGAGTCGTAACACTTACTTACGTATAGACGTGTGGCTTATAATTAAAACAATTTACCGTTTCGTTTGCTTCTTAGCGATATGTACTCCAATTTAATTTAACTTTTGATAGATATGCCATATAGAATGAAGGAATATATATAAAACCATAATGAAGCTTAGATTTCTTTCTTTTCAATTTTCTCCAGTTATTAAGAATGTTTCGTCCGATTACTGGTAACGCTATAGTTCTGCATTATTCTACCTTTGTTTTCCTATACTTTCTGTTGTTCTAAAAAAAAAATTTCTTAATACTTACAATTTCTAGCATTCGAGCTTTGATTTCTATAAAGGGTTACAATAATCAATTATATATACTTGTACTTATAATTATATACTTGCTTTTATTCACCCTCTTCGATTTAGCCCCTTACATCCTATATAATTTGCTGTACATACATGTACCGCGTAAAAATTAAAAATGCAATTGTTAGTATATCTTCCCTATAAAATAATATGAATGTATAAATATATATATATCATTTGGCAGAGTTGAAGAATTATGCTGTGTATGAACCCGTATAGCGCTGTTCCTATTCAAGACGCCAATAACGTTAACCACATTTTTACGATTCTCTACTCGTTACTTTTTTATTTTTAAATTATGAGAAGGAGTTATATGTCAAAGTTCGTTTTTTGCTAGTGCCTATGAGAGTAGATGTTTTCTTTTCCATCGGTAGTGGTCGATAATTTCCACTTATTTCTCCCTGGTCTTACACGTCTAGATATGTAGTATTGGTTACATGTTCTGCTTGTCTTATGCTAATATGCATATCTGAACTCTAGTGATGGTAGTTGATGCGTTTCACTAGGCACTATTAGATAGCCTAACATCTCTTGCAGGTATTTGCTAGTGCTTTTTAATAGCCAGCTCCATATTTACACATTTGGCTTTGCAAGTGTAGTTCACCAATTTCGTTGAATCATTTTATAGACATTTAAATTAAAAATTAATTCCGGGTATCAAAAAAGCAGTTTTTTAATACATTTTAAACATTGAACCTTGACAGCACTATTCAATGTTTTCTGTAAAATTAAATGTTGGTTTAAAATGTTCTCAAATCTACCTTTTGTGTTGGCTTCTTTGAATGGTTTAGCACCTATTTGGGTTGGTATTCGTCCAAAAAATCGAAATACGGCTATTCCCGACAAAGTCATGTCGCAATACCGTATGAAAGTACACGTTTACTTCATTACATGGTACCTTAACAGAAATCATGAACACTACGATACCGTGACATCAACTCGGACTGTTTCGTTACAAAGTTAATATGCTCATTTCGAAGTATATAAGTCAAAATTGTACATTATAGTTGAAATTTATTTACCATTTCTATAAATAAGTATATAAGCTTTCTAAAAATTATGTAGTTTAAATATATTTTGAATTTTAATTTAATTTTATTTTTACTTTTCGAAACTTTACTATTTATTTATAAATTACATGCAGCTTTTATTTGTCTTTCAAGAATTCGTTCCATGTTTCTCCAGTTTCACTAAATGCTGAATAAATAAATTCTTCGAAATCCTTAGATATGCAAAAACTATACCTTTTGTAGTTTTGTGATTAATTATGATTATTATGAACTGAATCTTTCAAATTTATTTTAGAAGTTACTGCAGCAAATAGTAGCAATACTTAAATTTGCTTCAATTATAAGACAAGCATTTATATATACGTAAGGAAGAAAACATAGTAAAATTAAAGTTACAAGATATTATAATTCATAAAGGAAAGAAAGTTTAAAAGTGTTAGTTTAAGTTTCTTTTTATATTATGTATATTATATATACTACATTATATATGTTACCTAAAGATGTTAGTATAAGAAGTTATCTCGAAATTATTTGTAGGAATCTGATCTCATGCAGCAAAAACAAGTTGAAAATACACACCATTAATTCAACGATTAATCAATATTCTACTATATACTCAGGTATTTTTTAAAGATAAAAGTAAAATTCTTTTTACATAGGTATTGCTGAGTGGTTTTTTTTTAATGAAGAACACTAACCAAACTTAGAATTATTTTTTTTTCATACAAAGTATGCTTCGATTTATTAGGTTTACAGATTGCTTAGATTCACAATATGCAGATAATTAAATTTCCATTTCATTGAAAATATATTGTCAAACATATAGAAATGTATATCATAAAGCATTTAACAAATAGAATTAACGATAATAATAACGCAAGTCTAAGAAAATTCCCATTGTAATGTTTTGGGTTGGAAACTCATCAAGATGCGTATAGTAGTATAATCCGTTATTTCTTACAAACCTTACTCAATCTATTACTGTTAATTACATTACATTACATAAATTTAAAATACGAACAGTTTTCTACCTACACGTCGCCAATCTACCGATCTTAATTATTACGAAACAACAACTATGGCAAGTCAACTTAGAAACAAAAGCACGAGTAAGGATTTGATGTGTACAGTAACCGCAATCTTCTTTACTTATACTGCTGCATGACAAGCCAAGTGTTTGTTATATAACTCCAATGCAATTACTAACTAAATTTGCTGTTCTACTGTCCCATTAACATCGCTTTTGATATGTTTACTTTAAATTCACTTCGATTTCATATTTAAAGTACTGATATATAAATCCTAAGTTTGGAGCTTTCAACTAGTGACATTCTATTGACGACCGAAGAAATTTTTTGTAATACTGATTCATTCTACTAGAGATGATAAAAATATTATTAATCTAATGTTAAAAAGGTAACGAATTTTTATACATTATAGACTCAATAAATGGGACCACAAAATCAAATATTGCATACAAACGCTAAAAAAATATATAAGAATGAAGGAGAGAGTACTAAGATAAATTAGACATATTCATAAATATACAAACAGTTGCAAAAGAAACTACGTGTGCTGAAAATAGCTTAAATTGTCGATATTATAAAACTATAAAAATCTAAAATGATATTCTCATTTGCAAACATAGAGTATCTTCAAAAGGTATTCAAATGGATATTAACATTGTTATAAAGATTCAAGATAAAAAGAATACTAAAATAATCTAAAAATAGAATCATACAAACATAATTAAAATTAAATGCTTTTATTTTAAAATAAGCAATTATAACTTTATCAAGTCTGTATAATAAGCAATATAATAGTATAATAATCTGTATAATAATCAAGTCTGTAAAATTTAAAGAACCATAATTCTTCATACCCAAATTAGTGTTCATTGATATTTATATTTAGGTACATTTAAAACTAAAAATTAATGCTGAATAGAATTTTATATAATTTGTCAATTTCAAATTAGAGAATTTATTGAATTATTTGTATCACAATTTATACCTCCAGTAGAATTAGTTGAAATTTACAAAAAATGTACTGATTTGGGGGATAATTCATCCTACATTACTTATTTTAAATGTAATAAAGTCAAACTTAGAAACAGCCTACATTACTTATTTTAAATGTAATAAAGTCAGACTTAGTAACGGCAAATTATTGCATTGTAACGTGTGGAATACCTATGGAGTACAAGAAGTGAATAATAGAAGTGCATGCGAGTGCAAGAAGAGAGCCAAATTACTAAAATGCATTTAAGTGCAGGTGGAAAACCAGCGTAGGTAGATTGTCCCTTTCGCCAGACAAAAACCTAGTAAACTTAGCATTTTCTACCCACCACTACAAGCCAAACGGCACGAAATAACTGTTAGCAGACCAGACTAAGCCTGCACGAGCTGACCTGAGTTGAATATTTATAGGCATGTACGAATTTTTCGACATAGTAAGGTACATCCCTCCCTATCATTAATACCAAACCTAGATTAAAACAGTAGTGTCTTTCTGATAATTCCAATCGGTTTACGATTCATCCTATTTATATACTATTTACTCTACTCAACAATTGTCTTTGTCACTTTGTAATTTTATTACAAAGTGAAAATGTGTTTTTAATAATTCGTATTCCTTTGTTCATACTACATTTGCTATTTATTTAAAAATACCAAAGCTTAGCTTTGTTTTTCATTTCTCAACACCTCTTTTTCCGTTGTAAACCCAGGTCAACTTTAAACTATTCAAGGTAGAAAGGTTCTTATAGAGCAATATGGCAATTATATCTCCTAATCATGGAAAAGAACAATTAAATGATTACAACATATTATACTAACTACTGTTAAAAGTTTTCTGTTAGTATGTTTTTCTTGAGCAACTAGAAGCAACCCATTTATTTAATAAATTATTTAATAAATTATTTATAATATAGAAAATTTTTGTAATATCATTAAAAATACATATTTTTTTTTATAAATACTGTGATAAAAATAATTAAAACTTGTTTTTCACGTTTACTACAACATAATCAAATTGATTGAATTTTCAACAGTTTATAAATAACATTCGGTAACTTATTATATTAATATTTTTATTTTTACTTTCAAAATATTTTATAAAAGTTTATATCTAATCATATTGCTTAACATAAAAAAAGGACTAAATCGACTAACTATAAAAATTATGTATCGTCATTTTATAAACAAGTATATTATATAGTTAGAGAAATGATAGATAGATGTTATTGATCATTAAACACAGTACTGATATGTGAATGCAAACAATCCCTATGTGGGTAAGGATTATAAACCTCATGAAAAAAATTCTTATATTTTGTATTATAATGTTGTAACGTTTAATACCGCACCATGTAACGTTTAATTATTCGCTTAATTTAATTGCGCTTGTTTGCGCAATGCCTTAGCCACCTACGGATAAGATTTAGCGCATAGCCAAAACTAGATGCGTAGCCAGGGCTCACTTTCCACTGTCCCATTCTCGTTTTCTCTCACTCTGTATTCTGGGCCGCGTATTCTCACTACGTGATATTCTCTCGATCACTCACTTGGCACTCTCTCTTGCTCGTGTACTTATCCACGTACTCCAACTACACGAGCATTCTCTCGTTCACTCTTTCAATACTCTCTCTCACTCTTGTACACACTACACAGTGCTTTCCCACTACGGAGTATACACGCGCTCTCTCTCTCTCTCTCTCTCACTCTCATACGCATCCGCAGTCTTGCTTGCCAACGCTATGACGAGCACACTCTTTCTTACTCATACAGCCACTTTGATATCGCTCAAGTGTCACTCGTACAAATATGAGTACTTTCGCCGAAGCGTCCCGTATATCTGTTTACCGACGCGTAGGCGTTCATTTTTACGTACACTGTCATGTCTTCCGTACAAACACTTTATTACATATGTACTTTTTGTTCGCAACGGACTTTTCCGTTGCAATGATGATAAAGTTTATCAACGGGCAATGATATAAATTGTAATTATTAATGTATCAGATAATAATTCAAAAAGTTATATTCTTGAACTAATGTAATGCGAGTTTTTGCTCTGCTTGTTCGCCCTTCTGGTGGCGGCGGCGGCTTAGTCCTTCGTGCTTCCTGGCTGTTCCATCCCGAATGGCTCGACGTGGGACCGGGTTCGTGATGAAAAGAAATGACGCGAAGAGATCGGGGCGAAATAAGTAAGGCATTTTTTCTTGAGTATTAAAATTAAAACTATTTTTATTCAAATTAAACTTACAAGAGTTTTTTTTATTTTATGGTACGCTTACCATTTACAAAACATCACTATTTCATATTAGTTACGGTGATAATTTATATGCTATCAACGAATATTATACAATGATTTCACGGTGATTATAATTTTATATAAAATCTAAGAGAATACGGCGGTGGTTTATAATTTAACGGTGACAGAATACCATAAACGCGATGCTTTCCTACACACTATACGGCGGAGTTAGTTCCTTTATAACATTTATTGAACGGCGACGGTACATAAATGCGAACTTATTCAGCGGGACTTACTTGCTTTGTAACATGGCGGAAGACAGAGGGGAGAATCTAGCCAAGAGGCTGTGTTTCCGAAGTACGATCGCGAACTTTTATCTAAACCCAAAGCCTGCACCAAATTTTAGCATGGCCAGGAATGCACTAAATGTCAACATTCCTTGAAAGTGAGTGCGACATTTTTATATGCTTCGCAGGCGCTTCCCCTCACGCTTTCGTACTTGCGGGCTTCGTGGATGAATTTCCTCACATAGCCATTGACTTTACGGGTTGTGAGCAAAACGCGCAAACGCGAAATGCTTGCTCACGCATAGCGTAGCATTGCACTAGCTAGGACATAGCCAAGGCTTCCCACCACGGTCCCATGCTCTCTCTCACTTACTCACTCGGCACTCTCTCGTACGTATTCTGGGTCGCGTACTCCATCTACGCGGGCATTCTCTAACTTACTCACCCGTATACGTAGTTTTGCGGCTATGCCGCGCACAATCTCTCTCATTCGCGCTCACATTCTCGCACACTTTCTCTCACTCGCACTTGACGACCGACGCTACGCCGTACACGTACTCTCTCACTCATAGTCGCACTCTTGCTCATACTAATGCACTGACGTCCGTTCTCATACCCTTTGTCGCACAAGCATCCGCATATAACATCACACAATGTTCGTACAATACACAGCTGGCACTTGATGTTTTTCTCACTCTCCGCGGCGAGTGTAAGGGCCGAGCCTCTTCTTCGTTTTCCTGTCGGCTTTTAATCCGCGTCACGGCTGACCCTTCGCGACGAGTAGAGTACAGAAAATAAAAACCAGTGAAAAGGAGGTTGGAGGAGAAAATTTTTCTAATAAGTTTGGAGGTTTGACTATGAAAGTGAAAATATTAGTAGAAGGGGAACTTCTGTATAATCAAATGAACAAATAACGTCTAAACATTGAGTTCGGAACAAATAACAAAAAAAATCTAAATTAATAATTAAAATTTAGAGCTGCATATCTATATATAATTTAGTAAGCAAATCTATATATTGCTTTAATAATTTTTTAGTACATGAAATATTAAGTAAATCTTTCATTTTCCAAAATTTAATTATATTCAGAATTTAATTATACTTAACGAAATATCATGTAAACCTTTTTACTAACTTAAGAGCTTGCCAAATCGTAGAAAGAACAATCATACATAGTAACTGTGTTGAAACAAATAAACATTAAATACAGAATCAAAACCGTACTTAAATTAAATTCGAAGCTGACATCAAAATATCGTTTGGAAAGCAACTAATCGTGTCGTAAGCCTAATCGACTCATCCTCATTGTTGATACGTATTTCGACCGTTTGTGATGCACTCTCTTTCACACTCATGTCTCGTTTTCTCCTTCACACTCATACGTGCAGTGCTTAAGTGAGTTCAAGTGCGCTCAATCTTGCTAGCGGTCTGACCTACGGCGAGGTGTCAACTCAACGTTTTTCTACTAAGTTTTTGCATAGTCATTATTTTAAACAGAAATCTTAGTAATATCAATAAATAACAACTGAGTTACAAATTTACTATTTTTCACTTTATTAGTAATATGCAATAGAATTTCATTCATAATTTTGTCTAATTATTGAAACATACATTTTTATTCAAATTTTAGAACATTTCAAGCGATTGTTTAGTTCAATAAAATATGAAATAATCATTCTTATAGATTACTGTATTATAATATGTAGGCATTAACATACAATATTGCATTGAGAAAACCCCTTTAACGGTCACATAGCATAGCTTATTTACTTATGCAGGCGGACTTGAAACTTTCACATCGGTAACCAAGAAATTCACAAATTAGATAGACAAAAGAATCAATTATATATTTAGATCGCGATGAAAAATTTCCATTAGTTATATACTTGTTTTGATCATAATATATGATATGATTTTGTTGTATAAAAAAATATTGTTTGAGTTATCTTATAATTATTTTCTCCTGGAGTAGCAAAAAAAATCACTCGATTACGATTATAATTATTTTAACTATATTATAAATTACTTAATAAAATCTTATAATTGGAATGTTTAAATAAATTTGATTGATCATAAACTTAATTAAATATAAAATAATTGGTTATAGATCATTTTTTGATATCCCTATAAATGAACCAAACTGAAATATTTTAATTTAAATAATATGATTGAAATTTGGTAAAACTAACACGTTTTTGATATTTATATTTAGTTTATTAATAGCTTTTTTGTGAAAACCGAATGAGAATGGCACTTTCACGCTCTAATGTATATGTACGCATTAGTTACGCGTTCGTAGATGTTCAATTTTAAAATTCAAATCCTTTATTCTTCCAAATAATCATATGCAAAACTAATTACTTCTAAACTTATGAAATTAATTCTTTCTTTTTATTTTAAAACGTATTAGACAATCACAAATCGTAAATTGCTTTTTGAATTACTAAGTTTTTTTTGAGAATATCAACGTTTACAGTTATTTTATATATGTATAGTACCTTAATTTACCTTCATTAACGGGAAATGTTACATCTTTTGTACTTATAATTTGAGTTTTTACTCGTATTATTAATAAATTACGTTTTTTATTACCAAGAAACGTAGAATATAAAAAATTATATATAGAATATAAAAATCATTTATTATTTTAAAAAGGCTTATTTCAATAAAATAAGTAAATTTAAAAATTAAATAAATGCACTTTTACTTTTTATTTTATTTTTTATTTTTTGAAAATTGTTTATAAGACAAATTAATAATATTATATTTGCAAAATGAAGAAATTAAAAGAAACATGCTGATATTTTCATTTTTTTTAATTTACATCTTTGATTACTGGACTGAAACATGTGATACATAAAACGAAACGTAGAACACTATTTTGTTGCAGCACTGAAGACTCAACTTATTGGACCTCGAACATCCGCCCGACATGAGTACTGACTTATATAGGGTGTTTCAAGATACACCAACAACACAATATTATTTCTCAAGGAAATATTTACTTTGAATGCTCTAAAATTGATATAAATATTTATAAAAAATATATTTATTAAAATAATAATGTTTGCAATTATGACTTTAAGAAGTTTTAAATAAAAATTTATTCAATTCACATAGACTAAACAAATTGTAAATTTTAATATATACGAATATATATATATATATAATTATATATACATATAATATGTACAATATATTAAAAAAACGAAAATAAAAATTTTCATAAATAAGAATATTATTTTAAATTTTCTCTTACATATAAATGAATATATCTATATATAAATTATAAAAAATTAAAGAATAATTATATATAAGATAAAATTTGTTTTAAATCAATTTAATTTGCAAATATTACTTACTCACTAATTTACATGAAATGATGGTAAATCATATTTAGGCGTGAGAATAGGTCATAAATAGCAAATTATTACATGGATATTTTTGCTTATAATAATTAATTCTAATATTTTTAACGTTCTGAAAAATTTATTTTTTTATCTTTGAAACATAATATCAGCAAAGTAATTTCAAAATAATATACTTTTTCTTAAAATATCATATTCTTAATTTGTTTTAATATATACCTTAATTATCGAAACTTGTTAAATCGTTAAAGCAATAAGAAATTATTTCTTTAAAATATGTTTTTTATTTTAGTATTGTATAAGTCTACCTTTTACTAAAATATCTGTCTGTTTTCCTTTTACAGGTTTTATTCGAAGTATTTTATACAATAATAAACTCAAAAAATTTTGAAAAAGATTTTTCTCCTAAGAATTACTGGTTTAATTTCATTGCTATTTTATGTAACACTGCATATAGCGGTATATATAATACTGCATCTATACATATATAACTTATTGCTCATATAATGCATATTTGCGAGGACTAATAAGCATGCTACTACTATTAGACATGTGGTAAAACGGTTCCATATTATATCACTGGATAAATCTATAGCTAAAAAAATTGGATAATATATAATTTTTACATCATAATATCAAACAGATAAGTTTTATTTGATAATATGTTACGTGATGGTCATATACATAAGGTTAGACAATAAAAATTATTCTTCCATTTAGTGCTAAATTAATATGATATGTGAAAATATACAATAAAAACCTATTTAATAATTTTCTGATAATAAATATATTTTTTTTAATTTAACGCATTAGATATTTATTATTAAGTGTCAAATATAAAAAGAAATACAATGTTATTTTCAAGCAATATACTTGCAAATATGTAATTATTGAAAATTTTTTAAAATATTTACACAATATTCTAAACTAATAAAAAATAAAATATAATGTTTTAAGATAGAAATAACTATGTTAATAAAAATCCTTTTCAAATCGTTTATATATATTGTTTATATTTATAAATGTTTTTAAAAATTACATTATTGTAAAGATGTATTTGAAGAAAATTCTATATTGAAAGATTTTAAAGAAAAATACAGTAATTAAAGTCTTAATAATTAAAAGAATTAAAATACAATTACTAATACTAAATTTTTTCAAACTTTGTTTATCATAAGAATAAAATTTGAATAAAAGTATATCTATGTAACGAAAAATTAATTTAGCTACAATAATTTGTAACTGTATTATAATTGATTTATCCAGATGAAGTAATATTTCTCATTTGCCTTACTGCAGCTACAACATGTGCATTGCATCCAGAACTACCACTATGGTAATCTTCTGGTAACAGTCGAAGTAACTGAGACATTTGCTGCAAATTTTCAGACAAAGATAAACCAAGTTCTTCAAGGATATTTCCAAGATAGTCTAAAAAGATATTTAATTTAGATTTATAATTTTCATATAATTGGGCATAGCTTATGATATTATTAGAAAATTAATATAACTAAACAATTGTTTAGATAATATTAACATAGATAAATTCATATTTTATTAAAAATAATATTTGTCTTATTGAAATATTGTAAATTTCATTTTTACCTATATCAGTTGCGAGTTGTTTGCAAGCAGTAGAATTTAATTCATATATACCCCAAGTTTGATCTTGGAATATTTGACAAATTTCTGTAGCCACTATTCCCAATAAAATATTTGTAAAATCAGATTCACAAGAATCTTGAGTGTATTGTAAATCAGCTGCTTTTAATGCTTTTGTCAAACTTGGATTGTCTCTTAACAAGAATGGCTCTAAGTGTTGAGGTAATGTCATTAAATATTGTCCCACTTGGGTTATATATTCTTGAGGAGCAAAACTATAGTCAGGTAAATCTGAACTTGTAGAAGATACTTTATTTGTATTCAATGACCAAGCTGGTGCTTTTCGTATTTTAAGCAATTGTGTAAAAATTGGTGCAAAGATAACTTCATATGTTAATCGATGTAAATCTCTGCAAAATCTTTGAATACATTTCAGTATTGAATCGAAAATTGATTTATCCTCTAAAAAGAAGATAATATAATAAACTATTATTTTACTACAATTAAGTAATTTTACGAAAAATATTATTACGTTTTTGAATCATTGTAACAAATTTTTGTAATTCGGTTTGTGCTGCAGGTGTCAAAAGTAAAGTCTTGTATTGTTGGAAAACACTTTCTTCTGGACTTTGTAATTTAATATATGTATTTATTATATCAGTTGATAGACTCTTTTCAAATTGTTCAATCAATTTCATAAATTCTCCTGTAATTAAATTAAATTTAATTATTGATAAAAGTATTAACTAACATTTTATTTTACCTGTTGTTTGCATCAATGTTAAACACATCTGAAACAAATTCCAGTCTTCGTGTTTCACTTTTCTTTTACTTAATTGTCTCATTCCTATTTTAAACTTTTCTTGATAATTATTAAAGAATGTCTGTAAAAGATACGTGTACTATAATAAAAGTAGATAGAACTCAAATTAAATGCTCAGTAATAACATTACTAAAATTACTAGCTTTATTTTTAATTAATAATTTAAAAAATAAAATTTGTTAATGTTATTAGGTTTTGATTTTGTACATATTTTTGTTGAATTTCTAGATTAATTAAAAAAATTTATTAAAGAAATATTTTAGTATTATAAAACTATTAAATATAACAACATATTTTAATAATTCAATAAATCAATATTTGTTAATAATAATTTCGATTTTAATTTTCGATTTATATTTTTTCAAAATCTTAACAATACATCATAGTTTGGATAATAAAATTAAAGTTTTAATATTTAATAGAAGCCTAGAGGTGACGAATAATAAATCTAAATAAATATATATTATAGTTCATTAAATTAGATTGATGTAAATGTATCATTTTTGGCACTGAATAATATTGCATCAAGAAATTTAAGTTTTATCTATTTCACACATGTAAACGTTTATGTTTGAAAGAAGGCAAGTATTTCAGGCAAAAATTATATTATTTGGTTGTGTAAACATTTTTTTGGTTTCTATTAACAGTATCTTTATCATACACTGTAAATATATTTATTTGCAAAATAAACTTTTTAATTCTTACCTTTTTCGAAATACATACATGGAAACACAGTATATCAAAAATATTTTACATATTCTTCCATTTTTAATGATTAACAAAATCTAAAGACACAACTAAAAAATATAATTTCAAATACACACTAAAAGTTTTTTCTGTCAAATAAAAAAAACTTTGCTTATACTAATTAGATAATAGTTCTAAATTACAATACCATCTAGGACCAAAAACAGACGGAACTGTTGCATCAATCCTATATTTAAGTTGTTTCGCATATAGCTTCTTCAATAATTTTAAAAAAGGTTCTTATTATTAGTCATTAAAAAAAGAAGTTATATTTTACAGTTTCAAATAGTAGTAATACTTTCTATTTTGTAAAATTAAACAGTTTTTGTACAAAATGTAAGAAGATAACATGTTGCAATTTTGAATTCAAATACTTATAATTAAAGAACCTTTATTGGTATGTAATTTTACTACCAACAGTCCAGTAAATAATACCAAGTTCTGAAATAGCAAAAAGCTGAATTTACATTGAATGCCTTAACCAGACTAGGATAAGCACATCCTTTGGTGAAGATTTTGCACCTTGTATTGGCCTCATCAGCGTAATTTATAATTTTAGAGAGGCTCAGGGACAAAGCGTTAATCGTATCACTCAGATCTTCGTGCACAAACTCGATTGTGTTAAGTTTCTGCTCTAAAAGCGAAATCTCGTACATTTCGTAATTGGCCACATACGGTATGTAGGGTACATAAATCGCCTGAGCCAGGGATAAAACTTTTTCATCTGGAACTCGATCGTGTACTACAACTTTTAGTGCAGCACTTATGTTCATAGCAAACTGCCAACTGATTTGCTCTAATTCCATAAGAATTGACAGCTTCATATAATTCGGTCGTTGCTTCAATCCTGCATCTATGCATTCCTCGATGCTAGGATCAAGGCTATGCAATAAGTCCGTAAATAATTCGATCAATGTTGTCAAAGTAAAATATGGAAAAGCTTGGTTGCATGATTTTACCTGCAAATATTTCGGTGAAATATTTTCGTAATTCTCTTTTCAGATATTATTAAAAACTTTTAAATAAAAAAAAATATAAACCAAATACACACTATTAATGCAAAATTCGAAGAACAGTAAATATACGTTAAATTATACTACTTAAGTATAAAATAAAATAAATAGTTTAAAAGCCCGATTTAAACGAATTCATAGATATGCTTTCAACCCAATTTAAGGCAAATTTAAATTATATCAATAATAGTAATAAAAAAAATTTATATTAAACTGTAAATTTCATGCTTGATAATATACAACTCATCAATAGCCATTGAAAAGACTATGGAATTAGATAAAATTATAAGCTAAAATTTTAAATTTTCTTATAAAATTAGAAAAAAAGAGTATTGAAAACATATTTAGAATCTAAATTTTGAATCATATATAAAAAGTTATAGGTACCTGATCATGCAATATAAATAGTAGCTTATCATAGTAAACTCGTAACCAATGAGTAATAATTTCATCTTGAGCAATTTCAATGATTTTTCTCCATTCTTGTGCTAAGAATAATTTGTGATAGTTGTGATAATATTTTAACAATTGAGGTAAACGATCCATTTTTGAAAAAATGTCCAGATAAATTTTAGATTGTTCTAAAAATAAAAACAGTATAAAACTACATGTTTTAAATATCTATTGAAAGGAAAAAATCGATAAATTTTTAAAATATATATTCTCAAAGTTGCAAAAGAAGTCAAGTATTTCATGAAACCTATTTCATGCATTCGAGTCGATATAGAACAGTTTAAATGGAGCAGGCAGCGCGGCCTGACACCTGATTATCTGTGGTTTATTAAATTATTTTTGTAAGTAATTGTAAAAGTAAATTTGTTTCAATTCGTATATCTACTTTTAGTTTGTCTTAATGCTAACGACCAGTTTTACTTGTATGTCTGCATTTTTAAAGCTTCTTAGAACGATAATTCATTTCATACTTTTCCTTCGATTCTTAATGCGTACAAACAGCAACTGTTACTTATTTTCAAAAAGTCAAAAATCAAAACCGCAAAAATATAAGATTCAAAATAATCAGTTAATTATTTATAATTATTTTCTGGGCACTGATAGTTGATATCACTAGCATTAAGTTGATTCCACTAATTAATTTGCAACCTCTTTTATACATCTTCTTCATATTATTCTATCGGTTATTGTAAAATCTATTTGTCTCATATAAAAATCTTCTTCACGAAAATTTTTAACGAAATATTTAGTTTAACATATAAAAAATTAAAATGATAATAAAATTTAGTGTTACACTCTAAAATACTTGAATTTAGATTCATTTATGATTATAAGTATATTCAATGAAAGCTGTAAAATAATTTTAATAATGATAACATTTTCGCTCATTAAAATAAGGTGCACCAAATGACGAGCAAAGCTCCACATCGAAGAAGCGGTACTAAGAAGTGGAATCTTGGACACATTACGAGATGTATCTCATCGATTTTCTTGGTATTGTGATATGTTGTAGCATATCAAAAAATATTAAATACGTATTTTATTACCTGTTAATTCAGCGATTTAAGAGATGAAAAGCACCATTAAAGTAGGCTCTCGTAAATCATTTTTTCTTAAATTAAAAAATGATTTTTCACGGATGAACTATATGTTTGTATTTGCATATAATATAAATATAGTTGTACGTATAATTACGTACAAATGTATTTTTTATATTTTTCTTATATTAAAGTATATATCAGGAAACTCATGTTAGGAGTACCTCTTTCAATATGTATTTTTTTTCTTCAAAAACCCCAAGATTTGTCAACTTTACATCTCAATATTATTTATTATACAATGATTTTTTATAACATTAGATTAATTTAGAAATTTCTGGAGAAAAAAGGAAAAAAAGTCATATTTACCTTAATAAAAAAATAAAGGATGCAAACTTTTGGAGTTAAAGCAATTTTCGTATAAGCGTTAATTAAAAAAAATAAATTAGCGTTGGTTTTATTCCAAAATTTTAATTCGTTTTTGAGATATTAAAAAAAACCATTTTCGAGAGTAAACTTTAAAGATGAACTTTTCACCGTCGATCTAACTCCAACACTCGTCTAATATTTTTTGATATGCTACAACATATCATAATATCAAAAAAATCGGTGAGGTATACCTCGAGTAGTTTACTTGTAAAAAAGTTCGTATTGTTAATAAACCCGAATAAATTGATTTTTTATGAAGTTGAGAAACTATTGTGTAGACGATATACTGCTGAATCACAATTTTTCAATTGTGAATTCATTTTCAATACCAAATTAAAATGTATTTATTAAAAAAAGTTTGAAAAGTGTAAAAACTTTTTTATTTCTAATATAAAAAAATGATAAAGATTTTTTAAATCAATTTTTATTCTAAGAATAAAGCTAATTTTTATTTCACACCTTAATTTTTTATTTTTTACTTGTGCTTTTAAACTTTTTCTTTCATCGAAAATAACAATTATGTAAATTAATATATAATAAAATAATAATATAAAATATATAATAATATATAAAAAATATTAACATGCTTACGTATTTATATATCTACGTAGCTTCTAGATCTTTGGTAAAACTTAAACTTTTACAAAAAAAAGTGTTTGCAAAAAACAATTATATTAACAAAATAGTGATCACTGCAGATAATTGTTTATTATACATTGTTTATTTATAAGATATTATAAATTTTTCTTATTAAAAATATTAAAATAACGGTACTAAGAGATTATTATAACAATTAAAATACGTTTTGAACATTTTAGAACATATTAATAATACTTATTTTTTCTCAAAATACTATTTTTAACAAATATATATTGATAAACTCAAGATATACTGTTATTTTATCCATTAAAAAATATATATCTTTATGGTACAGCTCTTGACGTGAGTTCTTAAAAATTACATTTAAATTTTACCTCGATCTAATTCTAATAATGAACTGGTTATCTGACATTCACTATTATCAATAAAAAGACGCTTATATAAGTTATACGGAAACTTAAATTTAAACGAAAAAATACTATCACTTTCAGTACTTTGTAAAAGTAGGATTTAATGAAAATTATAAATTTATTTTCATTTTATTAATGAAATGCGGTTAACTCTTTTTATTATACCATTTAAAAATTGTCAAAAAGCCATTTAATTATAAAGTTTATAAAAGTTTATAACACTGAAAACAATTCACTCACCCAAATTTCCTGAAGTAAAATCATGTACAAGTTTTGGACTAATCATGGCCTCTAACCGATTCTTCAAGCCTTCTAATTGTAGTTTTTTATCTTCGAAATCGGGTGTATCGATAAAAATTGATAAAGATCTCTTAATTTTAAACAATGCGTTTGCAATGTGTTCTTCGTTTTCTAGCTCAAAGATGTCCTCGATGTCATTTATCAATACAGTCCAATTATTGGCTTCACTTAAACTTTCCGTTTTATTCATTAATTTTGTCTTCATTTTATCAAACCTCTTTAATATATAAATTGATGAAGAAGTACTTTTTTCCACCTAAATCACAATATATGTATTTATAAACTATCCAATATGACAGTTATTTCATATCCTTTCACAAATTGTAATGTTACTAATTTTGTCCAAAAACTTATTCTCATCGCATTTATCAAAATCTGTAACCGTGCATGTTAAAAAAAAAAAGACTGAAGACAAAAAATAAAAAAAGTAATATATATTGTAATTTTTTAAAAAAATTATATCTAATTTTGAAACAATATACTAAATATATGTTACCATTGTATGTTTATAAATTTATGAGATAAATAAATTCCTTAAGAAAAATATATTACTTTGTTCAAGTCGATTCTCACAATTTGCATTTTATCTTTAAGGGCAAGTGCTTCTTGTTGCAGCAGTTGAGTATCTCGAAGTACTTTTGGCATATTGCATAGAACATTTTGACTAGTTTCTTCAAACGATGCATTTACTTGTTGGATATACAATTGCAACTTTATTAAAATTGATGAAATTTGTGTCTGAAAACATTTTAAATGTTTTCATTCGTAAATTCGTAAATTATTTAGTATATTTAATTATTTTTCCACTATTTAATCAGAATTAAAGTCATTAATAGTGATATGAGTTAATTCAATTTTCCATTTGACTTATTAAAAATATTTATTTGATTTAATCTATTATTTCTATAATAATTCGAAAGAAAAATTAGAAGAAAAAATCAGCTTTAAAATTTAATCAAATAAAAAGTAGATAAGACATAAGATTACAAGTGAGTGTAAAAATATATATCCATTTTTTCTTTCACTAATACTTTAACTTTTAGTGTTTAATATTAATATTATATATATATATATATATATATATATATATATATATATATAATCTTAGATGTTTAAATTAATTTATTGGTAATCAAACGTTGCAAAACAATTGGTATTCTTCTTTTACCATCAAATTATTGTACCTACTATAACGCAAAAAGTACGAAATTTAATCAGCAAATATAAGAAAACAAGCAAATAAATAAATCCTAAAGTACACTATAATTTAAAATTTTTTATTAAATTATTAAGCAATTTATAAATTGGTTTGTGCAACTTTAAATACACTGTTAAATGATGTATTTGAATAAAGTTTTATTGACAAAAAACTATTTTAAAACAATTGTTAAATGTTTTATTTATTTTTATTATTAATTTTAAAAGTTATTTTTAAATTACATGAATCAAAACAAAAATTTTAGTTATTTTTTAATTAAAATTTCCATCCATAGTTTTCTATCTTTGTATTTTATAAAATGATTAATTGAAATTTACAAGCTTTTTATTCATAAATAAAACAGTACTTTAAAAATTTATAATTAAATTAAAGCCAATTTCGTATCATCTGTATTTTATAATATTCGATATTTCCTTAATTAAATCTCAATCTATATATTTATCTTTTGCAGCAGAATAGATTTTTGTTTAAATTTTATTTTAAGAATTATATTTTAATTAAAAGTCGTAAAATTGCAAATTAGTGTAAATATACAGTTGAATTTCGAATGTAATATTTTTATTACCTTTGTCATTAATATCGTTTGTTATTAACATAATTAATTAATTATTGTTTGTTACAACTTACTATTAAATTAATTAATAAAATTCAATTTTTTGTATTATCAATAATAATCATTAATAATTTTTATTACCTTTTTAATCTACAAATAGTTATTTAATTTCTAATTACATTTACAAGCTCAATTAATGCATTTTTAACAATTAGTTACAGAAAATACTGAATTTATAAATTTAGAAATCCTTTCACTTTACTTTTACAAATGATGTATAGTTTAGGATTATTTTTTCATATTCTATATTTTAAGTTTCTATATTTTAGTTATAATATAATTTAGATTAAATCCCATTATTACAAATATTTACTCAGCTCACTTTAATTATTGTAAAAACTCAAATAATATGATGTCAAACAATTTTTTCGAATTTATATCTTAAAAAGAATATCTTTGAAAATCAGAGTTTATATATATATATACAATCTATTGAAACTGTCGTTCAATTGTTAAAACAATAAAATCTTTTATAATTTTCAAATAATCGAAATAAAAAACTTTATCCATTGATGCCATTAATGATATTGTAAAATATAGTAAAGAAAATTTCATTGATATTTGTTTTATCATAATTTTATCAATTTTTGCACAAACAATATAATCATAAAAGCGTACTCAAGTATATTGCAATGAAAAATAAAATTACAAATAATTGAATATAATTTTTTCTACTTATTAAATTAAATCTATACATTAAATTTTTTTTAAACTATTATATTATTCATTAAGAAAGAATAATCTTTATTCAAATTGTCATAAATATTATTTCATTAAAATCTAAATAAAACTTATCAAATAATTTACTTTAGTTAACTAATTTAATTAAATAATTTAATTTAGTTAACATTGACTTTTATTAAAAAGTAAATTAATATATTTCAAAATCATCAGAATGCTCCTAATATAATAAAAATGCTCCTATACATCAGCCTTTACACAGTTAATCTAAGCAATTTTTACACAATTCAGTGTTTAAAATATTCTGCTATGATTTACAAAACATCAAATATTTTGTAAATATAAAATATCACATATTTTGTAAATCATAGTACGTTAAGTAGTGTCATATACGTTAAGTAACGTAAGAATCTACTTTATATCACATATTGTTTAATCAAATAATAAACTATAAGTAAATATCAAATAATAAACTATAAGTAAATATCAAATAATAAACTATAAGTAAATATCAAATAATAAACTATAATAACAAAAATACTATTTATGTAAAATACTAATTCATGAATTAAAAAAGAATATTAAGAAATGAATTAAATTAATTTTAAACTTTATAAATTATATACTTCTTATTACGTAGTGAAATATTTTCGTAGATAAATCATTTTTAATTTGGGTAGTATAGAACAAATAATATAGGGAATGATTAACCAGTACTTCATATGGGGATTTTTATTAATTAATTTAAATTATTAAAATAAAATTTCAAATTATATATTAAAGTTTTTTTAACTTCTTTGATAACGACCTTAAAATTTTAGGCTACTGATTTACTACACTATTATTTGAAATTTCTTTTACAATTCTGAAATCACACAAATTTCACGTATAGAAACATCTGTGCTAGATATAGTTACAATACATAATATATAGTTATAAGAGTAAGTAATAAAAATATAAAATATTTGTAAAAATGTCTAATTATATTTCAATTGAAAACTCTTAGTTATTGTTTTAGCTTCATTTTTTAAATTTGCTAAAGTTTTTAAGCAGACTAGACAAATACAATCTTTTCGAAACATAGCAGTTTACTAATAATCCGTACTACTGAAAAAGTTATTGCTGATACTAAATGTTAATTTAAAATTTTTAAATGTAATATTTTTCGAACATTATTTCTCGGATGTAATATTTCACGTATGAGTACTAAGAGAGTGGAGTATTCAGTGCTAGGGTATTCTCAAAAGCTAAAGGTACAATAAAAAATTAAAAAAATAAAAATTAACTAGGTTTCCCAATATATCTTACTCTTCGCAACTTTTATCAAATGATAAAGAATTTAGTAATATTTCTTACTGACATAACTAGAGAGCAAAGTCTAGCATCCCTGCATCATACTGACCATTGTAAGACTAACGAATAATCACTTATAAAGTATAAGGAGAGGGAAATAATAAAAAAATATTACTGTACAAATGATATTTTTTAGTAATTTCAATTGAATATATATAATTAATTACCCATATGCATATAATTTATGTTACAAGAGTACCAAAGCCGCTGTCGATATTGTCCATCTATAAATTCTTCGGCCAACATTGCTATTCTACAGCAGTGGTGATATAAGGTTAGAGCGAAATGAGAAAACGAGTTTGCTTGCATCCATGAAAAAAGTATACTCAGCCAAGAAAGCAAAGTCACCGACCGTCTTGGCGTTCTACGAGCGTTCGCTTTCTCTTGCTCTCTCAAGTTCAATGAGAATTTGTGGTGAAAAGGCATTCGAGAACGTGACTACAGCGGCAAAGAAGAATAAAAAAGTATTTTTCTACAAAAAATATAAAAACCAAGGCGAAACGAAGATAAAAGATAAAAGCGCCCTCGCATTGAACTATATATACTCGTGTAGCAATGCGTGCGAATGGGTATGCTGAATGCATTCGTTTGTAAAAGAGAGATGGAATAGCAGTGTAAAAACAGAAGCAAAAGGAGGAATGACAGGGAGAGGGAGCGTTGAAGCAGAGTAACGCACATCGAAGGCCGAAAAACACACTCACAGACGCAAAAGCACTACCTTCGCATAATACCGTGATGTATATGTGCTTATTCAGATAGGGGAAAGAGAGTGAGAAGTGACTAGTCGTATTTACTAGGTGTGGGTGCATGTGTGTGTGAGAAAGATAGGTAGCTTGCAGCTCGGTTGATGTTGGTCAGATGGGATACGACCTCACCTCAATGTTCGCGCGCGCCTCTTCGGATCTGCAAATCTGGTTGATCAAATTTACCGGGTCGAAATCATCGTCATTGAATGCTGAGATCTTCTACAAAAAGTGAAACTTTATTAATATTTTAGAGGTTATAAAGTCAAAGTGTTCGTAAAAGGATATTTATTTTGAGACGCGGACGACATCGTGATCGAGTTCCTACTTTCGCACAGTACCACGCATCGACGTAAGTTTCCTTATATTCCATCAGCATTTGTAAGATTTGTTAATAAAAAAGTTTGAGGTTACGTTATATTATTAAACGTACAAGATAAAGTATTGTGCGCGAATAATTTCGACTCCTCGGAAGATCAACAACTATCGTCTTTTCGAAGAAAATAAGTGTCTCACCATTTTTTCCATTTTATACAATTATTTGTATACAACAATATACGCGTTTTATTTGCTTTATTTTTTTATTCTGCAATTTGAATATTGTATTTCGCCTTCCAATCGTACTGCTTCTGATTGTTCTCACTGCCACGATGTGCTTAAGTTACTTTACTGTTCGCGATCGCTCTCAGCGCCTCTAGTTATCTCGTGTTATATGTCCGAGGAAAAGTATCGACGGCGGGAAGAGAGAAATAAAGAATGAAAGAGAGAAAATTAGAGTATTCCATATAACTATGAATATTGCGTAATATCAATATTAATGCAAAGTGACTAGTTTTCCTTACATTATTTTAATCTTCTTTATCCTATCACTGCTAGCTAGACAATTTATACATTCTTTTGAAAGATAATATGAAGTTACATCCTTGCCTTTATTTAAAAAACTTTTATTGTCTTAACGTGATTATTTCTTGTCTTTATTCCATACAGATAAACCAATGAAACAATATAAGAAATTTTTAATACATATTTTTAACAATTTATTTAATATTAGATTTGATAAATTTTTGAAGATGAAGCAGTGTAAAAACGTTGATATACAATAAAACAAATGCACTAGAAACGCAATGAAAACAAGAAAGAATTGTTTAAATATTAAATGATTAAATTAGTACAATAGTTGTATTTTCATTTCATCTCTCCACTATAAGTTTAGAATACTTTATAATTTACGTTTCATACAAAACATTTATCAAATAGAACCTAGATTTAGGTAAATCACAAGATTGTTTTCTTCCACTTAATACATCGTATGATCCATATAACATCTAGTTTAATATAATATTTCAAATTGTGCTAAAATTTTTAAAAAATTTAAATTTCTAGAAAAGAATACCAAATTTTTCCGAAAAATTAATTAAATAAGAATAATATACTAAAATAAAAATTAATCAGACAAAATGATGAAAATTTGTTTATAAATAATTTAAACATGTAACTATTATCCATCATAGCCTTTAAAATTCAATCTAATTTTCTTTTAATACTAATTAAAGATTTTAGTAAATGATTTAGTATGTTTAACAAAATTATAATTTTTATTTCTTACATAGAAATTATTTTCTCAAATAAAATTACTTAATATTAATTGAGAGTTGTAATACGCAATTATTAGATCTAAGAAAATTACTTCGATTATTTTTCAGAATCTGAGTTTTATTTTATGCATCTTTTATTTGTTAATTTTCAATTTTTTAATTTTTTAATTTCAGATAATAAAATGGAGGACTAAGTATTATATTCTAAAGTGCCCGATGTAATTACGTAATCAGATGCAATAACATTTGACAAGAAACGCTAATTAAAGTATAAATAAATTGATCTTTTAAAAAAACGATAAATCAAACATAAATATATACTTAGTAAAAAATTATAATTTAAATGATTAATTTGTTTAGAAAAGTTTATTTTTATAAGTATAAAAAGTTAATACGTTTTACTACTGTTACATTTTGTTTAGTATCTTTTTACCTTGATAAAAAATTTAATTTTGTCTTTGACATCTGAATCAAAGATTGATACACGAGATTATATTCTTCAGATTATATTAATTCAGTGGAACAAAATAAAGAACAATATTTCATAAAAATCAAAATAAAAGAAAAATATTTGACAATGCTAATACTATTTGTAGACATATATTTAATTATAAAGTTTATTTGTGTAAGTATTGCACAATATGACAGTATTATTAAAGTTTAATTTACTTTATTACTTGCAATTTATGTTCTAAATAAGATCTAATATTTAAATGACTGTTTTTAAAAAGTGTAAAAAATTGAAAAATATATTCTCATTATATTATTTCTATAAACATTTTGAAATTTTAACATACTATCTTTTCGAAATTTTGATTGATGTTTAAAATTAAACAAACGGTTTTTTTACTGTTTACTTAAAAAACAATGTAAAATACTGATTTAATATCTTAGTGTAATTTGCCAGAATAATTGCTTCATAAATTGGATATACAAAATATTGAAATGATAATTTGTAATAAATATCTTTCGGTAATACTATTTCAAATATATATGTGTACCTAGAGAGAAAGAAAGAGAGAGAGAGAGAGAGCAAGGGCGGGAGTGGAAGAGAAAGAAGGAGAGAGAGAGAGTGAGGGAGAGAGATAATGATGGGGCAGAATTAAATATCAGAAGGCAGTTCTACGATTAATTAAATAATTGTTGTGCAATTATTAGAGTGAAATCAGATGTTACCATACCACTTCGTTTTTATTAAATTATTAGCATAATACTTAATAATTAGATAAAAATTATTTTTTATCATTGAAATTATAACGTTTGAAAAACAGAAAATTGTTGTGAATGATTTTTTAAGCATCCATTATTTTACGTTTTTACTAAAAATGATGTACCAAATACCTTTTCATAATTTTCCTTTTTCTTTATATTTATAAGAAATGTAAAGTTCAGAAAGAATAAGGAGTCCGGAATATTTTCTTTTTTTGTTTCTCTCTTTTACACGATGTGCGCATACACGTATAGTACCGGTAGAAGAAAGAGAAGCTGCAAGGCGTGCAAGCAAGGTGAGGGAGAGAAGGAACAAGAAGTCTGGCGTCATCGTGACCGCCTTCGTTGCATGGACTCGCCTGCATGTGCAAACATTGCACGTTTTATCGACCCTCGCTTGCCTGGTAGCCGCCGCCACCGCCACCGCGCCGGGATCTGCCTTTCGCTCTCTCGTTTGCTCCGTGACGCGCAAGGGCATAAAACAGGCGTTCGGTGCAGCTTAGGTTAAAGTTCCCGAGGATAACGCGAGTCTCGTTCAAGCACTCGCCGAGGACGTCACCTGATCATTATTACTATTTGTGTGTAAAAAGCATTCAAGTGTGGCCCGATCAATCCGACTTAACGGTGCTGCATAACGTACATTCACTCCCTATAGGAGTGACATCGAAGGGAAGATATCCCATCAACCAACTACTGAAGCTTTTGTGCATTGCAATTTGTGTCGATATCAGTACACTGAGAGGCAAAATGTAGTAGGAATCATTATTTTTTATCGTACCTTTAATATGGTTGCTATTTTAGTATCTATTATAAAAGTTAAGACCACTTTTTATAGAGACGATTGAAAGTGTAGTAGACTGAAATTGAGAATCTAAGGATTTTTAATTTCCTTTACGAAGTGGTCAATGGGGAAAATAGAAAGTTTATAATGTGTCATTAACTGTAAATGCTTTATTATAATAGCAACTGTCTCATTAAATTTCTGTAAATTTTATATTCAATTTTTATTAAAATGTCAGTTTGAGTAAGTGTGTTTGTAAGTACGTCCGGATCAAACTTGAATCATTTACTAAGAGCAAAAATACACGCGATCAGACAATATATTTCATGACTATCAAATTTGGCCACTTAGTATAGGAAACCGCAATTATTATAAGAGCTGCTTTGTAATATTCTCATTATTAGTATGTCGACATAAAACAGCAACATTTCACGACAATCTTACAATTATTTATATATTTCCTACCTTATCTTAAATAATGATTGATAATGGTCATTTTTCTCATATCTTCTCTCTCAGTGTATATGCGTAGACGCGAGTGACTTGTATTTTCTTTACGATTCCTTTAAATCTTATAGACACGCACGGACTCTTGAAGGATGCAATTATTATTTCATTTTGTTTTTTGTTCATCGGTCGGCTTCATACTATATTATAAAAGTGCTGCGAGAGATATTTCAGATACAGAAAGAAAGGGATGCTAATGGCGCGGTGATCCAAGGACATTCTCAAGAAAGTGCTTCAATGTACGTACGTGTTGTACAATTTTTTGCTTTTTGTTTTCGTTTGTTTTAATACAACAAGTTTCTTTTAATTTTTTTTTATTAAGCTCTCGTCAAGGGCTGAAGCACATACTACTATATACAATCCCCAAGCGCGCGTCCATACCCACATACATGTGCACGCGTATAATGTACTTGCGACGTCGTCAAATGCATTTGTACCTTTTCACGTGCGCATTTATATATATATATATATATATATATATATATATATATATATATATGCTAACAGCACTGAAGATATGATCGTCTTGTCTTCCTGATTAGCGCAAGAAAGAGAAAAAAGCAAGGTCACTCGTCATCACTACATTGTCACGTGTGCTTTTTGACAGATTTATTTTATCTATATTTTTCAGCTTACATTTACGTGTACCTACTGTATCATAATTTTCTTATTCTTTTACAATCTTCATGGATCGAACATTTTTATTTTGTCTTGAATTTCATGTTCTTGTGCTCTATACCTGCATGTAAATGTATATATAATAATTTCATTTTTATTTGGTCTTACTTTAATCATGCATTGAAGCCCCGCCTTTGCGGACGCTCTCGCGCATCGACTTTCGCGCAACAAGTTTTGGGTGAGGTGGGAACAAGCCTTTTTCCTCCTTTCGCCTTTGTCCAAGATACTTGTAAACATAAACTTTGCAAGACAGATTTTAAATAAAATTCTCTCTGTTTTTTTCTTATTTCGGCGTGCAATGAAAATAACGAAATGTAAATGAAGCTACCAAGCAATTCGTATCAGTCTTTTTTAGGTAGACCATGCATAGGACGTCAAAGCTAATGGGCGAGTTAATAACGTATATATAAATATTATTAAAGTATATAGTTACATGTTATTCATTTTATTATTGACTTCGTTAAAATTTTTGTACTTGTATCGTTCAAGATTTAAAAAATCCTATGTTAAATTTAAAAAATTTAAATACATTTACACATTACATTGTGAACAGCGCAACATTTTGTAAACTTTTAAACGTAATTGCTTTCTTATAAGTTATCCAATTTTTAGTCTGAATAATAATTACTGCTTTCTGTTTTAACTCTATAATAGTTTAAGATGTAAGAATATAATATTTATTTTTTATTTTATGAAAATTTGTTATTTTTTAGTTTATATTAAATTAAAAATTAATAATTCAATAATATATCATTAATTTTAACTAGTATTATTAACCTTATTAATTTATATAGTATCAAATTTCAAAGTAAAAAACATTTGCATATTCTTTTTTATGAACTAGTAATCCGACTTTTAATAAACGGATTGATTCACTCTATTTTTAATAAAGCTTGAAATTATAATACATTATAACTCAGTGTAACTTACACAAGCTTTTCTAACCTTAATACCTTGTTTAACTCAATTATAAAATATCATCGCGACGCTTATATCAAATAAATTTGATAAAATAATATATTATTATCTTTTTCATTTATATTTTATCTAATTTGTTATCCATGTTTGATTATTTTAATATATTTTTAATAATTTCTTCTGTAAAACTAATTATCTTTGAAATAATAAACGTAATAACATTTATTTAAAACATTACCATAAAACGATAATAATTATGAATTCCGCCCAACTTAAATAATTATTTGTTTTATAAAATTTCATTACGTTAATATTGTTATTGATGCAATAATCGAAAATTAAAATCCTCAATTACAAAAATCCAAGTTGAAAACCTCAATTACAAAAATATGTGATATCGATAAGCAATCACGTAAAGTGGTGTAAACAACATTGACGCAGTAATAGAAAAACTAAACAATAATATTTGAAAATTATATTCACGAATTAAATATTTACTTAAAGTAACATAACATACTTATTTTTATGCTAAATTTATTGAAAAATTTATGTTGATCGAAAACTGGGTTTGTGTCAGTATAACATATTTTAATCGTGATTATAAATTTCTTAAATGATTAATAACAAATAAATGTATAACATAAAATATTGTTTAAATACATTACCGTTCTTTTTAAAATCAAATTAAATACTTACGATGTTATTCTTAGAAACAAAGGTCTTTGATAAATCATAGATATTGATTTTTATAATCTTCAGATACGAAAATATTATTTTCATATTGTTTCCTTATAAATGTAGTAAATTGGATTTCCTTTATTTTGTAGATTTTTACTTTTATTTCATCTACATTATTGCTTTTATTTTTGTTAATGTAATAAAATAATAAAAATTGTTTATTCACAACACACGTTGGTGTTTTTTTTTATAAAAGACATCCACATATTGATTCTATTTCCACAACGTACTACATTGATTATTTTCAACATTAAATGAATGAAACTGACATTTAAATTAATGAAGTATAAATTAATAACTTTATTAACGATCCATCCTCACCCTCACACTATATTTAATAATTTAAAATAAATTATTAAAATTTATTAAAACTTGCTGGAATAAGCAAAAAATAGACTCAGCTGTGATAGCTTAAAATTGTAACATTTTATTTATAAATTTATTATATATTAAATTGTATTATTAAAAAAGTTCTGTCTATGTTTTAATAATGGCATATAGTACGCTAGGCGTCGTTAATTTTAACATTAGATTCAAGTAGGAATTTTTTCTTTATCGTCGATTTAATCATTATATGTATTGAATTTGTATTCATTGTTATTAAATATGTAGAAACTCTAAATTTTTAATATTTTCAATATTATTCATAAGACTTCTAATTTACAGAACCATAAAATTATAGAAATATAAAAAGAAACTTTTATTAGCTTTGGGCACATGCAATGGCTACCTTCTTACGTGAAAGCTGAATGCTTTGGCTTATGAAAAAATAGTTGAGTATTAATTACGGAATTCTAGAAAATTCGAGGAATATTTTCCTATGCCTTGAAATTAAATTGAGGCTTCAAATTATTGTTATTACAATAATGAAAAATCTATTTTATAAGAGTTAAATGTTTTAAAAGTATAAAGAATACAAATATATATTGGAAATAAATTTTCAAAACATATTACTAATTTTGATAAGTTACATTGTTCACGAACTCTTACTTTGTTTTCGTGTATTACAGAAATTGACTTATTTTTTATTATACAATACTTTACAATAATATTTATTTATTTATAATGACAAGAATATAATCAATAGCGGGATGCTTTAATTGCGTAAGAGTTGGCATTTATTATACAACGCTGAAAATCTAAACTATCATTTCAACCAGATAGCTCATCAAAATGAAGAATACCGAAAGTTTTTAAGAAGTTTACATCGAATCTACATGTAGAAGATAATATTATTGAAATTTAACTTTTAACATCCTTTAAACGGAATCAATGGAGTACCTTCTACTGTTTTTATAATAGTAGTAGTTTAAATAGTTCTTGCTTATCTATCAATTTCCTATGAATTTTATTTATTTACTTTTAAACTGCTTCTTCTTCAATAATTTATATATACTCAATTCTAATTATATCTATTACATTAATTGTATATATATACAATAAATATACTTCATATATACTCTATAAAATTTTAATCTATAATTAATAATAATAAACTATATTATTCATTTATACTTTCACATTTTTGTTAGTTTTAAACTTATTTTAATATTTCTGAAATTCATGACTTAAAAATATTAAAAAATGTAACTCTTTTTGTCAACAGAAAACAATTGTAATATACTGAAAATTAATTAATAAAATTTTATATTATTGGCTAAATTTTTTGCTATTTTTCTTGCCTTTCTTCTATATAGTGGAATCTTATGAAATGGAAATTCTTATAAAAGTCTACAGATATTATGAAATAAATTTTTTTCGACTACTTAATTTAATAATTTAAATCTTTTATAACTCTATCATATGAAAAAAGTCAGACTATCGTAAAAGTTCTGCTCTTCACAAAGTTGAAAGTTTCATAGTAGCAAACTTATAGTGTTTAAGATTCCACTATAAATAAATTTTATAGTATGTAATAGAGTAATTGTATAAAAAAA
This sequence comes from Wiebesia pumilae, assembly GCA_018907045.1. Taxonomy (NCBI): domain Eukaryota; kingdom Metazoa; phylum Arthropoda; class Insecta; order Hymenoptera; family Agaonidae; genus Wiebesia; species Wiebesia pumilae. The sequence continues at coordinate 1,754,145 of JACCHZ010000125.1, read as the reverse complement.
TTATTTATTTATTTACTTGATTTATATAATATTGAATAAAAAATATTTTGATAATTAAATCTTGAAAATGAATAAGTGATCTTGATTATATATTAATTAAAAGAAAAAAATTTTAACTGATGTCCAATTAGATTTTATACCACGTTTTAATCACGTCCGGATTTGCGAAAAATTTCAAAATAAATTTCTAAGAAAAAGTATAAAAATTGAATAAAACATTAAAAGTTTCTTCTGCTAATTATTTAAATTACTTATAATGAAGCTGTTCTATTTATTAAATAGCAGTTACGTATGTATTTATACTTTAAGGATTTAAGTTTTTTAAAAGTTACTGAAATAAAAATCGATATCATGTATTTCTTACTAGGCTACAGTACCATGATAAATCATAAAATAGAATATAAATTCCTCTCTAAGTTAATATTTTAAATTTCTTAAAATAAAATAGATTAGATTAGAATAGAAATGATGATAATTTACATCCTTAATTAAAATTGTATTTTCACAAAAATATTGCAATATTATATTTCAACTTGTTTCATGCTCAGAGCAATTATCAAGAGCTTATTGAAACGTAATTGTTAGTATAAAAATAAAATTTATTCTATGCGGAAATTTCTGAAAATTATTTTTACAAAAGAATAAAATATATACATAAAATATAATATATAATTGTATTTCGTTGTATACGTTTATAATATATAAACGTATTTCATATTTCCGATCAGAGGCTGTAAGACTCTGCGTTAAATTCATAATAATTTTTCTTCTTTTTACTTATAAGAATGTATTTTTGCTTATTAAAAATCATGAACATAATGAGAGAATAAAATATAAGATGTTGTATCTGTTTAATACACTTAGAAACTAATTTGACGCTAAACTTATATCTTAGCAAAATATGTTAAACCATGTTTTAAACGTAAGAATGATATATTAACATAGCTCGTATATAAAAAAGCTTTCTTGAATTTAACCTAAGAAGATGTCTATTTATGTATAATCTACATATATATAAGTTTGAATATCATTTACGTGTGCGTCTGTGTATTTTGTTGCGTATAACGTATTTAAAATTCTGTTTTATCTCAATTTTTATAACAGATATTTTTAATTATAAATATTAAAATCAAGGTGTACTAAGCAGTTTCTATAGATACTGCACCTTTATATTAAAGGTCTTGAAATATTTAGTATTAATATTATTCTTTTAAAAAAATGAAAAATTTGTTTCAATTTTACTATTAATAATTTGTTTAATTTAGTATATAAAAATGTTGTTAGAATGAAATATAATTTAAAAATTTCAGTTGCTTATTATTTAAGTTTTATTTAAAATAAAAAAAATTAATATATTGTAAATAAAACACTTATTATAGTTATAAGTTTTTTACGTTTTTTTAATGAAAATATTGTTTTATTTTATGTAATTATGTAATTATGTAACTAATTATGTAACTAATATATGTTCACCTAGCTATCTTAATGCTTTTATTTTTTAAGGATTTTATGATATCTGTTTGCATATTTTATGGTATTTGTTTCGTTTGGCTATAATTTTTCACAAAAGAATCTAAATTTAATTATGTTTCAATTATATAAAGAATATCAGATGTCAAATCTATAATTGTATTATCATTTCAAGCACGAAAAATTATATTTTGTTATTAAATGTTCAGCTTTACATCGTTCCAATCTAAAAAGATATGTTTAATACATATTTTTTCGATTTATCTTGTTCTGGATTAAAGTATTTTTATCGAACGAAGCAGATTTTATGTGTCACAGTTACAATTACTTTAAAAACTTTAAATGTCATAGCCTATTTTTACTTTCTGTTTAATTAAAAATGTTTTATTACAATGCAATGTAAATTGCAACTAAATATAAACTTTATCCGAAAATTTTCAACTTTCTTTTATAAGTTATATTGTTTAGATACTCTAGATTACTGGCATCCTGAAATCGCACCTGAAAAATAGAAAAGTCATGTATCAAACTATAAAAGAATCTACAAATAAGAGTATGGTTTTGCAGGTATTTTTTGTTGCGGTAATTAAATAATTTATAATAAGTGACAAAAACTTTAGTAACACTATCAATGTGTTTACACGAAAATAAATTAAAATCCTAAATATGAGAGACTTGGGTATATCAATCAAAATTGTATTATTGTAACAAAAAATGTTTAATTCACATATTATTTTAAAATTATATATTATTTATAGGTAAATAATTAAGAAATAAAGGTAATTTAGAAGGGTAAAATTTTGATTATCAGATAAAATTAAACATTACATATATCTACCTAAAGTATAATATGTTTATATATCTATTGTACTTTATAAGAAAAAATCAGTTGATTATTTATATCTTATTAAATTTGTAATATTTTCAATGATTAATTATCTTTATAAATTTTTAATTGCCGTTATTTTATTGTCAATGTTTTTTTAAAGAACACAAAGAGAATATCATGCATTAAAGATTCATAGTAAGCTTTTTCTTTTTTAGTTACTTATACTAATTCGAAAAATTCTATTTATACAGACTGAATAAAAGTTACAAATTTTTCTTAAATACAATATTATGAATCAGTTTATTCTCTTGAAATTCATTATTACAAAAAAGTAGTGAATTTTTATATTTTTAGCTTTATATATATTTTTTATTTTTATATATATACTATATAATCTTATATACTTACCTATATATATATATTTAGTTTTGATATATATATAAATAGATATATATATATATATATATTAGAAATTGATACACATCGTCTTTATGATTTTTTATTTCTTTATTATTATTTTTGTTATTTTAATTAAGACTTAAAATTGTTTTAAAAATGTTTCTTCTAAGAAAACACTTAAAGTTAGAAACTAATTTTTATTTTTGTCGTGCGAATAGTGGTTTTACCTATATAATAGGCTATTTTTTTAATAAATCATTTTAATTATTTGCAGTTTGTACGTAATTCAAATTTTTTATTTTTAGATACTCTAAAAATCATAACAAATTATCAAAAAAATTTTATTCATACAAAATTGTGGATAACAAAAAATAATATATTACTACAAATAAAAAGTAAGATGCTTGCTTTCTCCTATTCTCTTTTATGTTGGGATTAGTAATTTTAAGTAATATAATTGACGAAACATCATTTTAAATAATTAAATATATTAATTATATCTATTTGAAAACATTACATAAGTAATACTCTACAAAGTATTTTTTAATTTGCATATTTTTTATTTATATTGTGTATAATAAAATGTAATGTTTATGCAATTTTTATGATATAAATTTAAAGTATATCAAGTATATTAGAAATTCTAATACTATAAAAAAAGGTGAATTTATTGATGAACCATAATGAAAGAATATTATGTAGTGTACATTATCAGTAAGCGAAATATTTGAGATGATTTTTTACGTGTGTATTGATTATGTGTATATTAATCTTTTGATATGTTGAATGAGAGAGTATAGTGCATCAACGAAAAATGAGTTTTTATTTAGAAATATATCTAATATTTTTTTATTATATATATATTTGATCATTTCTTGAATATATATTACTGGTTGAATATATATCCACATTATCACAAAAAAGTAGAATCAATAATGAATTTCACTTTATAATTCTGATAAGTTTTTGGAATTCTTAACATATTAAGAAATAAACTATACTTATCGTATTGTTTATGTAAGAGAGAGATGTAATTATTTTATTTTATAATTATTCGAAAATATTTTTAATTATACAGCTATAATATTTAAACAAATCAGTAATGATCGTAAAATAGAAATTAAATTATTTTAGTAATTAAATAATATTATCATTATTTGATACTTAGACTGATTGCTATTACTTAGGTACTTTTAATAATACTTTCATAGTTTAATTTTTATTTTTTTAGTTTTTTTTAGTTTTTTTAATTTTAATTTTTAGTTTAATTTAATTTTTATTTTTTAGTTTTTTTTAGTTTTTTTAATTTTAATTTTTAGTTTAATTTAATTTTTATTTTTTTAGTTTTTTTTAGTTTTTTTAATTTTAATTTTTAGTTTAATTTAATTTTTATTTTTTAGTTTTTTTTAGTTTTTTTAATTTTAATTTTTAGTTTAATTTAATTTTTATTTTTTTAGTTTTTTTTAGTTTTTTTAATTTTAATTTTTAGTTTAATTTAATTTTTATTTTTTTAGTTTTTTTTAGTTTTTTTAATTTTAATTTTAGTTTAATTTAATTTTTATTTTTTTAGTTTTTTTTAGTTTTTTTAATTTTAATTTTTAGTTTAATTTAATTTTTATTTTTTTAGTTTTTTTTAGTTTTTTTAGTTTTTTTAATTTTAATTTTTAGTTTAATTTAATTTTTATTTTATTATTTTTAGTTTTTTTTAGTTTTTATAATTTTAATTTTTAGTTTAATTTAATTTTTATATTTTTGTTTCTGATAATTATGTATACTATTAATCTGTTTATTAGAACTAAATATTTTATTTCTTACGTTGAAAGTATAAGCTTTTACGACATGTCGATGGAGAAATAAAAATTTTATTGTAACTTAAATGAAAATTATAAAAGTGCTAATTGATATATATATATATGTACGTATGTATATCAAAGAAAACATTATATGCCATAATCATATACACATTAAATTATATTCATAAATATATATTTTATGCAAAGGCGAACATAAGAAATTCTATAATTTGTACATGTAATTTCATTCACTTTATAATTAGATATAAAATTTTGTCGAATGTCGAAGTATGCGTCGACTTAGTCATCTGACAATGAGTGAACTGCCTAACTTAATTTATAGGTTATAATAATTTCTAGGATATAATACTATATTCACTTTGTAATTATATACATTTATTAAGATGTTCTAATAATTAAATTTTTAAAAACGGCAATACATTAAGATATAGCGTAATTCATATGCTAATTTATAATTCAATAACTTTGAATCTATTTTGATGCTTAGTCATTGAGTATCAAATACTCATTGTTTATTACTCTTAAGTATCCAACGGGTATAAAATATTTTTCATCAAAGTAAATAAATTATATTTTATTATTAGATTGTAACATTAATATTGATGAACAATTATCATATATGAACTACTCATACATTAAATTAATGGAATATATAATACTAATAATATAATATTAGATCAATTACTAATTATATTATATCTATTTTTTTAAGTTTATTCAAAATATATTAAATTTATACATGGTATCAATAAATAATTATACTTTTCGTTAGTCTATTTGGTTTATTTATAGCCTTATTGTTCTAGTATAATTTATAATTTTTCTATTGCTCTAAGAAACATGTAATTATGTAAGCATAATTTTGATGAATGAAACGGTTTTATGTAATTAAATAGTATATTGAAATCGTTAGAATTCTTCTATCTTATATTCAGATATTTCATATTAAGACTCAATCTAAAGTTTAATCTTAGAATCAATCTTACTATAATAAAATTATATAATTTTTAAATCATTATATAAAAAGTCATACATATTAGTAATTTTCTATACCAAAACTGATGATAAATTTTAATCTCGTTTTTTTATGTCATTCCAATTAAGCAATAACAAACTAAGTAAGATATTTATTATAAAAAATGTATAAGTTTTTTTAATAATTACGTACCGTAAATATACATAATTAATAATGTAGATTGTATAACTTGAAAAAGCTCTGATGCTTTTTTATTCCATCGAGAGAAATTATTTAATAAAATTATTAATGAACTTCTACATATGACTGCAATAAAAATCATCTTAAAGATTGCTTTCATAAAGAAGAATTAGTAAAATTGATACAAATGGAATATGATAACAGACGATAATGTGCGGTAACAAATACTTATAAAAACAGCATATAGTGTAAATGAGTAAAAGTACTATTTGTGAAAAAAAATAGCTTTTGAAAGTTTTTAGTAATTTTCAAATTACTACTTAGGGCTTCTAAAACACAATCATTCGGACATGTAAGTCGGTCTGATAATGCACTAACTCCTATTTTCAGAGATGTATAGAGCTCGGGATTAATTTAATAAAATTGCTACGATCCGTATACTTTTGAGTTTGAGTTACATGTAATCTAGATACAGTAAAAACGAACAAAAAATGAATTTGGACAACTGGATAACCGCGTTGAAGCATCCCCGAAGATTGTCCCAAACAAACCCAGCAGCACTGCGCACCAATCCTGTTCCAATCTATGCCTGCTATTGTTGTGCGTCGTCGTTGTTATAGATTCTTCTGAGAGTTAAGATCATATTGGTTTGCAGTTTGATTACGGCCTGTGCATGATGATGATCACAAGGTCCAATATTTGTTTTGCATAAAGCCTTATCGATAGCCTACGGCAGTATCCATAATATGCGGCCCCACTAAAAGGGCAAGCGGCATTCCAATTTTCAGGATGTCACAATACATGCTTACGACCGATCGAGCTTTTGGGCGGGAAAAATAATGGTAATGTGAAGACGTGGCGAAACTTAACCAACAGCACTACTACTCGGAAGATCATTCGAGGCCGCGGATGATGAGATGAATGCCGCAGCAATCGAGCCACTTCTACTTCAGGGCCAACAGGTAATAATGTCCTCGAGTGATCTCCTTCTTATGCTGTGCTGTGTGCAATAGCCAACCTCTTCTTTCTGGGATCTCCCAATCTTCCTACTCCAACTACCTACAGTAATCCTTACTCTATGTATTAGGCTTAATAAACCGTACTTTCTACTATAATCAGTGTTCTTGTCGCGACTACAGGTTTCACTTCGAGCTTTTCTAATAGGAGACATTTTATGATAGAGAGATTCTTGGCGATAAAGGTCGAAAAGTAGTATTTTTTAAAGGCGGTAATGCACCACGTGTTTTCAATGTATATACTTTCAACAAAAAAAGGTAATCTTAGTATGCGCATAAGGTTCATTGCGCAAAATCTCCCTTTAATAATTATAGACAATTTTATTCTTAATTAATTAATGATTTCTGTCTTAATAATTAAGATTAGCCTAGCAATGCATTCAATATTAATTCAACTTTCAGGATATTATTCGCTATTATAAATTCATTTTTAAAAACTAAAAATTCAGACTGGTCCAAATTAAAAGCTTAATAATTGTATCGAAAGTCAAGAATTTCATAATTTTGTACTACTAATATTGTATATTATGCTATAAAATTCACGTATAAATATAAAATAAACATGAAAATGAATAAAATACTTTAGTAATTTTATTTAACGTGTTATTCTGTAGGAAATTCTACATAATCTATTCAACCATGAATGAAAATGTAGATAACATATATTGAGTTTATAATAAATATATGAGCTTGACATGTGCTTATTTCTTTTAAACAATTATAAAAAATAAACAAGTGAATGAACTGAATAAATAATTATAGCTAATTATTTTCAGTTTTTTTATAACGAATGTGAACGAGTTAATTTAAAAATTGCTTTAATAAAATAGATTTGTGTTGTTACGAAAGTTGGAGCTCTAGTAAACATTACCTATTAAGTATAATTATTAATATAAAAATTTCTTATATGACCAAAAGTCTACATTTTTTAAATGTTTTAAGAGATACAGTAGAAATAATAAAAATAATACATTTCTTTTCACTTACATTAAAATATCACATTAGTACTAAAAATATTTTATTTTTTAAAAAAAAAATTTTTCTTTAAATAAAAAAGATTAATTAATTTTACTTTGAAATTCAGACTTTTATTCAATCCAAACAAAAATATTATTAGTGTAATTTTTTTTCTTTATTCATAATTGTAAAAGATAAATTTATTATAAAAAAGAATGTCAAAAAAAAGATATTTATTTTTCAAGTTACTATTCAGAGGAGATGAAAGGATGAAAATGAAATGAATTTTATCATATTAAGTACAAGAAATAATCCTAAATTTTTTTTAAACTGATTAGAAATATTTATCTTAACAACAGTTTTTATTATCGTAAATATAATTATGATTTAGATTGTGTATATTAAAATCATATATACATACATAAAACTTCAGTGACTATTTTATATATTTACATACTTACAATACTTTATAAGAATGATGAGACAGTGCCGTGAAGATTATATTTTTGGTCCGGCTTCTGTTTTCATGCGTTATTTACTGTATTAAAATAGTTTTATAGAATATATGAAAACATGACCGCTTATGTACGCATTTGTAGCATAGTTATTTAATAAAAAATTGTGCATTACATAGAGTGGATATCTTTAAAATTATTTAAAATCAATTTGAAACAAAGGTTTTGCTATTTTAAAATCAATAATTTGAGTAATTCATAATTGATGCCAAAGTAGTGTTTAAAATTATAATTTTACTTATATATTCACTGCAATTCAAACATTTTATTTGTTTATATATTGTTAAACAAGAACATATATAAACTAATAATTAAAATAAGTTTTTAATATACTGTAAATAATATACTACATACAATAGTTGAAAAATATTACAAGAAATTTTTAGAGTACCAATTTTTTCTACTAATAATATTTTAAAAATGTCATAAAATATTTCAAGAATGATCAAGCTTTTACAATTACATCGATGCACAAAATTTCGAAATAATTATTATTTATAATTATATATTTATATCAATTATTATTTATACATGTTATTCATTTATAATTTATAAATGTTTCAATTAAGTTCCGTATTATGAAGCTTCTTTTATTTTATGGAAACATTGCACAAAATGCTTCTGCACTTTCTTATAATCATTGTCTTTTCTTAATATGAAAATATATTAATTTCTTTTAATGGTACTATAAATAAATAAAGTATGTATAATATGTAGATTATTAGTCAAAATTAATTCTAATATTTCCATGCTGAAAATCTAATATATTATTATGAATTACGATATACTAAATAAAATTATTTGAATGAACACGTCCAAAATTTATATTTATATTTTTGCAATTTATAAACAAAAGATTAAAAAATATTTTTTCCATTTCAAGGTTAATGGGTTAATAAAAAGGGCTATCAATGTATTTTTTAAATATAATCAATTTTATTTTATTTATATTAATGTCTAATTAAAACTGTTTAATACTCTATTTAAAAATTTTACATATTATAACGTACAAAAAACACCTATTAATGAGTCAATACAAATGTAGAATAATAGTTCGTATTATTTTTTCATATTATTATTACTAATGTCACTAAACTAATTATTAAATTATTATCAAAAATATAAAAAATGTATTATAATTATCATTTATATTAATCAAACATGTTTTTAAAGATTAATGCATATAGACAATGTTTTTAATATGAATATTGTAATACTATGATTAAACTTTTTTGTAGTGTAGAGGGCAGGAAGTAAATCTGAAACGTTTGTTTAAAAAAATAAACAACGTTACCACACGCAAAATCGAGGATCAGTCAATGAAAATCTTCGAGCCCACGACTCTTGCGGAGTTTGAATGTCACTTGAGAAGCCTTTTTATGTGTGCTTACACGTATGACTGTTTGTATTCTAACTATTTGAAGTAGGATCGGTCGAAAATTAAATACATAAAATTTTTCTTATATGCAATTCATCAACTATATTTCTACAAATAATAAAACTAACCTAGAACTGTATTTAAAAATTATTTGTAAATCTACATATACACACTCATACCCCTATAATACCATGCATATGGTTCTCCATATTTTCATGCGTAAATAGTCATGAGCAGTAAACTGCAAAGAACACGATTTTTTTACGAAATTTTTTTTCTAAGAGTCTTAATATACTCAACTACTTCTATTAAAAAAGTTTTGTGCAATATTAAGATTTATGTTATTATGAATTTTTGAAAATTTCAACCCGAAATATCGAAAAAAAATCATTCTTTTATCGTTTTGTCTCATAATTAATAGTTTTTGATAATTTTTTAAATAACGTTTTCAATTTTGAAACTTTTCAGTGCAACAATAACGTTGCAAACATCAGACTTATATTCTTAAGATATTTATTTAAGATATCATTCAACATTATGCATTTTATTCAAATTTACTATTTAAAAATGAAATATGAGGGGGAGAAAGATTAAGCACAGATTAAACATGATTTTGTGAAGACAATAAAATATATTTGTATTTTGATTAATTACCAGAAATAATACAACTCTTACTATTTTTAAATAATTAGTACGAATTCAAAGCAAAAGAAATTATTATTATTGATAATCAGGAATATCGTAAAGATTATCAATGTCAAAAAAGGTTCAAGTAAGACGTTAGTTTTTTTAATTTAAATGTTTCATCAAATTATACTACTGCGTCGTGTAGACAATGAAAAAATTCAAGTAAATTTGAATTAAATATTGTCGTAGTAGTAATTTGTTTTTCAGCATGTAAGATCTATAATGATTTTTTCAGAAAGAGTACTCTTTAATATAGTCTTTCAAATTAACTATAGCACATATCTGTATAAGAATATATTAACAGACAATCTTAATTACTAATTATTCTGTTGTACTGCTCAGTCAGGAAATTTAAACTACATTCTATTTCAAAATGAAAACGGGATGAACCAATAGAAAAATAATGATATAAGAAGGATAATTCATAAATAATCACCTGTGAGATTTGAAGTACACCTTTATTTCTTAATTTAATTTTAAATAGTTGAAATAATTAGTATAGACAAAACATTTAATATATACTTTATCACATATAAACTTTGTCTTCTTTAAAACCTTAATCAAATATCCATTTGAAATGTTTAAATAGTTGCAACATTTAAATTATTTCCTTAGAAAAATTGATTTATAGTGTAAATTATTTTTTTGGTGTACCAAACGCTTTAATTGAATTATAGTTTGATAGCTTGAATAAATCCCAAATAAACAGAATATTCTTTAGGATACTTTATGATAAGTTTAAATATTTAATTAAAATGCTTAATCAATTTTTTCAAAACTCTCTTAAAATAAGATTTATCGTAATAATGTGAAAATATATACTAGTTTCGAAAGCGCAATCTAAAATGAGTTTAGTTGATTGAGAAGATTTTTTTTAATAATTAAATAATTTTTAACATCTAATTTAAAAGGCAATAGTAATTTTAAATTTAAAGTGTTAAACTTTTTTATCGTTTATAATGTAAGATTTTTATAACATCAACAATGTATTTTTTAAGTTATTATATCATACGGTAGTAATTAAATGTAAATTTCACCGATAAATATTATAGCTTTTAGATGCACGTTTATATTACTAAATTTGCAAATTAATACATTATGTAAGGAGTGGAAGTATAGATAATATAGATAATACCATACAATTTATTGAAAAATTCTGTATTTCTCATTACTACATAAAATTTAATGTAGTGATTTGAGACATCCTATTCATATTTTTTAAACATCTATTACTGTACATTGAAAAAATCGATTATTTTATGTATGACAAACAAGGTTATTCATTTGACCTCATATTAAAACCTTAATAAACGTTAATGATTGGAAAAATAAGTGTAGATTTTGTACCATTCAATATTTAATAAGGCGCTTGTTTATCGTTTTCCATTTGTAAGATACAAATCTGTATAATATTCACATAATTACGTATATATTGATGCGAGTCATTCTGCAACATAAATAAATAAATTATAAATTATTAAAATCCTACAGAAGGAAGCTAAGAAATATAATTTTACACCATAATATGCAAAACAAGACTCTTTGATCATTTATTCATTTCTCTTATCTAATCGATATTGATCGCAGTGAATGTTCTAATATAAAAAGTAAATGTAATCGTCTGCTTTTACAATGTTGGTGTCCGTGATCCTTGTCAATTTCTATCGATCCTTGTTAAAAAGTATATCGAAATCGTAAATGTTTATCATTGAACGACTCGTTATACGTTTTCAATTTTTCCAATTACCCTTTCTGTAGAATTTTATGGAAAGAATTTGCTAGTTTTCGATACCTTAGTAAAAGCAATGATGCAAACAACAACATCGCTTTAGAAAAATTACATTACGTAATAAATCAGAACATTACTATTGATTCTTGTTTTAATATTAAATCCACTATTCCTAGTTAAAATATTGTTTAAATAAATTATTATTAACTATTTTTAAGCAGAGTGGACAATTTCTAAATATTTGAAATTATTATGTTTCTACTAAACTTTTTTCATTAGTAATGTTAATCGAAATAATATAATATTATATTAACGTATTCTTTTCACTCCATAAGAATAGAATATACCATAAAATTAATAAACGTAAATAGTAATATTCAATAATAAATTAGTTTCATATATAATTTGAGTGAAACTGATATGAAACTAGTTATCATTTTTTTTTATTCTTCAATCAAATAGATAAAATCTATTGACACATGGAATTTGTGATATAAAATTATAATGGATAAAATTTATATAAATAGAAATATATCATAAAGCATTTTTAATGCAAACATTACATTTTAATGAATTTATCAGTATTCAATTAAACAATATGAATTCCAAGGTCAATAAAAAACGCAATATGATCTACAATACAATTAATCTCAGTCTTGATTGATCACAGCCATCGAATATAAAATATGCAGTATTAATGATTGAGTCATGTCTTGAGGGTCACGGTGGTTCAAGATTTCATATCCAGTCGTATCGCAAATTTAGAAAATACACACTCTTATGCAATTGGTTATTATAAAAATATGTCAAACAATTTTATAGAAACAAAACTCTGAAGTCAAGATCAGAATATATGTAAAATATCAATAAATAGGCATAAATAGTCTAAACAAAAAGAAAACAGGCGTACGCTGTTTTCTTTTAAGTATTGGATTTGCAAATGCCTGTTTAGTACCTACTGTCATGAGATTGACCTAATCGAAATAAAGTACATAACCACAAACCCAACAGGAATGTTGAAGAATTAATTCCTTTTGTGGAACTTTTCCCCTACATTAGAGCCTCAATATAGCAAACGTTACTCTTACAATCTTATTTAAATTAATTCAATGATATATCCGGTGCTGCCATGTTGCTTCCATGATTTCTCTTTCTGTTAAATAGGTGAAAATTATTTAAGGATTTGGAAATACTCACTAAAAACTGATTAGAAGAGAAAGACAATTTTTTTAAGATATTAAAAATAAAATTAAAGGTGTACTTTTTTCTTTGAAGTTTTTCACGATGAGTAAAATACCTTTAAATTCTGACCTATGTTGACAAATTTATGCATAATTTTCTGAGGTTCGTACATTTAATGGAAAACTTGAAAGTATGTTTGATTTTTCTTCGTTTTTTAAGATGACATAATACACGAGTTAAACGGAAAACTACGGATATTATTCGATATTTCCAAGAAAATTTCCAAGAAAATTAAGTAAATCATCATATTTTTCTTAATTTTTAATTTTTTTTAGTGTTGACCATACTTATATAAACTGATGAAATGTTATATACGACAATTACATAGTAATTATATTTAAAGATGAAATGTTATATACGACAATTACATAGTAATTATATTTAAAGATGAAATGTTATATAAGACAATTACATAGTAATTATATTTAAAGATGAAATATTATATACGACAATTACATAGTAATTATATTTAAAGATGAAATGTTGTATACGACAATTACATAATAATTATATTTAAATATCTAATTAAGTTCATTAAGAAGTTCATAAAATTTCGACTTAGTTATCTAGATTGCAGGTGAACATCGAAGATTACGACGAGTCACCACGTCGCAGGTAACCATTACGCTACGGGTATTTTCCACTAAGCAGGTAACCATTATAATATTAAAATTTTAAGATTATTTATTACACAGATATTAGAAAATGCTAAACATATTATGTAAATACAATTCAGGAAATGAATTTTGCTATTTTTAGTTAAATTTTAAAATGGTTAAATTGTTTTTTTTAATTTGTAGTACTTTCATTCGGAGCTCTCCATTAATTTTTATATGAGTTAAGACAATTCAAAATCTATGTAGGATCTTTCTCGTAAAAATTGTACGTAATATAAACGATCAAATTATACAAAAATTAACGGCAATTTATAACAGTAACATGTTAAATTCTATTTTTACTATTAATCCAATAGTATTTGTAAATAAAAATAGATTAAGAAGTTTAAAAAATATAATATATTTTCAAAAATGTTTCACATGTTTGATTCGAAAAGTTTAACTATTATATTCTATAAATTAAATTTTGTAATCTAGTTGTTTTAAAGAAATATTTAATAATTAGTTTAAGAAATTGCTAAATTTGTTTCAATAAATATTTTTAAATTGAAACCAAATTAAAAATATGTAATTATCTGGGTTGGTTTAAGTATTTTCATGCACGTTTATTTTCAAGGTTTACAATAAATAACTACTGTTATCTTTAACCTTTACATTTTATAAGAACTTAGTCTTAATAATATAAAAATTTAAAAAAAAATAACTATTAAAGCCATGATGTTTATAATTATTCTTCGATCTTTTTATAAATAATTATAATGACAACAATTAAAAAATATTATTAATAATTCTAAAATACCAAGAAAATGTTAAAATTTTTCTTTTAAAAATTATATTCTGTTTAAAATCATTTAAAACGTTTTCGTTTCATAAATTAAATTTACAATGGTAGACTGGCAAAAAAATTAGAATATTTTTAAAATCATATTTTTAAGAATATGAAAATTATAAAATCTGATTAATTATAAAAAATGATAAAAAAAGTTTATCAAAATTTTCATCCCTAGAACCACCATTTGAGTATGGTTAACACTTTCAAAAATTATAAGGTACATTTTTTCATACTACAATTTTTTATAAATCATATATTATCATATAATTTAATATATAATAAATAATTCAAAAAAGTGAGAAAAATTGACTCAGAATATTCTGTTTAACGCATTTTTAGAAATGCGTATAAGTATATATACACATATAAGTATGCTCAATTTGAATCTAAGTAAAATTACAAATTTTAATGATTCATGAAATTCTTTTGCTGAATATACTATTTTCTAGCAATCTAAAGATATATAAGAAATTTTGAAATACACATGCAGTTTTATATGTATTATAAAAAGTTTTTTTTACAAAACTAATGTGAAACTCTTTTTTTGTGTTTTCGTAATACTAATGGAATTACTTATTTATAAAAAAATGTTGTAAATTGATTTAAACAATTATTAAATAAAAATATTAGATAATGAAATGTTAATAAGTTTAGTGCATAAAAAATATTTTATGTTATTTATGACATCATAGTAATATTTAGATAATTTTTTTCTTTAGATAATTCATTTTCAGTTTCAGGTGCTTTGAAATTTTTCAATATCAAGGTATGTACATTAATCGTATAAATTTATAGCACGAAAAAGTGTATTTACAAACATAGTTTTTTAAAAAAAAATACCAGTTTTAAAAATTCTGAATTTTGCTATATATTCAACAATTTAGATTTCAAACTTATATTGTTTTTATGACTTTTTGATTCTGTTTTGCCTTTACTAATTTGATAAAGTTTTATGAATTTTATAATAATTATAATCTTATAATGAATATATAATTTTATAATATAAAAAAACTATATATTTGTAACTATAAATATATACGACTAATGTATAATATTTATAAAATTGAAGACCGTTTTCTACTGTCTTTTTAATTTTATTAGTACTGGCCTGTTACTGCTTGTGCTACTAAACATAAATTTTCTTTAAACTAACGATCTTATGCAACAACTTCATCTTCGTTGTTTTCTTATAATTCATTTTATTTATGTACATTTAAAAACTAAAATTTATAAAATAGTGCATACAATATTAAATAAATATTTCTTTTTCATATGCAATATTGAGTGTTTAAACAATTTATTAAACAAAATTAAAAAAAACAAATTTGTTTAAACTTCTACTATTTATTTAATATAAATTGTTAAGTTTATTTTATTAAGTAATTACAAATAATAAAAATGGATGAATTTTTTACGGAATTTTTATACATGAGTATTATCTGTATATGTTTTTATAAGTCTTTTACATAATTTGTAATGAGATTCAGTAACCGCGTTCTATTCGTTTATTTACTTTTTTGCGGTTTGGTACTACTATATTTGGTACTATTATTATTATACTAGGATCAGTTTCAACGATGAAGGTATATCAGGTTTGTAAAAATGAAAAACAATAATTAAAGATTAGTAATAAATGATATTTTTTATTTATTCAAGTACAATGCAAAGTTTATTTATTTCTCATATGGTTAAGGACATCTCGTTTATACAATAAATGGTTAAATATTCTTACTAATGCATACACATTTATAATTACACGTATGTATCTTATATATTTTCAGCTTCTCGCAAATTACACGTTAATCAGCAACATCTAAACATTTATATCTATCTACTTATGTCTTCACATTCCTATCTAAACATCCATCGGTGATCACACGCTCTAAATTACGGACAGAATCTCGTTCGGTAGTGAAGGCGCGTGAAAAGTCCTTGTCTAAGGATTGTTCAAAAGAACTTAAGGAAGGTGCGCTATAATGCCGCCATAGTCTAGTCCTCACTTCGATCAGTAGGTAAATAGGTATACCTTAATTTATAATTCTCATAAATCTCTCGCAAATCCAAGGGCGCCAAGAATTCGCAGGTACATCGCGGTTACGATGTGACATCTTAGGTGTACACAAACATATCGTACATATAAGCATATGTACGCATCTACGCTTACACGCACGCTTACTTCGTTATAAAGTACACTGCATTCATCTATTACAGATTTATATATAATCTATGTATAAGTTGATAATAGATAATAAAATTTAAACCAAAAAGAGTTTGTATAAATACAATATTATTTAAATGTATATAATTAATTGTATTTAAAAACTGGCATCTTTATAAGTATACAATATAAATGAATGGAAATAATTATGAGTAGATTTCTCGTATATTTGGCTGTTATCTTTTCTTTAGAACATGAAAATTTGTATCTGAGATTTATAACATATCATATAAATACTTTATTTTTTTATATATGAATATATATTGTTTTATTAAATATATGAAATAAGATTTTGTTTTATCATTAAAAAATTAATCAAAGTTGTAATTTTGAAAAAAACAATTTCTTTCGTATTTTCTCAAAGAATAATATCTTTCAGTATTATATTACATTTTGAAATTTATGCGACTAAAACTTTTAAAGAATTAAGAATTTAAAGATCAGTTATGTCATAATCAACTGCCATGAGTGGAGCGGCTACATCACCAACTCTCTCTTTGATTAATTGTATACTATAAAATTCACCTTATAATAAATAAGTTAAAAAGACTTTAACTTATGTAAAAGTTGCTATAATGTTGCTATACCTTGAAGCAATAGTATATAATTTTTTATTTTTGGACTGTATTTAAAGCGGTTTCTAATTTTACAAATTGAAAAAATATAAAAGGAACGTTACATTTTAAAGAGTTGACATCTATCGTAGATTCAAGACCGCTGCATGGTGAGAAAATTGTAATACACAATATTAAATCATATAATATAAGATCATTCATATGGAATAAATCATTGCTTTGTATTTGCAATAAAAACGTTAAGAATTAAAACAGAACACGCATGTGGTTATTGTTATTGTCAAGCAATTATTTAACAATTGTAACACAATAGTTGACATTTCTTGTAAGAGATTATAGAAACAAGATTTTAGGTATTTGTTCATTCATTACATATTTAACTGACAAACTAATAGATATTTGGGTTTATTATGAAAAATAGTCGAATTCGAGTATCTATATATTAAAAGAATACAGAGGAGCAATATTAACTATTTATGCTATGAAAAGAAATTATGGTTCGAATGCCTATAGACATATTAAGAAGTAACATGTCAAATGAATAAAAATATTTAAAACAGTGCGCAAAAAATTAAGAATACCAGAAAGAAAGAATAAGAAAGAATTCTCTATCGTCGAGAAATAGATGACTTTTAGTACGTTGAAAATATGTTTTTTATTTATAATTAAAAATTTCTTAAAACTTTATAGTCAGTGATAACAATTTCTTGAACACTACTTAATCAATTTGAACGTATGTATGCTATAATTTAATATACAACATCTGTTGTTTATCAAAGAATGTTGTTTTGATTTGTATTTTTTATTTTAAAAAAGAACACTACTTGTACAAAAGAACAATGATTAAAAATTTTTTCAAATTTAAAAAATTTAAAAAATTTGAAATTTCAATTCAGCGTCTGGATTTTATTTAATTTTTTACTTAATCAAATTTAAATGTTTTAAACAATTTATCTTTAAGTGGTCACCGCAAAATTTCTGTTTTTAAAAAAATCTTGTTTAAAATTTTCTAACTAGTTCAGATGTTTATATAATTTTTACTTAATACAGTTTAAATATAGTATACTACAGTAATTAATTAATTAGTGTGCTACAATAATTATAAAAAGTAAATATATTATAGTAGCTTGACCAAAAAGAATTCAAAGAATATTTTTGGTCTTTTAACTAAGTTAGGTTCTTTAAATGTATAAATTTTACTAACAAGGAAACTACTTGAGGTGTACCTCACCGATTTTCTTGATATTGTGATATGTTGTAATATATCAAAAAATATTAGATACCTTTTTTTTACCTGCTAATTCCGCGATTTAAGAGGTAAAAGCACCATTAAAGTAGGCTCTCGAAAATAATTTTTTTTTCAATTAAAAAATGATTTTTCATGGTTGAACTATACGTTTGTATTTGCATATAGTATAAATATAATTGTACGTAATTATACGTACAAATATATTTCTTATATTTCTTTTATATATTTTTCTTATATTAAAGAACATATCAGGAAACTCATGTTAGGATTACCTCTTTGAATATATATATTTTTTCAAAAACCTCGAGATATGTCAACTTTACATCTCTATTTATTACATCTATTATTTATTACAGAATAATTTTTTATTACATTCGTTTAATTTAAAAATTTCTGGAAAAAAAAGGAAAAAATGTCATATTTATCTTTATAAAAAATAAAGAATGCAAACCTTTGGAGTAAAAACAATTTTCGTATAAGCGTTTTTTTTTCCAAAATAATAAATTGGCGTTGGTCTTATTCCAAAATTTTAATTCGCTTTCAATGAGATATTAAAAAAACGATTTTCGAAGATAAATTTTAAGGGTGCTTATCACCTCTTAAATTGTCATATCAGAACGTAAAAAAGACACCCGTCTAATATTTTTTGAAATTTTACTTTAAGATAATAGAATAAAATAGTTTTACAGGATATTTTTTGTAACCTAAATCAATTTAGTATTAATTTCAAAATTAAATTGGAATCTGAAACAGAAAAAAAAAATATTTTATAATACATCTGACTCTGATGGAAAAGAATTTACATAAAAAAAGAAATGATTCAGGTAGATTGTAGAAATCTAAATCAAATCTAATATTCTGTGTTGCAACATAATATAGTAAAATTTAGTCTCTGTTATCACCTTTTTACTAATAATCTATAATTTGTCAGTGTTCATCTTATTTTTCCTTACTTTCTGTTAAAAAATATTTAGTATTTATTACTTTTTGTAGATAACTTTTAAAGTAAAGTTGAATAGATATATAGGAGAGAAAATAATAAATCAATCCTTTATATCAATATCATAATTGAAATACTTTATAAGAAAATATCAGTCTCGAAACTATCTGTCTTAAAGGTAATGTTTCCATTTTTTTGCATCTTCTTACAACCTTATTGCATTCGGAAAAATTTTGCATACTATCCAAGTTCCATCATATTCTCATAAATACAGCCATGGATCAATATATACTAGTACATAATAGAATTCATTCAGCTTTTACAATAAATCACGTTAAAGTCTAATAGTATAGTAATACAATAAGTCCAATAGAATTTAAATGCCCTAAGATATGTCACGCATTTTCAATAAGTCAATTATAAAGCAAAAGTTTAGGCAAATTAAAAATTACATTTAGTTGGTTCGTATATTTGGTTATCGATTAGAATAATAAAATTTTCACTGCACTGTATTTTTTAAAAATTATGAATTTATTGAAAATATATATATAGACAGAAAATACATAGATAAAGTAGAAGTACATTCTCTATAGACATAGTTAAACATAATACGTTCTCTATAGCGTAGTTAAACATAATACGTTCTCTATAGACATAGTTAAACATAATACGTTCTCTATAGCGTAGTTAAACATAATACGTTCTCTATAGCGTAGTTAAACATAATACGTTCTCTATAGACATAGTTAAACATAATACGTTCTCTATAGACATAGTTAAACATAATACGTTCTCTATAGACATAGAGAACGTACTATGCCATCCACCGGTAGAACAAACTTACAAAATGATTAAGATGGAACTTATTAACTGACTGACTCGGATTCTGCGCTATTACGAAAATTATTAGAGGTTGAAGAGCTTGACAATAAAGCACCATCACAGTTCGAGTATCATTTCAAAACTATTGCAAATTCTTTGATAAGCGAAAGATTCTTAATCGAAATATGACAAATTGATTAACTTTGAAAATACAGCAAATTTGGTCGGTACGATCAATCGTGAGATACCACAACTCGCCGAAATCGCTGAATACATCGCCTCCATATCCACGAGTACAAACTAATCCTCGAGGAAATGAAAAAATTCAGTTCCAAATCAACGCACATTCAGAAAGATTACCTGAGATGGGGTATATAAGCAACAAAATGCATTTCTCCGTATAACTGACAACCAACAGGAAACGAATAGAACCTTAAAATGAAATAGTAAAATCCAACATTCCTAGAAAGAGGCATATCATAGTGATGGATAAGTACTCTAAAATTTGCTATTATATTGTTGTATAGGTCACGATATTTTGCAATGACAATTCGTGACATATTTTAAGTTAACAATTAAAGTATGCCAGATATACTGTTACGCTCATAAGTATTTGTGAATTTATATACTTTTAGTGCGACATTAAAAATAAAGTTGTTAGAAATAGTCTTCCAAGTCGATTTTTGTAATGAAAATTTTTAAAAAGCTTGAATTTTGTTGAGTCAAGCGATTGAAATTTTAGACACGTACATAAGTTGGATGATAGAAATACTGCAATAGCAACTGAAAGTAGTTATTAAGTGCTATGAAACAGAGAACTGGGTAAAAATATTATCAGTATATGTGCAGATTTAAAAAAGGACATAAAAGCGTCGGCGGCAGAAGTGATTTTTAATTCAGGTATACACCAGCTGGATGAGTTGTTCTAGAGAAATAAAGAAAATAATTGCAGTTCTGATTTTATCAATCAATTAAAATAGCAAATTAAAAACATAAAGTCAAGTATTAATGCAGATCATAGAGCGTATAAAGTAAGTGTTTATTTTTATATAACTCTTCACATTCCCTTGTGTGTTTTTATTTCACAACGCCCTCAGAGAGTCTTTGCAACCTCCTTCTAATGTCAGTAATAGTATTATTAAGGAACTCGCATTTGAAGGAAAAGAAGAGCTAAAACGATAAATTGATAAATTGTCAATATTTACTTTTTTCTTATTAAAAGCCTAGAATTTAGATGCTTCCAAAAATATACATACAGATAAATACATTTTAGAACATGTTTTTAAGTGGATTTAATTCGTGTTAAACGACTCAGTTATATTTAATTATTGAAAACATTTTATATCGGCCAAATTCATAATTATGACATTATTGTTTCTCATTTATAGTAATAATATTTAAAATGAATTCAATGTATGAAATATAGACTTCAAGTGGCAAAAAAATGATTAATTCAAGGTCTTCATAATTTTATTCATATGTTCTCATGTAAAAGTGTTAGCAAACCATTTTTCTTCGAGTAAAATTGAACTCGTTTTTCCCTTTGCTAAAAAAATCCTTAGGTTTGACTTTTCCAATGCTCTGTCTCTCAAATATATTCACAATTCAGGAGTTGTTAATTCAATTAATGATACGAACGAGTGTTTTGAAATAATGTTCTTTCTTTGTTAAATTTAAATTTAATTTTATATATTTAAACGATTTGTTAAACTATTGAATATAAAGCAAAATTTATAATAATCTAAAATCGTTAAAATATAATTAATTTTTTTAAAAAAAATTTTTTTTTAATTAAAAAATTTTAATAATTTGTTACGTATTTCAAAATACAACAATAGCAATAATGAAATACTAAATATTTTTCATATAATAGAATTACAGTTTTTTTCATAATTTAAGAAAAAATATTTTAAAGTTAAATTAATGTGTAATACATATAATAATAATAAGAGTTATAGTAGGTAGTAAAATTTTTCTAAACATTTAAAATTTTCTTAAGAGATGGGGGAGATTATTAATTTATAATACCGACCGTGTTAAACTCTAAGAAAAGAAGAAACTGATAAAATTTTTTAAATATATACGTAGAAGATAATTAACACGAAAAATTGATTGCATTCGTACATAGCGAACAATAAAAGAAGTTTTATTTAATAAGTAAAGAAAGTAAAAATAAAATCATGAATTGATATTTTTATTTGAAAACATGATTATTTTTAAATATAATTTTTGATAATCTATAAATTTAAAGTTGTGTATAAAATCTAAATAAATTTTTCACACAAATAGATTTATATCATTACAGTTACTAAAATTTAATGTCTTGAATCGCTAAAATTCAGTTCCTGCTCAAATACTTCAATTATTCTACGATTATAGTGATTTTACACTCGAAAATTCCTAAATAATTTTAATTCATTCTTAAATAAGGAATAAGGAATAAGATTCTGTCTTAAAATAATTCCTTAAAATAAGGAATAAAATACTGTCAGATTGATATTTTTCAACCTCAATATATGTGTTAAATCTGTATATAAGTTATTTTTATATTATTTTAAATATTATGTTAAGAAATCGTGATTCTTGGATGTCTCGCGATCTTCTCTCATTGTTTGTTTTGATAACAATGTTGTTGTACATACTCCATACAATATAAAATAAGATCAAAGAGTATTTTTTAGTATTAAGATAGTAAAAAACTTTGAATTTTGTAATAATGATGTCATTTACATTATGTACAAAGGTAAACATTTATTTTTTAATTCATATATAGTATTAATATGTGTTAATTGATTGTTAATAAATATGTATTAATATAGTACAAACATTGTATAGTTTGTTTTTACATCTTGAATTTATTTCGTAATTTTACTACACCCCTTTTAACTCACGTTTCTAAGCGAAACAAGTCTTCGCTTGCAAATCGAAGTATAAAGAAAATAATACAAAGTATTTTACCCATCATAAATTGAGCACATTATCCAGTTTTTTGATTACTCATATTCTCGCTCCTTTCTCCATTTTTTAATTTTTCTTCAAGATTGCCAATCTCATTATTTATTGTTTTTTCCCTTTTTCTTACTCTCTTGTTTGGAAAAATTTCACTAGACAAAAATTGTATTTTTATTGAAGTTTAAATGTTGTACAACTTTTTCAACAAACCGAATATTAATCAAACTCTCGAAATAGATTCATCTAAAATAATTTTTCATTTGATATGAAAAAAAATGAAAAATATGAAAAAAAATAAATTAATAAATAATAATAATATAATTTTAAAAATTAAGAATAAAAATATTAAAGAACAGCTTCCAAATTTTTTAATTTCTAAAATTGTTTTACCTTTTATTTTGTTAAAAAATCATGCATAATAATAAATCTATTACAATTTTCAAATAAAACTAGTTTATAGTCAATTTTTTTAGATGTATTTTTTTATAATGTATCATAATATATACAAACATTTGATGAAAATACTGTAAAACTTGATAAAAAAGAAATCAATATTAAAATAATTTATTTTTCATTATTAATTAAAAAATAAATATTGAACGACTGCATATTGCTCGGATTACTCGATTATGGAATTTGAAAATATAGATGTCTTCTTCGGTTTGTAATGAAAGATTTACACACTGAAGCTAATGTCACAACAATATCCGTACTTTCACAATATAACCAAAATTTTCTTATATGTTCTTATTTTTCTATAAGTCGATTTAAAATTTTTATTTACTTCGATTAAAAAGTGTAAATATCTCTTTCTTGGTATATTAGTATTATTATATTTATATTATATTCGATTGAATTGAGGCAAATTGTCGGAATAAAAAGTAAGTCTATATTTAATTGGAATTGTTTCCTTGTCTTAGAATATTTTCGAATCTTCTCCTAAATAGAATATAATTTTAATAACTATTTTTTCAGTTATTTTTCTTTGTATCATTTTTTTAATATTAACAATAAGTATGTTACCATTAACTTAATATAAATATCGGTTATTATGGAAGTTATGTAATATATCACATAAAATCAAAAGAATATAAATAAGAGAGAATAATATGACTGTCATTCATATAAATATTAAAATTATTAGTTATTAATAATATAGAATTTCGTATATTACGGTCGATCAACGATGAAATTTTTATTTTTATTATTAAAATATATTTAATCCGTAATAAAAATCAATCGAATAAAGCGTCCCCTTTTTTCATGATTAAAATAATTAATTTTCAGAAAAGGGTAACCATTTTATAATCTGATTATAAGAACGTTAACTATTTTTTATTACCAATGTTATTCTTTATATTTTTTAAAGATTTACAGAATAATATTTGCAGTAAATTTTCTTCGTTGTGACAAAATAAATAACTTAAAGCTAATCTCTAGTAAAAGGACAATACTTATAATATTTTATATGGATTTCGTAAAATAAGATCATGTGTGAAACATAAATAAATTTAATTTTCTCTGGCTGTGTGATAACATTATTTGTTTCTTGAAATTCGGTTAAATTTGCTGATAAAGTTCATTTGATCTCGAATTTTACGCTTTATTTTTTTATTCCTTTATTATTAATTTTTTGTTTTGTTTTATCTTCTTCTTTTATTTATCAACTTCCTCGAAAACCAAGTAATTGCATATTAGTCGTTTATTATTCGAATGAATCGTTTATAATTGTTATAGGTATTTGACATTTACTAATGGACTTAGGTATAACTAACTATAAGGTATACATATAAATAATTAATAAGGATTAACTCTTTAGTTAAACTGATTAAAGTATTAATGACTTGAAACGTATATTCAACATGAGTTACTTATTCTGTAATAAAGTTTTATAACATTACTCTTTCTTTAGTATCAATGATCGAATAACTCCTTTCAAATAACGTATTGCTAAAATTAATTAATGTATATTATTTAATGTTCTTAAAAGTCTCATTTAGATAATCATAATAATTTCAATACATTTGTTGTGTGTTATTTAATAATCAAGATTTAATATATGTATTAAAAGTAGAATCTTAAGTAAATTTTGCAACGATGTAAAGATCAAATTTAAAATAAATAATTTCTAAGTATAATCCTTTTAAAATAAAAATATAACTTAATTTTAAAAAAGAATTAAAAAAAGAAAAGAAATTGTTAGAAAACCAAACTTAAATATCTCAAATAAAAAATTTAAGATATTTGTTTAACTTATTATTACAGTAAAATTAATATAGTTATCCTTTAATGTAAGCAAAATTGTTTTAAAAAATTGTACCACGAATTTTATAGTTACTGATGTTACCGATTGACGTAGGTAAATTTATTTGTCAAACCAAGTGATTTATAATTTTTAATAATTTACTATCTTTCTATTTTAATTAAAATAAGTAAATTTATTTTTTAATAATAGTTTTTACCTATAAAAAAGGAATGAGAAAACTTAAGAAAATATTCATAAGGTATTTAAAAAAATATCAAAGTGTAAAGACAATAGATATATTTTAGTTAAGTTAGTGGTTGTAGTATAATATATATATTTTTTTTTTCAAATAAGTACAATACAATATCATTGATAACGTGAAGTTATGATTACATAACATGAAAATATATATTATTTTTAATAGATCTTAATAAATAATGTTAAAGTAATATAACTACTTAACATCAATTAAATCTAGTATTAGCTTTAAACTAGAAATCTCATTTTTGCAATGGATGGCATTTACAAATTTGTTCATTTATTAGACCTTTATTTAAAAAATATAATGACATAAAAAATTAAATTGCTGATTAGATTAACTTTCGATTATATAAATCGATGTATAAAATGCAGGTAATAATAATTGTTTATAAAAAATGAGAAAGGTAGAATCTCCGATTAAACCTTTTTTTGCTCAGCTAGATGGAAAAAACTTAGATTGTTCCCACGTCAACTACCTTTTCAAATTTCTCTACGTTTTATTAAAATGATTTTTATGTCTGATTTTGCCCTGAAGGGCGGTTTGTTTTTCTTTATCGAATGAAGAAGGGAAAAAGTAGACAGAAAAGTAAGAAGACAGCTTTCCGCTCAAAGATAGAAGTGACGATAGGATTAAACATATTAGGTATTCGTCTTCAAATTGTTACAGTTTTGTTGAATTTCAATTATTTCAATATTGTTTCTGGGCTTTTTATATTTTTATTTATAATATTTCGGTGTATATCTCTTATTTTAACTATAGCTATATGTATAATATCTGCTATATAGCATATAATATGTAGTCTGTGAGAAATGTAGACTTCAATGAAAAAAGTAACAAGATATTAATAATCTGTAATATTAAATACGTATATTAAGTTACTAAATCAGTATATCCACAAAGTTTCAAATTGTCTATGTACTTAATCTTAAATAAATGTTATTAGTGCCTAGTTTTTGTAAGGTTTTTATTTGTTCTAAAATAAAATGTTAATCATTTTACTTAGAAATTTCAATTCTTTAATACTTTTTTAATCTAATATTTACTTGCTCTTAAAATATTCCAAATGTTTTTAAAATCATTAAAATTAAGAAAATACAATCAAAAGAGTTGATGACACAATGTTCCAAGTTTATCAAAATGTGATGGAGGTATTTACTCCAAGAACAGTAAATAATTGCGGATTCTGAAATATATTCAAATATCTACTGTATAAAATTGTATACGTCTTAACAGTAAACGTGAGATAGTGGACAATCACTGATTAGGTGCTATGGAAAATAATAGTCAACTATGATAAATATTAACTGTAATTAAGATTAATAATAAGTAACCGATTGTTAGCGAGATATGAGCAATGAAAAGTAGTAGCATTTAGTAAAACATTCATTAAACATAGATAAACGGCTCATGTAAAAGAATCAGACTTATATTTAAGTAAGCGTTATCGAAGTACCATAGACAGATTCAGACTTGATATCTACCAAATTTTGAACAATATTAGAAAGCTTCTACCTGCTTATGATCTATGACATGTGGCACGTGGCACGTGCCATAATATGAATGAAGAAATTCGTTAAACCGAAATATTCCTTTTTTTTCACCAATTGTTGATAAACGATTCTCAGTTTCAGTAAACTAATCTTCAAACTTGGTCGAGATAAGAGTGTAATCAATAATTCAAGTAAGACATTACTTATCTGATGACTGATTATCGATTCGAATCAGGCGTAAAGCACCAATTCGCTTTAGTTAAATTTAGTTAAATATTCGCATCTAGTTAAACGCCACTTTAGTTTTGTGATAAGGTTTTCGCAGTTACTCGAAGAACAATTGACTCCAGAAGTATTTGTGTATATGTCAATTACTACCATTATAGTTGGTGCAGTATATTAAGGTGTGATGCCTCCGATTAGATAAGAGTAAATTTATCGATTAAAATATGGACAAAGTTAAGCTAGAAACGTACTTCGATTTTGGTCAACATGCTTATCTCCATAAAAGTTAAAAATATACCTCCGATTAACTATATGAGGTCAAATTTCATAGAATTCATAAAACGTTTGTGAAGTTATAAAGCTATGTTTCTCTTATGAATCATATGTTTCTCATATGCTTCAAAAATAAGGTGCAGATAGATTGAAGTTCAATTTTGTATAAAAATTTGCTTATAGCTGAGCTATGACGTTGCACAGAACGATTGCCTTACTAAATAGACTGACAAGCTCTTTCTTCGGCCCTAAAAAGGTTGTTCCACAGTCACTTGACAGTTTAATACAGAGCCTTCATCAAATTACAAAAGATCGGTAAGCATGAACTAAATCGGTAGTAAAATACTGAATGCAAATTCAAAGTAAAAATGTGAAATTCTTATTGTTGTGGTCAGAGTTGCACGTAGATGCTAGTTAGTTGCACATTTATGAATAATTGGTTTGGTCAACTGAGTTTCTGGAAGAATCCAGAAGCGTTGTCTTTCATAATTGAAAGTAAATGCAGTTTTTCCATACAGAATTTTTATAAGCATCTTGAATTCTGAGAAATGTTTTGAGAGGTGACTGACGATTGAGGATCATTAGATGTTTTTCTTTATGGTGCAAACGAATGTGCTGCAATCAACTGTTTAGTCGGAGGAGTTTTTCGTTATTCAAAAAAATGTTCAATGAAATTAAGCAACTTCTAATCGAAATTGTCTCACCGTTAGGTAGGAATAAAATTTCTCCAGGAAAATATCGATTCCAAACATGGTTTACCTAAAACTTCAATGTCAAATCTAATTTAGATGAACCTAGAGGTTTAATTTTGATTGTTCAATTAATTCTTGAATGCTTTTTCACTTAGTCGTTGTCAATTTAAGTTATCAGGACGTTGATCGAGAAAGACAATTAAAAAAATTATATACTTCATATGTAAGAAGAAGTTGAATGCTACTAAAGAACCTTGAGAAATAATTTATTTAAGAAGTGCGCGAAGTAAAACTCATTGTTGCAAAGAAGGCTTTAAACGTAATTGTACAAGAGTACACCAATAAAATCTAGTAGAATGTACAGCATTAAATCTTGAAAACGTACAAAGTAGGGATAGTAGAAGAGAATATGAAAGAAGACACGTTCTTAACTAAGTTATAAGTATTTGCAAATCAACCACGTGGGACCACTGATCGAGGAAAAAGAGATGCAAACGTCTCCTTTATTTATTGTGGATCTTCGTCCATAAATCAACGGAGGCCACAGAAATGATATAGAAGCTAAGAATATTGCAGCAGTACTTTGTAAAACCTCAGAGGATGTTCTCTGATCGCGGAACCATATGTACGTTATATAAGTTCGTTCAGTTTTGTCAATCGAAAAGAATTGAACATATGTAAATATTAATGGGAGTTCTACGAAGTAAGGATTAGGTAGAATCAGTTAACACCATTATTTCTAGGGTTATTATCAAATTCGTCGACGAGCAACTATTTAGGTTATACAAGCAGATCAGATTAATTGAGAAAACCATCTTTTAGATGTTGATAAAAAAAATAACTCTAATTAATGTTCAAAAATATCTCTAATATTCTAAAAACACTTAGTTACAGTAAGTAATCAAGCATGAAGATTGTGAATACTTCCAACATGTGCGGATTCAACAGTCACCACAATAAAATTATTAAGTTAATTACTATTATCAAATAAGTAAATAAAAATAATTAGAGTTATTAAAAAAGAAACCACTAATTATATTGTTAGTTATTAATCAAATAGTATATGTAAATAAATAAAATATCAGTGTATCATAAAATATAAAATTTTGTTAAAAAATATAATATGATAAATAATGTTCTATTATAAAATTAGATATTGATCAAATAATATTTTCTAATAGTTAATGTTTAATTTAATTAAAGGTGAACAAGCAATATTTTTCAATATACTGTTATGATCTACAGAGCAAGGGTTGGATAAAAAATGCATGCAATTATAATAAATAATTTTATTTATAATTCGCAGTAATTCTTTTTCAAAATATATATTTGTGGGTGAAAGCATATTCAAACTCATTAAAACTGTGTATAATCAACTTTTTAAAGCTATTTTTAAGGTTTCAGCAAAACAATTAAGAACTCGCGTTTGAAAAGAAATAATAAAAAAATACTTTAATTTATCAATATTTACTATTTTTCTTAAATAGATGCAGTAACGTGATATTACCGAGTTCCCCATCGTATGAAATATGTTGAAAAAATATATATTGAATACCTATTTTTATATGCTAGGACACATAAATGTATTATTTATCACTTATGTCAATTTATTATTTTACTTAATCATTTTGCGAATAAAAATTTTTTTTGGTTTTTATTTTAAATTATAATCGTTAAATTTTTTATCACGATTTGCAACTCAGTCTTTATAAGATGTAATATTGTTAAGGTATTGTATACAAATTCAGTATTCAATATTAGAAAAACTTTGAAGGTTTACATTATTTTAATTTAATTAATAAAACATAGTTTTATTAAACTTGCTTTTATTAAAAAGATATTTTATGAAACTGTAAAGTTATATTTTCATTTTATTTAAGTCTAATGCTAAATAAAGTATTTTAAAGTACTTATAATTACTGAATTGTTATAAAATACTTGAAATATTTATCGTAGAAAAAGTGTATTTGTTCATTTGTTTTTCCCTGAGTTCTTAAGTGCCACACACTTTCATAATGTGTCCGATTTTTATAGATGGCGAATGCCTATCTTAAACAAAAGTCACTTATCACGATAAGATATCGTCAAGTACGCCTTAGAGCGGCATACTGTACAATATTTGA
The DNA here is from genome assembly GCA_018907045.1 of Wiebesia pumilae. Taxonomy (NCBI): domain Eukaryota; kingdom Metazoa; phylum Arthropoda; class Insecta; order Hymenoptera; family Agaonidae; genus Wiebesia; species Wiebesia pumilae. The sequence continues at coordinate 1,723,438 of JACCHZ010000125.1, read as the reverse complement.
GGTGAATCAGGTCTATTTAAGATAATTTATCTATTTTCATACCTTATTGTACACTCAGTATTATAATCACACACTTTTGTGCTTTGTCGAATACTCCAATACATATATTTCATGGCTTAATGCACACCCAACTCTTTTGTTGCATACTCTCGTGCATTATCGCTTACTTCGCACATCATCCGTGTATTCTTACGTATTATTATTAAAGTATCGTCTTTTTTATTTACTCAATAATGATTCCTCATTTATTATTACCTAATTTTTTATATTTTCTATATTTATATACGTATATATAGAAAAAAATCGTTTTTAAATATCTAAAAAATCGTTTTATAATGAGAGCTATTGACGTTATTTTTTGTTAAATAATATTCTAGTGTTTAGATTTTAAATAGTTTAGTTTTTAGTTTTTATTTAGGTTGAATCTTTAGAACCTTAGATTTTAGATTTGTTTTCTGTATAAAACCCACTTCTTTTATTTGGACATTATCCTAAAAATATATGTTAGAAGAAAATTTAAATTAGTTATATTTTACTAAGAGAATATCTTCATATGTATCCATAAGAACATCTATTTTTTAGTTTAATTTGTAAATTTTTAAAGTAACCGTAGAAGAACCAGTTGGTTTCAAGATAGTACTAAAATTTTTTCTAAAATTTTAAAATTAATGTGATTTATGTTTAATTTTTCTTTGTTATCTTTAATCATTATTATCCTTACTGTTGTTATTGTTATTATTATTATTTATTATTATTAGATTAACTAATTATCTTTGACTATGTAACGAAGTATAATTGATATAAATTTCAATTTCTAATATGTGTATTACTATTATCTTTAATCTATAAAACGCGATATTACCTACAATGATACATTTTGTCCCAAGTTGACTTACTAAACTGATCAGTATATTTTTTACGATGCATTTTTGTTAGAACTTCGACATTATTCATTATTAAATTATTTTTAATTAATTTAATAAATTTTAAAAATAAAATTGTTTCTCGGATTAACTAATCAGCTAAATTCGATTTCATTTTAACATTTCTTATATTGTATTTAATTAATATTCCTAAATAAAAATATATGTTTATTACCACTATTTCGCTATATTATTATTGAATTCTTTAAATAAATATACTTGATTAAACAATATAATTTGCATAATTTTTAAACCAAAATTGAAAAGTTTACTATTCATGTTTATAATAATTACAAATTTTCAATTAGCGTAAATATGAATTTTTTAATTTATCAATTGCTCTTGCATATTTTTGTTCTTTCTTTTATCTGTTAATGCATTGTACTTAGATTTTTCAATATTACTAGTCTTTAAAATTTCAAGCTAATCACTGTGTCTTGTTATAATTCTACAATAAATACTTTACTAAGACTTACTTACTCCTAATAAATATATTTACTAAGAAACTTGCGAAAACATAAAAACAATATTGCGATGCACTGAGATGAATAGTGTATATCATGTACTATTAATGAGATAAACGATCATACGTAATTAACAAGAATGGTGCTTAATATGACAGAATTAAGATTGGTTTGCTTCAAAGAAAATAATTTGGCTCACCAGAACACAAGGGATTATTGACTGCCGAAAGAATTAACCTGCTTGAAGAAGATACCCTTGTACTCGCTGCCAAGTCTCGCTAGTTATTTTCGATTGTAAAAAGTCAACAACGCGTTCTGTTCATCAAGTCAGTATATCCAATGATATTTGTCGATGCAGAGAGAAGAAAGTATGGTTCTACGTAATTTGGTCATTTTTAATAATATTATTAATGAAAAAGTACTTACTGGTGAACTCCAATATTCAAGAAATGTTTGAACACATGATAATAATTTTAATTGCCGTTGTCAGTAAAATATGTATTAAAAGAAATATACAAATAAACGCGCATTCGTTAAATATATTTTTAAAATAATTTAAAAAATTCTACATCTTGTGCTTCTTACTTGTGCTATATTGGTAATACAAAAACGAAAAAAATTATTTGTTATATCCTACTTTCTAACTAGTACATTACTATGTCATAGTTATTACAAAACTTATGTAAATCATTATTTTTTTAAATTTTCAATGTCATATTAGTTGAAATCAATAAATTTATTTTTATCTATACGAAAAAATTGGTAATAAAAGTATGATACAGTATTAAACATATAAAATAATATGAATTTGTGATGAACAATTAAAAAATTCAAAAGGAATTGCATAATAAGTTTATTTACTAAAATATAAAGAGAAGTCATGTTTTCTTTTAAAATTACTTTCTTTACACGATATGACTTCATTTAATATAATAAAGCTCGATGTAGTGCCATAATATTGCATTTAATAGTATTTAGATACAGAGATACTTGATGCAGCATTCAGTCAAGCTCGATTTATCATCGTTATATACAGCGACGATAGATGTAGAATTCAGTGAAGCTCTCTTCATCCATATTGAATACTGTAATACTTGCTGTTAATACTATTAAAGTAATACTATTGATTATAGTAACAATAAATGCAATAATATTGAAGTTCCGAGCGTTTCTAATTAAATATTTTGTTTCTTCAAGTTAAAAAATTAAATTTTTTTTAAACTATTCGTACTTCTAACACGAGTTGTACAGCATAAGTTAGGACGTTTATTATAAATACAAAATCTTTTCATTAATAAATTAAAATAACATATTTTAATATACCAGGTTAAATAAATATAAATTTAAATTATGCAATAGATATAAAAGATGTACTATCATTAAAGTCATAAAAAGGATTTACCCAAAAATATAGAGCCAAATATAATTTATTAATTATAATAAAGATTATATTATTAAAACAGACACGAAAAAATGTTGATATAGAAAATATATCGATTCTTTTATTACTTACATACTTTATGAAAACCATATATTACTAATTTATATAACATAAAAGGATTTATTAAAAATGATAATATAAAACAAGAGAGTTGATATGAAAGATGATATGAAACAAGAAATTAAGCAGTGAAGATATAGAAAAATGTTTGGTGTGCGCAAAATTTGGAGTCCCTTTTCAAATTTCTTATTTAATAAGAAGAATGTTCTTCACAATGTTAATGTGGGAAGGTTGCAATTTTCAAGTAATTTAAAATAAACTTTTAAAAGAGATGAAGTTTTGATAGCGAAACATAAGTATGGTACAGAGAGTAAATGAAGGGAAAAATACATCCTTAAAAGAAATAATGTCGTAAAAAAGATTTTTGTAAAACCTATGTTGAAGTTTAGTTACTTATACTGTAAATTAAAAAATAGCTTCATAAAAGAGCTGAAGCTCCCCGCTAAGGGATTCAACTTAATCCTTTATCAAGAGGTTTTTTCATTCCGCCGGTAACTGGGCGCTCTCAAATGCAGATTTGGTGATGGCCGATCCGGCTGACCTTTTTTTTTTAGGTCGATCGGATCTCTCCGTAGGTTGGTTATCGCTCTAAAAAGGGCGGTTTGTTCCTCGGGAAGGAGGAACGTGGTGCCGTTCCAATCACCACGGTGGCGTCTTGACGGGAAACTCCGGACTCTCCCTCGGCGTGCGTCGCTTCGATTTCTTTGCTTACCAACTCCCGATGAGTCACCTCTCCCGTCTGAACCCACGCGGCGCTGTTATGACGGGTCGTAGCTATACCAGCGCGCATCAAGCTTTACACAACTAGTATTACAGTTATCAAAGATACTAGCTATAGCTCTTCTTTGATTTTTTAATGAATTTTAAATCTTAGAATAAAAAAAACTTATTTTTACCATCCAGACTGTAAATGCTTTTACGTAGCTTGAATTAAAGGATTTTCATACAATTTTCAAGTAGAAAAATTCATTGAGATGAGTGTATTTTTCTCAAAATTTCTTAAGAGATTAAATTTACAAGAATTCGAAAGTACTACATAGAGCGTTAACAACACAATTTTTGTCAGTTCTAATTTAAATTCTTGATTAAGTGCTCCTCTTTCTTCTTGTACTACTATTTAAAAAATAACATTTTATCACTTCTCGATCTTGTAAGTATGAGTGCATATTGCATTGCTATAATTCCATTAAAAATAAAATGAATTAGAATTACAGCTTTTTATTTTGGTTAAAAGAAATTCAGTCTTTCTTAAGACTAGTCAGAGCAATAGTACTACATCTATCTATGTCTACAGCATTTATTTTAATTTTATATTATCAAACCAATGACAGATAGCGCTATTCACAAAAACTTGTATTTCATGTAATTTAAATGCTTCAGCAAGTGTTCTACTACTTACATGCAGTGAACTACGTAGCGGTAGAAACGACAAATCCTAATTCTCAATATACATATATGAATGTTATTGATTTTATTAAAGATGATTGCAATATATATTTGATGTCATAAATTTTATAATAGGTAGTGGATTCGTCATCGATTAAAAATAATTGAACTCTTAAAATGTTTTTCATTTTTTTTTAAATTGACAGAAAAGTAGACACCTAACTTAACATCAAGGCATTTCTTAAACTTAAATTTTTTAAAAATTAAATGTTTTGCGCTGATATTTTATTAATTTTCAACGATTATACGATATCTTCTTTTGTTGGCCAAGTGATTCATATATCCTTGTGAGTTATACATTGTAACCATGTTAGGTTGATTTTTCAATGTACAATTAAACTCTTATAAAATAAAAATAAAAAATAAACCCAGATACTCCCTTGATCAATATGTTTGACTTTTCCTAGTTTTTGTGCAACTACTCTCATATTATTAATTGCCTTAACTGCATATAATTTATATTATATGTAATATATTAAAGATATATTACAGTATACTACGTTTAAATCAGCAAACAATACTTCGAAAAATAGTAAACACATTACTTTTTGAAGAAAAAACGAATAAAATACATGGAATTCTCACTTTTTGCGTAAATTCTCATTTCTATTATTCTGTATGATATTATTTTCTTGGTTGCTGTTGGTAATCTTTTTGGTAGGTAAAAAAGTTTTAAACGATATTATGTCAAGCATAATTAAATCTACCTGGAAGGAAAGAGTTAATTAATACACCAAACTTAAAAAAATATTTGTAATTAAAACTATATATATATTATACTTACTTTATTATAATGTAGAAATAAAGCTCTGAATTCCTATGGTTTAAGATTTATAATCTCTCTTCGTGATGCGCTTATATAAAAGTTCCCTTTCTATTAATGTTTTACCTCTATTCTTAAATCCCCCAACTTATTGGAAAAATCTCTTTTAACATCCTCTCCAGTAACTTGTTGGTTCTTTACTATATCTTCTATTCCTTTCCTGAAACCATTGCTTACATCTTCTCTCTTCTCGAAGAATCCTAGTGGAATAATGCTAGTGTTCCTAAGTCAATATATCTGTCTTTTTGTGTTGTATATGGCACTCAACGTCATAGGCACTTACTGTTAATTTTTTTATTCGCAATTGGGATCATTCCTAGTTGTGACCTAAAACTATGCTACTCATGTCTAATAGTTACTTTTTAAAAAGACACATCATAAAATGGTTAAATATAATTTTGTTGTTAAATATAATATTGTGCAATGTTAATATTTTCACACATTTAGTTGTCTTTATCAATTTTCATTCAGTGCTTGAAGCCTAAATATTTAGTCATAATATTTCAATTTAACTGTTCTTGAATAAGGTCTACAATTTTTTGTATTTTATAGTTATTTTAATCTGATTATTCTCAGAACAGTCTAATGTATTTATTTCTTTATGATCATGATTATTCAAATCATGATTATCTCATTATTCATGATTTTATAAATATCAATATTACCAATGAAGTATATAAATTTATCGGTACCAATATATAAATGCTTACATTTTTTGCTTTTATAATGTTTATCTAATGCGTATCTAATCTTTATGTATTCATAATGAAATCTATATAATAGTATCATTGATAAATCTAAAACACTAATAATAACAATAATAATAATGTTGTCATATTTATTATAACTTTTAAAAGGTCGAAGAGATTTTCATCAAATATTGCTGTTATAATTCGACTTAGTAATGTAAGCCTCTACTTTATAACATCCACTCCATTTATTAGTAAACTTAACATCGACATGTTATTAAGCATTAATTTAGTAAGCTTTTTCTCAACTACTTTTTGGTTTCTCTATATTTCTCTATTAAAGTCTATTTAATCTTTTAGGCTTGACTAAAGAGAAAATTTTAGTACTTTTTAAGCTCTTTTTAAACGAAATCTATATGTAAGTGTTGCTTTACTGCATACTAATGTATTAAATTACACTCTTTGTTATATAAAGTTGTCATCGGCTTCTGTTACTTATATTTCGGTGGATTGAGGTGTTATACATAGGATGGTAGAACCTTATACTCGTTTTTTTTCTGGATTCTCTAGATCTACTTAAAGAAGGTATCTAATTGGATTATTATCTTGAAACATGCATTGCATCAATGTTTTTAAACCACTTAAAATTAGCATAAGGTAATGATTACTTCATTGCCCATTCATAAAAATTATTAACATGATAATATACAAGACAATTTTTTTCTGCGTGAGTTTTATAATGCTCACCAACATAAAGATTATTTATATAGATCAGATTCATACTCGCCGATATTGATTGTAACAATGACTTATACCACCCCTAATACCATGTTTAATAAATAATAACATATTAATCTTTATAAGCGATTCTAATTAAATTTTAGTAAACTTCAGCATCTCGTCCATATCTAACAAAGAGTAGATATGGACTGTGATCTGTATACATATTAATACCGCACTTTATTATTAATAACAACCAAATGTACATTCATACACAACACGATATATACAAAACATGTTCAATATCAATATTGACTCGGAGCATTTTTATCTACATTATTTAATAAAATAATATTTAAGTATGAAATATGCAACGTTGAAACTCCAATCAAAAATAAAAGTATTTAAAACCTAAATTTTTTTTAAATCCGCTTAAACCATATAATCATCATACAAAATATATAAAAAAAATAATTTAAGCACCGCTAAAAAAAATATTTATTATGAGATGAAAAATTCAAATATTAATGACTAAAAATTCTTTGATTCCACAAAGTATTATTAATAACAATCATTTAACGTTACTGAAGGATAAAAAATTGTTATAAAGAAAATTAAGATGTGCTTTAGCTCTTCTTTGATTTCAATAATAAATTTGAAATCCCAAAATGACAAAGAGCAGGTTTTCTCGTTTTATCGACATTTTTACTGTCTAGACATGCTGTAATGTAGGTGTAAGAGAATAATATTCATACAACTGCCACGTGTGAAAATTAATTGAGATGAGTGGATTTTTTTCAATATATCTTACGAGTTTTATTTAATGTATCAGAGAGTATTACATAGAGTATTAGTCACTCAAGTTTCGTCCACTTTAATTTAAATACTTTAATGGATGTTCCTTTTTCTTCTTATACTAGTATTTATGGAATAGCATTCACATCACTTCTCGATTCTCATTCATCACTTATCTTCATCAATATACATCCATCCAATATTTCGAATTAATAGCTTCTGACTTTGATTGAGAGAAAACAAATCTTTATTTTTAGATCTATCTCTTTAGCATTAAGTTCATATTTTTTAACACCAAAAAACTTATAGATGGTGTTAATAACTAATTTTATATACGTTAATACTGCTTTTGCAAATACTGTAAGTGTACCACATAAAAGCAATGAACAACGTGAAGGAAGAAGTGATACATCTTGATTATGAATGAATCTAATTGCTATTTACTAAATGTGATTGCAATATATGATTGATATATAAATGATGTGTATGAATTTCACAACATCCAGTGAATTCGTCATAAGTGACGAACGTCTGAACTCTAAAAAATCTTCATTGTTTTTTTTATATTGATCGAAAATATAAACACCTTACCTTTTAATAAGAATTACGAAATTTAACTAAGATCGATAACAATTAAAAGAAAAGTGACATTTTATGGAGATTCGATGATCTTATAATCTGTCAGTATGGCAAGGAAAACGCATGAATTGTATGCACTCGACGTTCATTTATATAAGCCACAGATGGTGTGTTGTACTCGACTCTTAATGCGTTAATATTGAGATTTGAAACCGATAAATCAGAAGTGTGTATAACATTTTTTAAAAAAAGAAGTTGAATGAATCCTATCAGTCGGCTTTTCGAATCTCATGGTTAAAAATTCATTCCGCCACTACACTGAATCACACTACATAAAATATTATTATTCGACTTCAGAGAAAACGATATCTCTTTAGATGATAGTATATTTTATAGATATTTATCTGTATCTTTAATTTCATAAATACCAGTTAGTAGAGTGAATACTTTATCATGTGTATAAAATTTATTGTTCCGTTAATCAATATTCAGTGTAGCATTAAAAGTTCTACTAAACCTAGCTTATAATTATTATTTGCTGGAAGTTCAATAGAAGGAAAGTAATTCACTTCGAGAATAAATGAAGTATACGAAAGACCTAATGTAATCGTTACATATCTTATTTATAAAGTAATTCTATTGAATTTCAATAAACTTCAGCATCTTGTCCATGTCAAACTAGGGGTAGTGAATGAATAAGCTGTATACCTTTAGACATTTATCATCTAGGCGTTTATCAACGAAAAGAAGTATATCAGTCTTTAAATATAAGTTAAAGTATTCTCCTAAAGATTTTAAATTTAAAGATTCCACCCATTTGTTAGAGGTCTATAATTAATTACTATCTATATATATTATATACTATCTGTATATAATAATTACTATCAATGAAATTACTTATTTCATTATGACGCAAGCTATTTTTAATCTGTTATTTATTAGGTAAATTACTTGATTTTAACTATCACATGTTGAAACAAAATCATAATGAAAACACTTTTTCTCTTAAGTTGATTTATCTGATTACATGAATAATTTTTTTTAATTAGCTGACTATAATATTTAATTAGATAAGGTAAGATAACATCTGATAAGCTGGTCATAAAGCGGATAGAATCAATAAATCTAAAATTAATATAACTGCTTTCAATATATTTCGTAAATGAAATATATTTCTTTTTAGTCTGACGAAAGAGTGCAATACATTCTATAAATCTTACAGCTATTTTCTTAATGAATAGATAAGAATTGTAACCTATCAAGTTGTAAAAAATGACTAGTATGACGTTAAAATAATTATAGTTGATATTATACTCATTAAATGCTGGATCTTGATATCTGCAACAGAAACTGCTTCACATAATTAATCAATATATAATTTAATTTTTAATATTAATAACTTATTCTGTTAGAGATGATAATGATCTCGAACTTTCATATCGTTTAGGGAGAACACATATATACATAAAATACGTAAAACGCATACGTAAGATGATTTAGAAATTATAAAAGAAAGTTGTAGTAGCCAATAGAGGTGTTTTAAGGAATGAATAACAGTAGTAAAATGGAAGCTCATACGTTGTAAATCTTCATACATCTATTTTACATCAAGATGTACCACACTGTAATTTTTCAGAGTTTCTAGAGATTTTCCAATCAGTTTGTTTCTTAAGCATTAGCTTTTTCTTTCCAAACAACCAGAACAGTAGACAGTGCTTTCGAAAATAGAACAAAGTATGAATAATATGATGACTATAAATAAACCATTCTAAACAGTTTATTTCATGCTCACAATACTTTCATTGAAAAATTGGAAAACAAGTTATGGATTAAAAAAATTATAAAAAACGATATTAATCTCGAAACTCATAATAGTCCTTCTTTAGGAAAGTTATCTGGAAATATGAATATGTATTTTTTACATCAGAAAATGTATCTTTTTATATGTAACTTCTTCATATAAAACTCTTAAATGAGGAAAAAGAAATGATGAAGAAAATATTTGCGTACGTAAAAAGCTGTACTCTATTAGCAACACAGGCTAACCGTAAACAATAGCAAAATTAAAACATGAAAAGAAAAAATGTACAAATTGAAAGAAATGCTTCTACTGCATAAGTTATAATTATATAATATTTTAAGATGCTTAATTACTTAAATAATTCTAAATTAGAAATTGTAGGTGCGAAATATACTTTATTAAATAAAAAAATGTATTTTTTTTAAATATTTATTATATCTAATATATAAAAATTATCAATTATATAAGCAAACAAAATAAAATGTATTTGTTTAAAAAATCTTTATAATTAATACTATTTTGTATGTGTTCGAACGCGCTTATACATGAAGAGAATAAGATAAAGTACGTATAACAACCTTGTTCACAGTGTATATAAGCATGCTAGAGCTATACAAAGAGCCCACAGCGTTTTTGCTCAACAAGAGTATGAGTGCACAAAAACGTGAAAGAGCGCTCCCGGCTGACCCGGCTTGGATGGGTTGGCATCTGACCAGGTTCGCGGCGGGTGGAGGAGGCGTGATGATACAGGGGCGAAATGAAAACGACGTCCTTTTTTTCTTAATATTACAATTAAACTATTTTTATTCAATTTAGATCTATAGGTATTTTATTTTGTGCTACGCTTATTGCTTACAAAATATCACTGTTCCTTTTCTCAATCACGGCGGCGATTTATACACTATATTTAGTCGGCAAGGGATTTTATTACAAAATAATTCCGGTAGCACTCGATACATTAGCGATGATTATTATTACTCTTAAGTTCTATAAAACTCGGTGGTAGCTTACACTTTAACTGCGACGGTACACAATAAATATGGCGCTTTCTTACATAGTAGACAGCGGTATTTTAAAGATTATTATATTTTATAAGCGTTACAACGGCGATAATTATCAAAAATCTTCATTAATTACAGCGGCGAGAATTTTACATCTTTTAGTCAAGTTACAGCTAGAAGAATCGGGCCACGTGGTTCTTTTTTCTGGGCGCGTCAAGCAACTACATCCACTGGGTTCCTGGTTTGTCAACAGTCTACACCAGGATGCTGCGCACCGTCAGGCTGTACGGCATGGAGCGCGCTGACTGGCTGTACTTATTGCAAATGCACCTACAGGCTGTATTTCCCAGAGTTTCTTGATTTCTCGACAGACTGCACGAGAATGCCGTGCGTCGACATCCTGCATGGCATGGAGCACACTGATTGTCTGCACTCCTTGGAAACGCGCCGACAGGCTAGGATCTCCTCGGATTTCCTGGTGTTTCGACTGACTACACCAGAACGCCGCGCGCTAACAGGCTGCACTCTTCCCCGCATTACTCCCTTACCCGGTTTTTACATTTGCCCATATCTTTAGGGCTTGCTGTCCGCTCGCACACTGTTCCGCACTTGAATTCCCATTGACTTTACACTGTCTTCCACATTCAATCCCACACTTTGGTTCACACTATTCTTACCCCGCGAAATCACCTCCCTTTATTATCTAAAGAGAGTTTTTTCTTTCGGTTTTCCATTCACCTTCTAGCGGATGAAATGCTCGCTCAAGCTCACGGAGGGGCGACCCCGTTTAGTCCCTGCTCTTACGACGGCTAGCGACGGGGAAAACCACAAAAAACGCATACTCTTGCGGCAACGCCACGCCGCGCGCGCTATTTCTCACTCATACACATGCCGCTTTATGCACACATTCACCAACACACTCTATTAGATTTTAGAGCTATCTTCTTCCTTCTTCCTTTCCCGGATCTTCGCCCGTGATGTCACCGCAAGGTCACAACAAAACCTTTCATTTAAATCTATATAAAATTTGAAATTAGCGAAACTTTCAAAATATATAGCTTTATCGCTTTTATTACGATATATATAATCCTGAGTATTCTAAATCCATCTGAATCATCCAGGTAAAAGAAATGATTCTCGGTAATGATATCCATTGTCAAGTAAAGCATTTCGCATAGATTCTCCTGGAAAGCATGAAATTTTTGAAATATTTGAATAATTTAGTAAATTAAAACTAATGATTAATTATTAATATTATAATTTAACTTTCTCGCAGTTGTTGTGCAGTTTCTCTCGAATAATCATTTGCATTTACGTGGTGCTCCCTCAAGTCTCCAAAATCCAAGTATCGCCGCTCCAATTACCATACAGCACTTCCTCACCCCTTCGGCTCGATTTCACGCCGCGCTAATGGACGGGAAACCGATTTCCCGACACTCTACCCCAAACAACGCCGCACCAATCACCGAAGCAATGCTTCCTGCCGTAGCCATGCCGCTCCAATTACCGCGATGGCGTCTTGAAAGGAAATTTCAGGCTCTCCCTTCGTGTCGCTTTAATTATATTTGCTATTGACTCCCGGTGAGTCATTTTCTTCAGTCCGAAGCCACACGGCGTGATCATCGTAAAATCAGTAAAATCGCATCAAACTATTCCGTCATTACAACTAATTATTGCACCTGTTACATAATCACATTACAAGGAATCGCCATGTTTTCTGTAATATTTATACTTCTCATGGTGATACGTGCCTATTTAACATTCAAGAAATCACTTTTCATGAACATTTATTAGATAGTGCTGACATGGATACAGTTTTAATTATCTTATTTGATTGAAGTATATTCCTTTTTTTCTTGGGTTTCTTCTTATTTTTATCTTAAGATTTATCGTAATTATTAGAGCATAGGGTGTCGCTTTCTCATCTACATCTACGAAATTTCTATATTCAGCGGTTCTAACTTGAATCATCAAGCGCAAGATGTTTAGCTATTTTAGTACCAGGTCTACAATATTAATACCTTTGTACATGTAATTCAATAGGTAGCTCACTGACAAGTTCATTAGCAGCCCCGTCAATTATGCTTTAATAGTTGCACGATCAAAATAAATTTCAAGCAGCATCAAATCAGGTTGAAAATTGTATATATTGACTATATATTATATATATTACTTTGTATTACTACTTCCAGATAGTATTCTGCGAACTTTTTAATTGTGGTAAAACTAATATCTATTAGTTTATTATTACCTATTAGTCTATTAGACCTCATAACATCTAATGGACTTAGATTTGAAAATATGTATGTTTATTCAAAATCGTTAAATAATTCAAAGTATCTTGAGAAACTATTCAAATTTGTGGAGAATATTCAATACTTTTCTTTTAATAACCGTGACACTGTAGTATTTCCATATAATGTTCTTCGTAACTTAATCATAATATTTGATGATATAACTTTTGAAAAACAAGACAATGCAAGAACATTTTTATACAAATTGATATCAAAATGTAAATTTTTTTTACCTATGTAAATCATATTTGTAAATTATAAGACACCTTGTAAAAAGATATTATAAATTTAAAATTATTATTTGATTAATATTTCAATAAGATGACGAAAATCTAAGCATGCATACGAAGATAACGTAATTTTTATTGATTTAATTGATTTAATTTTTAATCATCATATTTGTATATAAGATGTATATTTACTTTTTAAAAATACATAATATGCAAATTAATAAATTATTTACAGTGATTATAAGTAATATTCTTCAAATTTTCAAAATTATTTGTTTATACATAGATTCTGATAAAAAATATTATAAAAACTTGTAATTCTATATAAAATTGAATATTACCAATACAACCATTTTCAACTTTAACCGACAATAATACACGATTGTATAAGAAACATCTTTAAAATTGTATTAAAGGAGATTTAATAAACATCAAGCTGTAAAAGCTAAGAATAATAGTGACACTCATTCAGTTCGATATACGTAACTTCAAATTTATAAAGTGGTATAGAAATTTCTCAAAAAACGGTGTTTTTATACGCATTTTTTATTCGCTTCTTGTAGTTATGTATTATATACATTAATAGCTTTGATTACGAATGGTAAATATTGACGAAATTTTAATACTTAATATATTTTTAATCTTATCAAGTAGTGTCTTAAATCTTAATATTTAAAATATTTAAAAATAGATGCATGTCATAAATATAAAAAAAAATTAATAATTAAATGAATTTTTAAAACAAATTTATAAATAAATCTAATGGTAGATTATATTTATTGTGACTTTTTATAAATAACAAAATACAGCAAAAGCAATGAAATCTGTAAAAAGTGTCGTGAGAATACTTAGTTGAAGTATGACTATTGCAAGAAGTCCGAAATAGACCAAATCAGATAAGCATGATTTAAAAAAAATGGAGAATCAAAATAAAGCAATGTAATAAAGAGTATAATATACTATTATCAAAATAAAATAGTAATTATGGCTTCACACTTATGTATTTGATTAAGAATTGTAATTAATTTAAACTTTACAAGTTACTGTAAAAATTTACATTTAATATGTTATTCTTTACGAGACCTGTTTAACATTTCACAATAAATTATAGTACTTTTTCTTACGTATAATCGCAAATAATCTTACCTAAAATTTATCGGTACTTTAAACAATAAATTGGTTACGTAGTAACATAATACTTAAGCAAATAACGGTGAATTTTATGATAATTTTTATTTAAATAAGGGCATAAGTTTTTCAAAAATATTGAGTATAAACATCAAAGAAAATATCAGTGTCGTTATGAAATAAGACATTCATGTACGAAAATTAGAATAAAATTAATTTCTTCTATGATTTCTTTCTTAGATATACTGTTCATAAGTACATGTACTATAAAAGCTGAGACTAAATATAAAGCTAGAATAAATCACTTAAACAATACTTATAAGTACATCATAATGAATCCATTACCTAAAGATAAATAGTAATATTTAAAAGAATTGCTAATATTTAAAAATATTGACAAACAAAACAGTCAGTGCGTGAACTCCTCGAAAACGAGAAAATTGGAAATCATCAATCGTCAGAATTTTTTCGTCGCGTTAACAAATTAACTATATCATTAGTTTAAAAAAAATTTGTAATTACAGTTAATGAATGACATCCAGTGTTTGATAACTGACACGAGGAGAACGAACTTGGAATACCTAAAAATCGTAGATTAAACATATTAGAGCAGAGACAAAAACAATATTCTAAACGACGCAAATATGCAACTATTGACAATGCTGAAAAAATTTAAATTCCGAACAGATACTAATTCCTAAGTGCTGGATAAAATACAACGTAGGAACGAAAATAGTAAAAATTTTAGCCAAATCAAATAACGCACAAAAAACACTAGAGATAAGGTTTTTACTAATATCATTATTGGTATCATGAAAGATCGATGAAATTCCGTTCTTCTTATACTTGAAAAATGGCGACGAGACAAATGCATTCATAATTTAGTTTTATAAAATTGCTACACAGGATTTACTTGTATATTACGTAATTATTTATTTGAAATACATAACTTAAATATTTGTTATATAATTCAGTTATCTGCTTAGTTTTAATCGTAACACTATTTAATACTTAAAAATAAAAAGTAGTAATTATAATTTAAGAAATTTTATAAATTATATGCGATAATATACAATTTAAAACCTTCACCTTGCTATTTCTTTAGATACATATTTGATGCAGTATTTCTCAAAAACATATATATATTATTATTATTTTGTAGAGCTTAACTATCGCACCAATCCCTAGAACAGAAGCCTTAAATTGTACATGAAGATCTGTTAAATAATACAACACGAATTAAATATACAATTTTAGTTTAATTACTATAACAGTTGCGAAAGAGAGAAAGAGTGCAGTATTATACTATTTATCAAATAAATCGTTGGATACGTAGATCCATTCCCCTTTTCCCATTGTGTTCACGACTCTTGGATCCTCTAAATACATGGTTCGTATCTTCGATAATTCCTATATAATTTGAATGGTTTCCGTTTTTTATGGGTGATATGGAGAAGAATGTTCACTTTAGTGGATGACGGAGCACTACCCTTAGTTCAACTTTCTTCCTCTATTTATGAGATTATCTATTTACGGCTTTACCATTAATAAATATTGCATTACAAATAACTAATTATTTGTAATAATAATTCAGATCCCACATTTATTAACTATTTATTTCTATAAAATTTCTTTAACATACAATTTTGTTTTAAATTAAAAATTTTATAAACTGTACATTATCAAATAATACATAAATATTTAAAACATCGCGTGAATTTGTTTTCTAATATATTTTCATATATAAAAAATTTAAGACTTATATACAACACAAAACAAAGCTATTTCTAATATTAATAGATTTTAAGTATATTTATAAGCATCTCTGTTTTATTGTTATTATTTAAAAAATAAGATATTCATATTATTTTAAATAACTAATTTTTTCTAATAAAAATTTAATTAATATATTTATTACATCAAATTGTATCAATAAATCAAAGTAATTATATAAGTACTTTTAATGTGTGCCAGTTTTTCTATCAAAATAACAAATGATATTTTTTAATTAAAATTGAAAAGAATATCAACAATAACAAAAATTTAATTTTAGTTACATGTATTTTACTGAAACTCATGTACTAAACAAAACTTTAATATAATCTTACATTCAATCACGCTTCGAAAACAGTTGAGGCTTGTGTTCAACCAGCATGAAATTGTCTTACGACTGACAAAGCTATAGCGTAGTTCTTTGACCCGAAGCGTATGTTTTAGAAAGTCAAAACGCTATAATATATACTATTTACTAACATACTAATATCTCTTAGAATTTCATAATAAATTATTTAATAAAGAAATACACATAGCCAAAATTTTTAAATTTATCTTAAAATTTTATTTCAAACTCTTTGACATATCGTTAATTACTGAACATTTAGATTGTTTACAAATAGAAAGTTACAAAAATGTATCTTTCATAAAACTGTAGATACACAACAATTTTCATGCTTCGTAGTTGCATAAATACATGATCTAATACTTACGTAGAAAAAGCGTGTACATTTATACATTACAAGTATAATTACAAATTTCATTATTTTTAACCTACATTTATTTGAAATATCTTCATTTTTCAAAAAAAAATAGAAGAAAATTACAAAACAATACATTACATTACAAAACAATACATACATTACAAAACAATACATACATTACAAAACAACAAAATAGATTAAATTGGGAAGAATGAATTTTTAACAATTTAATTCTATTCCATTCTTTTAAATGGCAACGCGCGATAATGTTTCGTATATGCCACCGAAATATTTTAATTGATAAAAAAGTAAAAAGTAAAGATCTCATTGTGCATCTTTATGTAAAAATTGAGAAAAACAACATTATGACATCAGGTGAGAAATCAGAATCAATAGCGCAATGATTACATCTAATTATATTAGATATAATAATTATATCTTATAATTACTCTATCGTTGATACTTTGAGCATAATGCGTACTTGCGTTTAAGCAAAAAAATTTTCATGCCAATATGTTACATTTAGATTGTTGCATCTTTCTTAGCCTGAATAGTTCTGTGATTTAGTTTTCGTGAGTGCATATATCTGCCCCAATAATGGTTACAAGTACATATATAAGTAAACACCTGTCATTGATACGTATCAGTGATGAATCAGAAATATCACCAGCCAATATAAAAAGTACGAGTCGCACTGTTCAACCAATTTTTTCTCCTTCTTTCCTCTATTTTCTGAAAAAGGATTAATAAGAAGACCATATTTAACCAAATTTTTTTTTGAGAGGCTGTTTTGTACTGCTTTTATCTTACAATATTGCTGTTATTGTTATTCTAATTATTGGTATTATTTATTCTTACTTACTTTATTCAGTTGCTTTTAATATCTTGATAAAATATCACACATATCTAGAAATTTTACCAAGATTCAAAAACTTTTTTACTTTTTTAAGTGACTTAATTTGCGATGTACAGCTTTCTAAAACTTTTCATTAATGACAATAACCGAGACGTTGAAATTTTTCCAGAAATTCAGGTTCTTTTAATTAAAAAATATCTATCGAAAATAATTTTATTTATAAACCAATCAACTTACATTGCTTTGTATATATAAGCAATTTTATATTAAGTAAATATAGAATGCACTGAATAATACACTAGTAAATAGAACTAATGCCGAGAGCGCAATGAACCTTTTGTACATTTATTATTGTACAAAAATATTATTTTGTAATAGAAGGAATCTATATTTTTGATAAAATATTGCATTAAGATACTATCTAAGTTTAAATATGTTAGAAATTTTAGCTTGGCATATTAAATTACTTCTTTATCTATCAAATCTTTAATGAAACAGATATAGTAAAGATTAAAACCTTATTTATTTCAATATAAAATAATTTATAAAAAAGACCTGAATTTCATAAATTTGTTTAGATGAATTTGGATTTTTGTAAAAGAAGTGTATATAATGTGCTATATAATGTAGAAAACTTGTTTTACTTGAAAATTAATCATAGAAAACTGAACGTTGCTTGGTCAAAATTTATTCGAAACGTCTCTTAATGTAAAAGCCTAAAGTTTAAAGAAGAATATAAAAGCAAAATAGAAATCTGATTAAAGAAACGAGGAAGTATAAAAATAAATAATTATAAAGAATCAAGAGAAAAAACCTGATAAAAATAAAATATAACAACTGAATCAGTAATTTACTTTAAAGTAATTTTATTTATCATGGTAACAACGACATAGTACTATAAAAGAAATGTAAAGTTAGAAACTAGTAATGCTTGCTACGGAAATATGTAGTAAACTTAATTAGTAAAATTAAATAGATAAACGTGATTTCAATTTTAGTCACTTAAAATAAGTTATAAATATAAAGAAAAATAATTATAAATACAAACTTTATCTTAATTATGTATTATTTCATGAAAAATGTTATATAATTTTCTTTTAAGAAAATTTTTTAAAACACAGCTAAATGTTTAACCTTCTATATCACTGATTCATTTAAAATTTTTAATATGAATATACGTCGCGTTTAAGTTTAGTTCTCTGTTTCAACAAATTTTTGTTAAAATATTCTTTTTGATTATATAAATATATCTATTATATATCTATTATATATCTATTATTATATATATATATATATATAATAATCTGTTCAGTAAAAAATTATAAAATTTATAAATGCAAATTATAATAAATTTTTCAATATACTCTATATAATATGGGAGTATTATATATCCTATATAATCAGATTAACATTTTTTTTTAACTATACACTAAATTAATTATGTTACACCTTTAAATAAGACTTGAAAAAAATTTTTAAATAATATTTGAATAATTTTTAAAATATTTTCTTATTTTAAAAAAATATCTGTAAACTAATAGAATTTTATAATAATTGAAAACATTTTATTAGATGTAAGCTGATCTTGTATATCTACAAAACGGATATTATAAATTTATGAATGTATGATATCTATTTCCTCAACTCAAAAAAAACTATATATAAAATTATACTTTCTTCATAACTAATACATTACAACTTTTCAAACTAAAAATTTTCTTATCGGAACATAATTTATTACATAATTTTTGTTCATTCACTAATTTTATGTGTTTAATAATTATTATTTATAAGACTTACTCATAATTTCTATTATTTTAAGAAAATAAAAAATCTATTTGATTTATATACATTTTCAATGTAATTAGGAATAATAAGTAACTACTTCAATGAAATATAACTATACTTTTTTAATCTAATAACTAAATCTACAAAATAATAGATTAAATAATCAATATTTAAATTTTATATTATTTATGATGAATAAGATTTGATAATAAAAGAAAAAAATTTAGTATAATGGATAAGGAATAAGGAAAAAATGTTGATGTGGAGTATAAAGATTGCACGATCTTGCAAATTTCTTTACGCGATTCGATTTCACAGAAAATGTTTTGCCCCTTCTCTTACATACTTTACTTAGAAAGCGCGTTTGACACTACACTGCAACATTTTTAACAAATATTTTTCATTAAAACTGTGCTCTCCCACTCACTCTACCTTTACCTCTCTTCGTACAAGCCTTGACTGAGTACAAAGGCAAAGTCTTTAGGTGCAGATCTAGACTAACGATTCTCAGGCTAATTAAAACATATTTCATTGGTTTTTATTTAATAAGTTTCTCTTGTACTTCTACATAGTCTAAGAGGACATCATTATATCTTCTTTTCAAATAAACATATAATAATATATATCTTTACCCTGAAACTTTTCCTTTTTTAAACGGAAAAATTGTTTTATAATTAATAAAATATTAAAATAATAAAATAGTTTAATATAATAAGTTAATAGTATTAATAAAAAAGTGTTGGCAAAAATTTAATTAAAAATTGTTCATAGAAAGAAAGGAAGTGATTTTTCACTCTTTGCGAACATTAAAAATACTATTATCTTCTTAGACGAAAGTTGGCAAGCTTTCTTACGTTTATCGGGAAAATCTGCAAAGAATTTTTTCTTTTCAGGCATTTAAATTCTAATTAATTACCCAACAAAAAGTTTTTTCTTATAAATAGGATTCTTTAATTATTGTATATTATTTATTTAATTATTATATTATTGTACTGCAAAATTAGGGTATAACTCAATCAATGAATTCGCTTATAAATATTATCTATTTTTCGGTGCTGAGACTCGCTTTAACACACGAACATGAAACACAAAGAAAGCGTGTGAAGTTATTTCAAGATTAAAATGTAAAAATTAAATGAAATTCTTTTATAATTTTATTTATTACAAATATATATATAATTTATCAATATAAAGTTGACGAATTATTAGTTTTGACTATTATTAGAAGTTGACGAATGAAAATTTTGAATCATCGTAAAAGATATTTGTATCGCTTTTTAATATTTAATTATAATTGACATAAGTAATGTCATAAGTAATGACATAAGTAACATAAATTATAGTTAAAACAAATTAAACTGAAATTTGATAAATTTTGATTAAATCAACGAATTAAAGTAATGTTGAAAGGATGTGGTTTTGCAAACGGTCAAAATATTTCGAATGTTTATAAAATTTCTACTTTGTTGAAGAAGTGGAATTTTTAATTTGTTAAAAATGAAGGAAAGAAATAACAAGAATATACAATTTCAAAATAATCATTCGTAAAACTTATTCTTCTCAAAATAATTATGTTCAATATTCAGACTATAATTAACTTAATCGAACTAATTGCATAATGAAATGAAAGGACCAAAACTCTCCAAATTAGTAATATATTTATTTACTAAAAAAGAGGAAAATAACACAAGTTGTTAAAATTTAAATAATATTTTTTTAATTTATTCATCTATTAATAATACTGCCTCAAAGTCAATTTCTTTTTAAATAATGAATTTCTAATATATACATATATATTTATGAGATATTTAATATATCGTATGTGTAAAAAGACAAGTGTTATAAATGGATCATAGACAATACGATTTAAAGCTATCAAAAAAGCTTTATAAAATAAAATCTACTCTAATAAGTATAACCTGCCACGAACAAGTAAATATTGAAAAGTGCTTTAGCGTGTTTGTATGGTCATTTTGAACCTACATTTTAAATTTATCATTATTATGCGAAACTGTTCGTAAAAGTATACTAGTAAGTACCTCTAAATTTGTGTGTTATGGTGACTTATTAATTTTGTTTCTATATAGAGAAAATTTTGTAATAACAAAATAAATTGAATAGAGATAATATTATAAAATCTTAATTATAAATATTATAACTTGAAAGACTTATACATAAAGATTAACAAATTATTCCATCATAATTATTAAACAATTTCCTTCAAACGTTTTTAATGTTTATAATCAACTTATATTTCACCCCACATTTAAGATGTTTAAAAACATTTTTTTAAATAATTTCTTACACAAAAGTTTAATTTTTAGATAATTATATTCGATGTTTTAAGAATGAGTGGGTAACTTATTATGAATTTTATTAGGTTTTTCCTTAATACTATTAAATAACCTAAATCTTATAAAATTGTAGTCAAATTATATTATTAAAAGTTTAAATTCATCGAATAAAATACTAAAAAATATAATAAAAGCAAAAAAATTAATTATTTTTTAGTTTTTTATTTTCTATATTTTTGTATTTTCTATATTTTTATAAAATGTTCTTTATTCAATTATTTTTCACTGTAAATATTTATTGACATAGAGCAATTTATATTAAAAATCTTGTCAAATAATGTTAGTTTCAATCGCACGCTGTTCTTCATTATTGATACGAATGACCAAAGCAAGAGAACTTTATAATTTAAACTACTCTTTGTTTCAATGCACATGGGTCTCATTTGATTTTAGAACTAGGTAGAGTTGATATTTTGCAGAATATTCTATTTCAATATTTTCCAATACGTATACTAGCTTGAAATATCCACTAATACCACGTATTATATACTTCTTTGCTATTCATCCATACGACGAAAATTTTCCTGTTTCATTTTGTGTCCTTGAACGAGCCTTTGTATGGTATTCGGAGAGCTTCTCTCACCGTGTGGCTTCAGATAAGTGATACACCCAGTACATCTTTTACTTTCTTAAAAACTTGGGTAACTGTAGTTATGTAGCTACAAATATTTTCTCTTTTAAGTTTCCCTGTCTATATCTTTACTGTCCTCAATATATAAGTTCTATAGAAGTTTAGTATATCAAGGAATTGCCGCTGTTTGGCTTATTAGGCTACGTGTACTCTTGGGTGTCAAAATATTGCGGGTATTAAGCGGATGTCCCAGAAATCTACAAGTAGTATAGATCTATAGCAGTTTGATCTTACCGAAAAGGCATATTGTTGAGTTGATAACGATATCCTTGTCGTTTTATCGTAAGAAACGGTCCTGCTGAAGAAATCCTGGTGTGGAAGATCGCGGTGTTCCTTCTCATTGTCTGAGGTCACTAGAATATCATCAATGTACGCATAATAAAAAACCATCTTGCCGTGCATCTTATCGACGAAGTTTTGGAAGGCTTATATCTTGTTTTATAATCCGAAGCTTATGAACAGAAATTAGAGTAGACCTAATAATATTGTTACACCCATTTGTATATGTCCTTAGTGAAATTGGTTAAACGTCCGAATCAGGTTGATCTTCGAAATAATTTTCTTGTATTAAAACATTTACACAAAAACCTGCACTTAACATACGAAATAATAACCCAATATTGTTTGCTCGTTAAGGTTAAGATAGTTGCTAAACATTGTTTTGAGTCTTTATCTAGCAGCAAATCCAAAAGTTGGAAAACATTCCGCACCATGCCCAAGCAAAGCATTGTCTTAAATTGCATCCGTGCGGTGATTAGCTTGTCAGACATGAAGCAAAGTGGCCTTCTATTAGCAGGTGATCTTCGCGTTGTACATAGAATAGATGTATTCTATGTATGTTCAAAGATAAAATGCAAATTATTCGAATACATTACTTGTTAATTTGTTGTAACTTTGAGTAACAATTATTGATATGTTAAAGAGAATTTTCTATATACTACTTTTATTTTCTTTTATTAAGTTAACTTTTGCACGATAATAAATACTCGATCTACAGAATTTGTTACAAGCCTTCAGATAGCTAAAATTTAAAAACAGAGCAAAATTGCAAGACGTAATCAGAA
This sequence comes from Wiebesia pumilae, assembly GCA_018907045.1. Lineage (NCBI taxonomy): Eukaryota > Metazoa > Arthropoda > Insecta > Hymenoptera > Agaonidae > Wiebesia > Wiebesia pumilae. The sequence goes on along the minus strand of JACCHZ010000125.1, from coordinate 1,699,874 downwards.
AATTTTACTTCAATTTAAATGAAAATTCTTTTGAATTATATTTTGACTTTCTTCATATATAGATAAGTGTAATTATAATTTAGAATATTTAGCATACGTTTTAAGTAGGAAAAACTGTAAATTACTGAACTTAAAACTTACAACGTATGTAAAACAATACTTCAGAATGCAAATTATTTTCTTGAAAACTATTTGAATCTCATTTTTTCATTTAGGACATTGTATTGTATAATTTTAACAAATTTTCTTGAAAATAAAAAATATGTTAGCTGAAAGTTTTTAAAATATTAAAGAAAAAACTAATATGTTAATAAATTATAAATCTGTATTGACCATTGCCACGAAATAACGAAATGCTTTTTAATTAAATAATATAAATAATCGAATAATATAAATAATCAAGCAAAAAATTTCGTTGATATATTATTTAATACGCATAGAATATTAGTCGAAAGATCGGAAATACCATATCATCAAAGGTTATATCACTATCTTTACGTGCTTCTGTACCTATGCTATCTACTTGGAAGAAGTTTTCAATTGATCTGCCTCCACTTTTTTTTGACCTTTAAGCGCTTCGTATAACATCGCAAATTATGCAGCCATATATACTTGAACAATGGCTTAAATTTCCAAGATGCGAGAATGAAGTTTGGAAGAGCTTTCGGTGGGCAGGAGCTACTGAGGAGGCGATTGCTAAAGCCATCCAAGAAGAAAGCTTAGAACGAGAGCTTTATTTCGCTAAGAGCTCTTCACTTCGAAGGCCTTTAGGAGGATACCTTACGTTCCTTCGAGCGTCATTTTCGGCGCATGGTAGAAGTGCCGAAGTTGACTTTTGAAGTGTTATTCATCTTCTCCGCCTACATAGAGGCATACTTAAATTCCAAGCCGCTGAGATCATACAGTTCAAAGTCGACTGATGTAGCCGCCTTAATGTCAGAACATTTTTTTCATATGTACATCTACCACCAGAGCTCTCAGTAAATTAAACAAAAGCACCTTTCCGTTCGCCTGATGGTGGCAAGTCACTTTAACGAAAGATCACTTCTGAAGTTGAAGGCTCCGCAAGGTACTCCATCAATTGTAGGAACGCTTCACGCTTCGAAGTCACTAAATTTGACGCAAAGTCTTTCGCTATTCCTAAGTAAGTATACACTACGGTGTAGCGTACGATTTTTTTACGACCCACAATAACAATGTTCACAACGTGTTGCAACCGAAAGTTCGCTAACTTCCGGATCATCATGTATTTTATGTATTTGTATTATTTGTACATATTAATTTTAAGTTTAATTTCATGTAATAAACTTTTATGTAAGGGATACCATATATCTACATGCAAGATTATAAACCCCGTAGTTTCCGCTTAAATCGTGGCAACTAAAAATTGCTATCTAACACGCCGTTCGCTATCTTCATTTTTTGTTATTCAAATGTGCTAGTGCCGTTAAGCACAGCTATTTATTATTAATCTTAAAATTAAATCAAATGTTCGAAAAAATCATTTTTTAATTTTAAATTAATTATAAATCATTATTACGAGAAGAAAGAAGACAACTTCTTATTATGACTCGGTTTCTTACTTTTAGGCTTTTCAGTCTCTTAGATAACCAGGATGCTATTAACTTAACTTACCACGTTAATTTGAATTGTGTAATATAGATGTAATTCATATACAGTTGATTAGAAGTTTAAGAGAATGTTTCTAATTCCACCAATCTAAAAAATATACTGTATCTCTTATAAGACAATAAAACTATAATATACAGAATATTTATCACAAGTTAAGCTTACATTAATGAGTAAATCAGTAAACTCATAGAATTGAAATTACCCTTCAAGAAATCCAGCTAGATTATAGACTTTGCCACTTATCTTGCTGCAATTTATTTTTACTTACACACATACTTGATACAGATATTTGTCACTTTTTACTAACGAATGTAGAGCAAATATGGATAACATACTTATCCACTAAGTGTGGATAGCATTACAAGCTTATACTCAAAGATGAGCTTTATCACTTCTTTGAATTCGTAACCAAGTACTAAAAATGCGATTAATTAGTTAACTACTTGTCCAACTGTATTTTAATTGTAAAGAAGATTATCTGAACATTTGATTTTATCTTGCTGTATCTTTTAAATGAAATCGTTACCGACAAAAGTATCGTCGGAATAAATGTTTTAGTGTAGTAACATCTGAAGACATTCTTTTTCATTCAAACTCGAACTAACATAGGAAATGGTAATTGAAAGCTATTGATAATTTCCTTAGAAATCCTCCACCAAACAATGCACTTGTAATGAAGATTCTCTTCGTGTACTCAGATCTGCCAGAAAGTCTTTGTAATGTCCATTTAAAAATGAAATGAAGAAACTATTATAATATTTCAGTCATGTTATTAAGGTGCAACTTAGTATCTTCATGACGGGATGTAATTAGATCTGTCTGTATACGATCTAGGAGTCTTCGAAGACAATGCATAATTTACGGTATCTCAAAACTCCACCTAGGGTATGATAAGATAAAAAACATTTTAAAGTTTAGATTAACAAATGCATTTATTCAGGATATTTATTGAAAATCAAAAATTTGGAATACGAGACATCAAACTTAATATCTTAGAAAAACTTGTACTCTATTAGGAGTATACAGATTATTATTGCTCCGCAGAAGTCTAATAAGAACACTGAGAAAGGATTTTTACGAGGAGAAAGGCGTTTGAAATTACCTTTTTTGTTACGAATAGTTGACAACTTCCTTGTGTATCTACCTACCCTGAGAAGAGCGGATTGATAAAACGTTAAAAGAATAATGTTCAACTACGACGCCCTGATAAGGGCAGTTACAAAGGGATAGAAAAAAAATCAAAGACAATGAATTTTTTCCTCCAAATCAGCCAGGGGTACGTCCTGGTGATGCTGGATCTTGAAAAAAATTGGCCTCTGTACTTTAATGTAACTCCCAAAAGCCGCGACGGCGATAGAGAGAGAGTAGAGAGTGATAGGGAGAGATGGATGTCGAGGTTTGTCCAGTACCTGCTGCAGAGATCCTTCCCGCTTGTTGCTCTTGCTGCTTCTGGGACGATAGCTCCGAAGCTGCTCTATTTCTGCCTTTACACAGATCAGTGCCATTTTAATCGTCCAATAGTTACGCAGCTCCCACACGGAGTGGTAGTTAAGCGAGAAAATTGGTGGCGTCATTTGGGCGAATGTTTCCGGACTCAACACTTGCTCCCCTTTCTCACTTACTCTCCCTGTCGATAAAATCACAGGGATCAGCACGTATCATGTACCTGCCCAGCTCATACAGATCGAGGCCCGTTTGCACGAAAGAGAAATTCGGTGAATTTTTACCAAAAAGTTTCTCTATTTCTCAAAATTACTACAGTTAATCGCTTAATGAAGTAGAGATAAAAAAACTAATGAGCACAAGTAAAAATATACAGTCTGTAATAATACACTCTACCTCTTCTCATTGTGAATAAAGCAATCTGGATGATCATTATTCAATTGATCTCGCATAAAAAACTGTACTGATTGACTCAAATTATGCCATTAATTATGCCATTTTGTGAAATTTGAAATAATATAAAATAATATTAAATAGACTAGAACCTCATACTATTTCACTTTCTTACTCTTATTAAATGCTACCATTCAATCGTACTAACTATCGAAAGTTGGAAAGATCGAAGTCGCTTAATGATTAGTCTCTTGTCTCGCGTATATCGGCATCTAATCTTCACGCCATAATATATGCAAACCATTAGAATCAAATATACAACTCTACCACTCACGTTCGTGTCATCTAGGAGACGATTTACTTTCTCAGCCGAATATGGAGTTATTCGAATAAGTTGCATCAATTTACGGAGAAGATAAAAGTCTTTATCATTTACTAGGGTACTGTCTTTCTAAGGCCTTAGACATACAACATAACTTTTCTGCGGTTTCGATAATTTTTTTCTTTGATGTAAAACGGTTGGCAAAAGTCTATTTCCATGCTTAAAAATGGTCAAATTTGAACCGCACAACCAAGTAGTAAATTGACTGTCAGGTTCAAATAAGTTATAACTTTGTCACCAAATTTCTTCTGAATTATGTTTCTTATTATAGATTACTCGTTTAAAGGCTAATAACTTTCTCAGACTGCGTTTAAAGTCACCTGAGCTCCCCCATGCTTTTTGATAATATAAGTTTCTTTTATAATTAATTTTGTCATGTAATAATTTTTAATAAGACTATTGGTTGCTTTTACCAAAATGTATCAAAGAAAAGTATCAAAATAATCTGCTTGTATTGTTATCAAAATTTGATTTCGTGATTTGATTTCAACGAAACACGTTGATTTTAAAGTAAAAAATGTACACTGTGACGTGTACCAATGTCTGAAAATTTGATCTTTCTTATAAAATTTCGATACGATTGCTACTGAATGGAACATTATCGGATTTCCAAGTGGAATTTTTCATGAATTCATTGAGTAAAATTAACGGATATGTCTCGAGCAGATATAGCTGTATTCTAATCTAGTACAAATTAATTACTGAATCAGACCATAGAACTATCCACTTAATTTTTTTATTTACAAAAGTGAGTAAAATCATTTTAACTATGCAAGCACGAGAGTTGCACATAATTCTAACAGAGGCAATGAAATGATTTTTAACGGCGCGATTAAATTTAAGAACATAATAATTCTGTTTCCACATCATCCACTTGCATTGAATAAATATTATTCAACTTTTTGCGACAGCTGCTTCTTTATTATCACCCACGCTGTTTGAGTGCTCTTCGGGATTTTCTCGTCCCAGTTTACATTGTATTGACACAATTATTGTATTATCATCTTGACTTGTGCAATAAACGGACCTGAAAGACCCAGCCGGTTTTATAAATATGTGATATCTATCAGAATATTCTATTTACTAAACTTTAATTAATTTTCTTTCTAATCAAATTGATTTCTAGAACTGCCTCAGCTAGTCTGTGGGTTTGGTGATTCTCGTTTGTGTTCTATTCTTGCAAAAAAAATCTATCTACACGTGTTAAATTGATCAATTCGTTGCGCAAAATGATTGCTTCTTCTATATATCTGTTCCGGTCATAAAGCTGTTTATGTAGTACTCGTTTTTAAAAAAAGCCGTTTTTCATTTTTTCATCTTTGGTTAATTATTTTCAAACGAGCATTTCCATATTTAGAGCCGACACATTACCAAAAAAAACTACCAATATCTGATATGTTTTTATTTCTTCCCTGTCGGTCTCGCACCATAGTAGTAGCTGTTAGTAACTATCGTTTTTATTCATACTAATTTGCTTAAACATCTTCTTTATATAGGATATTATGGCCACCTAATGTGTGCGAAAATGAAAAGTTATATGCAAACTCGTGTTTTGCATTACAGGTTTCATTTTCAAACAATTGTTCAGCGAATTCCCGCTCATCGTTTTCACGAACACATTATAGATTATTAGGACTTTCGCTGCATTGCTCATGTTTTTGATAAATGGATAATGTGACAAAAAAAATTTTCACGGTTGATTTTACTTTGATGCATCGACACCGTATATCCTACTTATACAGCTCCCCCCATACTTTCTACGTATTTGAATTTAAGTTGTTTATTTTTCGGGATCGTGTGCGATTAGCCTATATCATCGATTTTATTGTTGAAACACAACCGTAAATTGCTCAGTGTACGGATGTCTTCTGTAGCTTATAGAAATATTCTTCTACTTGAAATTGTTTCTCCGGTAGAAACGTTAGGTACTCTACTTTCTCGATTTCCAAAAATTGATTCATTATTTTTTTGCATTTAATTTATTATAAAAAAGCATTTTTAGTGTTTCCATATTGAATTTAATTTGTGTATTCTGTAAAAGATGATCCAACTTAATGTCGTTTCTTGTAAACTACGCCTTGTGTTCTAGGATTTCTAGTTGATATTCACGTAAAAAATTGTAAAATTTTTCCGCGCTTATCAACGCTTGAATGTTTTGACGTTCATTAAAATTCAAGTACACTAATTGAAGTTCTGTTTGAATTTTTATTAATCTTTGTTCTATGTATTGATACGCATTAACTATCAGTAGTATTAAGAAGATTAATTTTTCGTGAAATCTAGTGCAACGTGGATATATTTTAGCAATGGCCGATTCCTTAACCCGCGATATTATAAATAAAAGCTTTCTACCAGCAAGTCAATTGTCTCAGTTGATATTTTTCACATTTTCGCAAAAGGTTTAGAAATAAAATGCGATGGAATCCGCTGTTCAATAAAAGTCTCGGTTTAAGTATTTTGTCATCAAATCCTTTTATATTTATAAATCTATAAATCGCTATATATTTTCAATCTCGATTTTTCTTAATACGGGTTATTTTTCTTTCGTCTCAAAATACATTAACATATTATTTTTTCCCCGCACCTTCTTCACCCAATCCATTGATATTTGGAACCTTGGTACCCTATATTTAAATAATTAAAGCACAGTTTTAAAGTTTATAATTACCCCCTGCTCTATTTCACTTCGAATCCTTTAAACGTATCAAACATATAAAGTCAATATGCACCATAGTAAATTATACAGCTCTTTTCTGTTTTGCAGAATCCTTTAAACGTATCACACATATAAAGTCAATATGCACCATAGTAAATTATACAGCTCTTTTCTGTTTTGCACGTCGTATGAAGCTTGGTTTCTTACTTATTGAATTTACCTTTATTTAAAGGCTCCAAAGCGGCGCTTTCAGTTGTTTATATGTTAAAATTGATTACCAGCACAATTTCATAACGCTATTTTAGACAATCTATAGGCATTGCCAGCATTGCAGAATCTGTTATGAATTCTTCCCATTCGCTTTGAGTTTTTCTGTCAATTTTTAACTGTAAACCGCATAGTAACAAGACGAGCCAATACTCAGTTAGCTTTCCTAATTACTCTAACTCGCGCAAATAAATCTGTATTAAACCTCTTAAATGCCTTAATTAATTAGACTATTCCTTCTTCACGAATGATAACTCCATAAATATGTGCACGCATTTATGTATAATAATCTGTTTATGTAGGAACAATTCTTAAAAAAATCTTACGCGCTCAACGTTTATAATGCACTAATTTTTGAAAACGCTTCACCCGGAAAACACGATTGAAGGTAATATATTTATATACGTTTAATAATTTTGAGTTTTCATGTACTATAGACTTAAAAGAATCGAAAAATTCAACCTATTTGTCGAAAGATCCATAAAAATTTATTAGTTCTATCCGCGGTAATCCAACGTTAGAAAGATTAAACGCGTTCTTAGTGTTTCTCGTTCCCAAAGATTTATTATGTACTTCTCGTACCTGACTGACGACTTCATAATATTTCTTTACGAATTCATCGTAGACTAACGTAGTAATATTAATTACCAACTCTATTTGATTTTCATGTTCTTCGAATTTATCTACCGTCGGGATTAATTTTTCAAGACGAAGCTTTCGCATTTTTGTCCCAAATATCATTATTATTTTAAATGTGCTAAATTTCGTGAGTTTGAATTCAAGACAGAGATGTTCTGTATTCAATTCTTTTATTATTTGACCTATTTTCGACGATCCCCCTCTTTTATTTTGCTTTTAAATTTAAGTTTTTAAAGAGGCTAAAAAAGATAGGAAATCATACACCGATAAATAACAAACTTATTTACATTCTACTCTTTCTATTAATTTTCAATTCACAGTAATTTAGACAGATTAATTCATACTTTTTATATCACAAAATAACTATTTTTTCACTTTATATATGATTATTCGCTTATTTCTTTAATTCTTGTCATCGATCAGCATTTTCCAACTCGTAACTTTTTTCGCTGTTCTTTTCTCTTTACTTTCTTCTGAAAGCTTCTCACTCAGTATCTATTACTAGTGACTTTGATTTTCTACTTCCAGATGATAGTTTCGCATTGCTGCTCTTTAGCAGGCGACGTCTTACTCGCTGCTTCTAGCTAATACCTGTGATAATGGAAATGTATTCTTCGCGTTTTCTCGTTTCCCTGATTCACTTTATCTTTTTTTATATGTTTTCTTTTCTTCGCTGAATATCTGGCTGAAAGAATCATGTAATATCTTAAAAATAATAAGAAAAATTCGTATTTGCACCCGTACGATATGTCCGATATTTTATGTACATGACACCGCCAATATTTGAAGATGAAGCGCCATTATTATGGGAAAAACCTTTCTTTTCTACAAGAAATATTTATTTATACATGCAACTTATTTCTAATCACGTTTACAAGTATTATTTTTATTTTTCGTATGCTGGATTGTCAAAGAACTTTCTGATTATATAAATTGCATTCCCTTATATACTAATTATATACTTGTCGTACTAGGTATATGACAAGATTATCAGTATAACGATCAAATAAGAAACATATAGAGGCAGTACTTATGTAAATGTTAAGTTAAAGAAAATAAATGTGATATGACAGATAATCCATTCAATGTTTTATACGTGGTGTATGGCCAAGTGTGATGAGAAAAATTCAGCAATACGTCTAGTAGAGAAAAATAAAATGCCAAGTAAAATCAAGCGGTGGATCGTGATCACTTTTATTCTGCTATACTTACTGTCACAAAAGACACGAAACCCTGCAAAAATTTTTCCCCACCCTAAACCGATGGAATGTGTTCGTAAACATCGATTGCATAGCCCAATACACCACTGTGCAAAAGAAATACACAAACTCTAGAAAATTTATCTAAATTAATTGAACCTAATATTAATATTATTTGTTTGATATTAATAAATTAAAAATCTTGCAGAGAACCACAAATAATACTGTGTTATAATGCTATGTAAAATGTATATTATTTTGCACAATTATATTTATTAATTGTATATAATTTTATAATTTATTTTCAATTTAATTATTTATATGGTAATTCTTAGATATATATAAATACGAAATGTAAAAGAAAAAAAAATAACGTATAAAAATAAAATTAGTTAGTATCCGTATCATAATTGTAATTTTTATAAGATGTGAGTATTTAAATATAAAATAATTATAATAGTTTTGTATTTGCGTACAATGTCTGCTATACATAAATATTTACAACATTGAGTAATAAATATTCAAGAATATTTATAATGCCTGTACACAAATATTTTATTAATAATCATCAATTATTAAAGATAATCAGGTGCTCCATTTTAAACAAAATTGCATATATATAAATATATCACTCTATATAAGAATAATATACATTTTCATACTTTTTAACCACGCATGAAACATTTTCTCCATAGAATTTGTATATAAAAAAAAAAATTTATCAATGAAACGGATACATGTTATTTTTTTATTCTGCTTATTATTGCTTATAAAAAGAGAAACTTCTTTTTTCATCCATTCTCTTCATCTATTTAAATTATCATTGCATATATTTATCAGTGTAGAAGAATTCATTACAAAATGTATCTTTCATAAGATTACTTATAGTACAATAAATAACTGAATTATATGCGTCGAAGATATAAATACTAAAGCATGTCATTTTCTTATTCGCCCCGGGCATACCGTCTAGGATTTTGATTTGCTTCATCTTGCATGATCACGACACCACCAATAAACTCAGAGAAAGAAATGGTACACTGATAACGTATCTGGAGAAAGAAGGGAAACACGACACGATTGGAGCAACAATGCTTCTTTAAAAACGTGTAAAATAATATGCTCATCGTCCCACTGACAGGATAAGCAACAGAGGACAAGGAAGAACACAAAAGATAAAGAACAATACTGATATACAACACCGCCCCTTCCAGTACCCGTCAAGAGAAGATCAACAACAATTCGCCATTTTTAAAACGATCACCTATTTTGAAACTAATCTGGCAGTTACGGTTTACCAATCCGCCCTTCTCAGAGATACAGTTCAACATACCCCACCGATACGTAAGCAGCGGAGTTGAGGACTACTTTGAAAACCTGGAGAACTTTCTCATAAATAAAGTAAAATATACTTGATTTTATCTATTTTTTCTTCTTTCAGTTTTCATTTCAATTCTAATTTTCTAATTCTAATTGATATAAAGTATATTAGATATCAAAATCCAGTAAAAGAGAAAGAAATTTTTAACTCTTATTTATCGTATATATCAAATACGTATCTAACTAAAAATTTTATTCAGGTGAATCAGAGATATTATCAAATTCACAAACATCTGTTCTTGGCATGTGAGTTTTATTACTATATTTATTGATTTAAGCATATTATCACATATGTGAAAGTATTTTATTGCAAAATGTTGCTACTCATTTTCCAATATTGTACATATTAATAGTAGATATAACGATTTAATATATAAGTATATTCAGACAAATATTGTACTGTTTAATTCTTCTTAAATAGATTTAAAGATTTCTTCTTTCTTGAGAGTAAATTGTTTCGTATACTTTTAATTAGTGACTTATAACTAATAGCACGATTGAAGTTTGTACAGTTAACAGTTAATTACTAATACTTTGCACAGTAGCTTCTCGTTCAAGTATATGTGTGTCGTAATTCAATGTAAAAACGTTCACCTATAACAAATAATAAAAGTACACGAGTAATTCTTATGTAATAAATTAATAAATTACGATAGATTTTATTAACGATATAAAAAATAATGTTTGAAATTTTACTTTATTTTTTCGCGTTTCCATAAAACTAGATGCTTATCAGGAATGGAAAATATACAGAATATCTTTCAAAAATAATAAATAAAAAAGATAAGGATTTCAAAGCATGTTAATACACTTACGTATATTACTGCTTATTTTTACGTCTTTGACATACGTATTTTAGTAAAACCGTAATATCTATCTTGGAAAAAATAACTAAATAGTGAGCACATTTTTTCTCCTATCTGCTTCGTATTATTCTACTTTAGTTCTATAAAGTATTTCCTTTCACTTGACTCTGCTCTTTTCCTTTATCTTGTTCTCTCATCTTTGCTCAGAATTCAAGAGTGCTAACACTACATAAAGTAAACGATAAAATTATCATTTTAAAAAGACGTGAAGTTTAATCTTTACGTTTAGTCAGTAGCAATTACCTTTTATGATTATATCCAAATAAATACAACATTGGTTTATTTCTTTGGCAATATATATCGCATCACAGTATTATATTCTCAAAGCAAAAAGTCGCTAAGTGAGCATTGAAAATAAATTGAACGAGAAAAAAGAAAATAAAAATTAAAAAGTTGGAAAGGAAGAGAAGATGAAAGAAAAAGATTGTAGATATTAATATCGGAACCAAAAACCCATAGAAGAAGATTCCTTGTGTTTCTCTGGTCAAAGTTTCTTTGATAAGTGCGGGCACCACGTAAGTATGGAATTACCTCCCCTGACCTCATATTATTGTTTCATGATGACTCGCAAATGACGTATTTTACTTTCCACGTTTTCCACGCGATTCATACTCTCGCTATAACTCGTTCTTATGCTTCATCCACATGTCTGACTTTTTATCTTCGCCTATGTTTCTCTAGCGCTTTGCGTATATCACATGATTAAGTAATAACTCACATCACGCAATCTGTTGCGTAACAGTGATACTAATGAAACACTAATTCTTCACCCAAGTAATTCTTTTTAAATATTTAATAAATTTGACACATAGATAGTAAAAAGTAATTCGTCTACTATCAGAAAACTAAGCATTTCTTTTTAAGAAAGTTTATGTTATAAAAAACGGTATATAATTTACGTAATCACGAAATTTGTCGATATATGATCGAAAGATCAAATTAGGATATACTTGAACTTTTCATAATTTATATTTAAATCTCTAATGCATATAATGGAATGACAAATAATTCTTAGAAATAAATAAAAATTAAGCCCAGCTTGATTTAACTAAAATATTCATTATTGAACAAATCAATAAAATTTATAAATCTTTCTCCTGATACGATGATACTCTAATTATCTAAAAATATGACTGATTTATTTTTTCAGAAACAATTTTTCATCATTCATTTACAAATAAAATAACTAAAAGTATTCACATTAGTAATGACCAATATATATGCGAGTATGTACTTTTAAATATGTAATTAAAATGTTAACCAATCATAATATAATTATTAAAAATGTTTAAGGGTTAAAGATAACTATTTTAAGATATATATTTTAAGATTGTGGGTGCACGCGCATAAGAAACTTAGTAACTTAAAGATATGATGATAAGTGAGAGATTCACAGAAGTTGAAAAACTTTCAGAAAGACATAACAGAACAAAATTAGTCATATGGCTAATAGTTAAAGCTAAAATAAAATTAAAATATACAAATACGTTATCCCAAGGATACTTATATTGTTTTATTGAAGCTATCTACTAACATATCAATTGAATTATTCATAAAATTTCTTCAAAAAGCATTTTGAGTAGTTATAAAATAAATAAAATGATTTTTACTATACTATTATAATAGTTTATGACCAAAAAAATGCTCCATCTATATTCTTTATGTCTTAGAGATTAAAATTTAGCAGATGTACCTCAAGAATTATTCGAATGAAATGTACATATCTTGCTTTGGAAGATTTTATTTATGACTACTACTACTGGATTACTTAATATTTTTAAATATAGCCCAATAAAAAATGGAATAATAATTTAAAATTTTATCATATAAAAAAACGTTTTTTAATCCTACCTGAATTTTCTATTAATTAACACAGTGTTTTAAATTAATTTCTTATTTTATTGCTCTTTTAAATTGTAACTTGACAAGACTCTCGAGTCATGCCGGGGCAGAGACTCGTTGCGTAGCTCGAATCATTTTCAATATCCAGGAAGACCTTCGTGCGACCATTCTCTTTTTTTTTGTCGCGGCGAATTGATTTTCCTTCCTGTTTGTCTTCTCTTCTGCCTTGATAAGGGCTGAAGTTCCTACGTCAATGGAAAAGTCCAAATGGTTTGTTCCTAGAACGCCCTATAATGGATGATTTTAAAAGAAATGGGTGTATAAAAAAAAATACACGAGACGTTTTATTTTTGATAACCCCGGCCAGGAATAAAACTCGGGTATGCAGGAAGAAATGTCGATCTCCCAACAAAACCCGAAAAAAAAGAACGAGAGCCGGAGCGTCGAGAAATTCCTTCTGTTTCTTCGAGTCGACATCCATCCCTGTTGGCCGTCCCTACCCCTCTGATCTTAAGGGCTCCGCAACCTTTTCTTTTATGCTTGCGAGATGGTCAGCGCCGCGCCAATTGCCTTATGAACTGCCCCTCTAGTTCTGCTAGGCCCAATAAGGGTGATGCTCCCAAGTGCGGTAAATTCCAGAAAACTCGGTGGCGTCGCTGAAGCAAAGTTTCCCGGGTCCAAGTCTCGATCTCTCCATCGCGCTCAAATGCCCCGTAGGAGCCAGCCTTAAGAGCTGACTCATACATGCCACCGGTACAGATTGAGACCTATTCGAGCACGAGTTCAAGCTTTTTCCACGAAAAAAGACGTGTCGGAGACGTCCTGCGCGCGTTAAACTGAATACATTTGTTGAGAACTTCTGAGATTTTATACATTTATCTCTAATCTTTGAAACTAAATTCCATCAAATCCGAAGAAATTTTATTATATTTTTAATTATCCATTCGTCAAAAGTAACCTAACTAATTAATTTTCAGTCTAATAATAATTTCTTTCTTTTCAATTAATACTAATCAAATTATCCTATTAATTAGTAATAAAAATTCTTCATTAGCACACAAATTTTGTACGTATGAAAAAACTCGCAAAATTTCAAATATATATTTCAATTCCCAATATATTCATTCATTTTAATCATGCCCTATGAAACAAAAAAGAAAAGTAATAAAAAATTTAGTCTTCTTTTCTTCAAATTACACAAATTTAATCATGTTTAATATTTAGCATTTCACTTTATTAGTTTCACTTAATATTGATAAAACAACTTTTGAAAAAACTTTAGAAAACTAAATTTTAATGTATCCAATATTTCCAATAGACTAAAAAATAAAAAAATATATTTAAAACTTGTTAAATGTAGATGCTTTTAGTACTTCAAGAATTCACTCACAGGATTTATCTATTTCTCTAGTAATGAAATTCTAAAATATTACATAATATTTTTATGTACTTTACTTAACTAAAACAGAAAATATTTATAAATCATGTAATTCAAGAAATAATTATTTCAGTCGACTAATACTTGAAGATGTGTATTTGATTACATATTAATTTGGGTGTATCATATAGACTTTGTTGATGTGGGAAATCACAGAATGGGAAAATGAATCACTAAAACATTAGTTGTTTTCTTTACAGGTACTTTAATGTGCTAAAATAATATTCATTAGTTTGAATATTTGAGCTTCCATCTTGCAACAATACGCTTCAAGTTCACTTAGCGAATTCAAACTTCGTATCCCTTCTGATTGAATACTTTCTGATTTCATAAAAAATGCTACTGTGCGAAAATCGAAGCGAAAGAGAGGAAAAGAGAGAATCTACTATTTGAAAAATGCTGTTAAATTTAAAGATTTGTTGAATTTGTAATTTATCATGCATATTTTATTGTTGCGCGTATCCTTTTATCCATAATATTTAATCAATTAATTCTACAAAATTAAAAATCTTATATTATAGTACACAGTGTAGATATTTATAGTAAACATTAAAAAGTAAGGTAAATAACATATTTAAAGTGCACTATGTGTAAGTTGAAATATATTAGATTTTAACTCATTTAGGATCAAATTTATGTTTAAAGAATTATGTAAATATATATTATATACATATAAATATAATTATATACATTAAGGGGCGTCAAGAAATGATAGATATTTACATTATTAGTACATTGATGAAACTTTGTCTCCAATAGTATTATAGTACTGCAAATTAAAAAAAAATAGTTTATAAAATATTTCTGAGCTACCTATTCGTATATAAAAATGTTATAAGATTATTTAATTTTTCTACTGAAAAACGAAAAGGTTTTATACAATTTAATCATACAGCTCTATTCTAAAATGTATAACAAGGATATTTAATATCTTATAATCGTAAAAAAAGATTATATAGAATCATATTTCATCTAAATTTATATTCCTAATAATATAAAATATAAATCGATAATTTTATTTGATTTTTATATGATAACTTACGGTAATGATTCCAAAATACTTATCGTAATTAATACACAATAAAATTCAATATAACTGTTCGAGAGATAAAATTGATTAATTCTCTTATTATTTTGATTTATATGTAAGTAATAATTGGAGATTCTAAACTTAAATATAAAAGCTTAATAATTGAAGAATAATAATATATTTGAATTTTCAAAACTGATTAATTCAAATTCCAAATTATTATGTAGCTGAAAATTAATTATGGTTTTTCTTTATGTAAACAAAAATAACCGTGCAACCATCGTGTTACGACAAAGTTCTTGCATTTTCTTATAAATTATTCCCAATTTGCTTCTGTTTCTACCACGGCTCTTTGTACCCTTCCCCCCAATGTTGTTCTTTTTCTTCATATTTATTTAAATAATCTGATGCTTTATGTTCCCTCTAATCATAAATATCTTTAATATTGAATTGAAATCATTAAAATAAGCTTTTAGCTCTCAAGTAACGAATCGAAAAAATTATTGATTTTATTTTATTATGTATTTCATCGTTAATTATATATATATAAATTAAACTTTTTATTACATAGATACACTAAAAATGCTAATATTTTTATAAAATATAATTTAATATTAATAATCGAAATAATTAATCTTTAAAATATAAAAAATAAAATTTGAAAAATATTTCTCAAAAGAAAGTTCTAATGATTTAAATGACTACTAAATTATAATTAATTTTATTAAATAAAGTATAAAAATAAGAAAGTAGAAAATTATATATAAATTATGAAAATAATTTATGAATTTTTTATTAGATTAGAATATTTTATATTGCATATTTTTATAAGATCATACTTATTTAAATAAAAAAATATTACATAATTATTACTGTGATTTTTAAATATATGATTTATTTAATGATTCAATGTGATATTCACTGTTTAAATATTATTTAAAAATTCTATTTTTACTTATAAATTTATTTAAACATTGTAGAATTTATGTGTTTTTTGTAATAAACAATATGTTATATTATTTTTAATATTTTAAGATAGTAAGAGATCAATTCTTAAAGGATATATAACCATTCTATTTACTAGTATTAATGTTAGTTTTTAAAAATTTTATATATTTTTTTTTCTGAGTATTTTCTAAGTTGTTTAATTATGTATACTCTCAATGACATCGTCTATACGTCTACTAAACATAATGTTCGCGATCACACTTAAAGTTTCAGAGTTGTTTTAAAAAATATTATGCATAGAGAAAGTACTCGTGTTCACGGAGTAATGCAAGTTAAAGAGGACCAGTTATAAAATATCTCAAAAGGACGATACTCGAGGACAGAAAAAAATGAAATCATGTGAGTTACAAAAAGGGGGTATAAGCCGGCCCGAGAGGCAAGTAGAGAGCGAAGGCTAACATGTTGCACGAAAGGGGAAAGAAAAGAAAGCCGCCACCGGCAACAACGACCACGACAACTGCAGCCGTGGCACAAAAAAATATACAGGAGAAATAGAGAAGAAAGATTTTACAAAAAAAGCAAGAAAACATGGGTGGGCTTTGCGGGGGTAGATGAAAAAAGGTTCTTTCTCTCTCTTTTTCACTCTCTGCAAATTAGACGAAGAAAGAAAGTGAAAAAGAAAAAAGATGATGTGACAAAAAATCAGGTGCACGGCCATTGGCTGTTCCCTATTCGAATTATTGGCTTCCCGAGTCGTCGTTCGTCAGATTCCCCCTTGCAGCCCCCTTCTTCTGCTCCTTCTTCGCCAACAGCCTCCCTACTTCCGCAGCCATGACCTCGGTGGTACAGCAGCAGCAGTAGCCTCCGACCTGGGACTCCTCGTCGCTTCCCGTCTCGTCCACTCACTCTCTTTCTGTTTCTACCATCATCACCGCCACCACTCAAGTTCACGACGACGACGACGTTGTTGCTTATACACCCTAAATTCCCCTCTTTTCAGTCCCTCTGTACAGATACATAACAGTAGTGGAGAGTAGAAGGGCCAAAAAACTTGGAAAAAAATCCAATTTCGTTGCCATGGTGATCGTCAGTGGCGTACATTGACTTTGATAAAGATCCTGCCTTGTACATACACTTTTCATCTTTCTCTCTCCTATGCTTTTGGCCTCCCTCTTGGACTCTTACTATCTCTTTTTTTGCGATTCTGTACCCATTCTGTATGTAATGCGTGCATTAGCAAATACTTCAAACTGCTGAACTTTTCAATTCTTCAGGGATAAAGTTGGAGATACTGTTAGTTCTTTTTTCCTAAAACACAGTTGCATAAGTTTAGTTTTTAATTTGACTAAATCAAGGATTACTTTCTCCGTTTCATCTACAATCAATAAAAGGAACAGTAGGGGCTGCAAGTTTTCGTATACTGCAGTACTCTATACAGGTAGTATCGAATAATTACGGCTATGTTAAATTTCACATCTTGCAGCTACTCTCCATTTAATAACTTATTTCATTTTTCAAAGCTAAAACAACAATAATAAATGGCCAGACTCAAGTCGAAAATATGTGTATTTATCATGCTTCTATAACTAGATTCATTCGTTAATTTATATATGTATTTATTTAAAGAATCAAAATATATATATTTCTTTGCATTTTGCATCACATGACAAGTGAAAGCCTGAACGAATAGACAAATCAAGCCGTTAAGGAAAATTGGATATTAGGCTTGCTAGGGACTTTTTTAGTTCGAATATTTGACCAAGAAATGTCACTTTTTTCATTTCAATAAAAGGGATCTTTAATTAAAAAGAGTAACTGCACGTAAAAATTCTAGTTGAAAGTACATTTAAAATTCAAAAACATACATTTAAAAACCATGAAAGCATATGGATTAACAAACGTATTGTTTTCTTGTTTTCTTCACCTCGACTACATGATACTACTGTGATTTCCATGAGTTTTATTTCATGTACATAAACAAAATTCCTGGTTCTTTTTTGCTTCTCCGCCTCTGTAGATTCTCTCTTTAACCCCTTCATTTTACTCTCTTTATTTCTCAGTATATATACGAAGTAACTGATTTTTATTTCATCAAAAAAGAACTTCTTATTAAAAAAGTTTCATTCTCTCATGAATACCTAAACGAAAGTATAATACATGTAAATGTATATGTATATACTTATATGTCTGCATTCTTGAATATTCCCATACATGTAGATGCGAATGCCTGCAGAAGCAACAAAGTACATTAAAAGTTTGATGGCGAACGATATTTCATAACTTTTGATTTCGAAAAATGCGTCCGAAGATACTGGCGCCATTGAGCTAGAGTAGTGAAGGATGATCAAAGTGTGGGAAGTAAAGTTGGACAGACGTGTATTAGCGCTGGCTCAGTAAACTCTTTATTTTTGTAAACTACTATGAATTGTTTAAGGTATCCACCTGTACTACTTTATACTATTGCTTCTAAATTAATATTTTTTACGTACTTTAGTGAATATACGTATGTACATACGTAATAGCATATGCAGAAATATGATATCGTGCAATGCTTAGGCAGAAGTGCATTCTCGTATATGTTCTGTTTAAACATTTATGATTAGACAGAAGTGTGGTCTTCTACAATACTTCGTGTGGTCTAGTTTAAAATTATATACGGACAGTGTTCGTTTGTTTTTCCCTTTCTCCTTCTACTTCATCTTCGTTCTTTTCTTTTCTGTTTTTCTAATATAGAAGAATAAAATATTTATACTACAATCGTTTAAACAAATTAAAATTCTTAGTTATTTTGATTAATATTAACTTAATTAAAAAAAATAGAACGACTAAGAAGATGATTTTCAATCAATCGAAGATTTACTTCGTATACTTATATTACTTTACGAAAGAGTGAAATTAAATTTTTTTTAAATTTAGTTGAAAGTATTATCTACGTATATTTTAAACTCTATATTTTTCATATAAAAAAATCTTAAATACATATTATTTATAAAATTTTATAAATTTAATAATAATATGTATTTAATAATAATATGTATTTTATAATAATATTTAATAATAATATGTATTTTATAATAATATTTAATAATAATATGTATTTTATAATAATATTTAATAATAATATGTATTTTATAATAATATTTAATAATAATATGTATTTTATAATAATATTTAATAATAATATGTATTTTATAATAATATAATACTAAAAAATCTATATACAAATATTA
Organism: Wiebesia pumilae; assembly: GCA_018907045.1. Classification (NCBI taxonomy): domain Eukaryota; kingdom Metazoa; phylum Arthropoda; class Insecta; order Hymenoptera; family Agaonidae; genus Wiebesia; species Wiebesia pumilae. Next base: position 1,680,529 of record JACCHZ010000125.1, on the reverse strand, counting down.
TAATTTAATCATTACAATAAGGAAGTTAAGAGATTTTACAAGATGCCAACAGTAACAATTACGAAATTATGTCGTCGCCAACTTTAAGAAAATTTTTTATATTTCATGTCTTGTAAATTTTTTATCAGATTACAATAAAACTGATAAATTAGTACAAGTAATGAAAAAGTTTTAAAAATATCAAAACACTAAGACTTTATTCATGAAATAATTTGCAATCAATCATAAGAAATAAAAATTTTTAAGTAAATTCTGAATTATGTATTTCATAAAATATTGGAAATCAAATAAATTATTAACATAAGTATCTTCTGTACTAGAAAAATGAATATAAATGAAAAGTAACAAATTTTGTCATCAAATTCTGTTTATTTTTTAATGAATGATTTTCTGCTTTTTTTTACGAATTGAAATTTTGTTAATAAGTAGAAACTAATAATTTAAATGCAATGTCTATTTATTAAATTTAAATTGTATTAGTACAGGAAAAATTCTTTTTTATAAAAATACTTGAATAAATATTTTTAAATTCTAGAAATGAAAATAATATTCAGATTACGAATTGCATTATTATTTCAACATATTTTCAATTGCATTTTTCAAATGCAAAAAGATTATTATTACATATAATTTTGTAAGAAATAATTTAAAGTAAAATATTTTAATTTATAGAAACTCTGTTTATATTTAAAAATTTTATCGTTTAGATTCCTTTTTTAAATTTGGAAGAATTTGTCATAGTACCAAATTTTAAATAAAAAATTAATATCTGTATTTTAACACAATACAGAAATTTCGTTAAGGATTGAAAACATGTATTTAGTTTGAGAATTTAAGAGCAAAAACTTATCTTTCCCTTTCACTAACTCTCTCTTGTCTTTAGCCATCCGCACCTCCCTGATCTAGTATTAACTTTCCTCTCTCTCTCTCTCTCTCTCTCACTTTCTTTCTCTCCTCTGACACTATATACATATCAAGTTTTTCATTTCAATATCCAGTACTCTCTCAAAAATTTATATATACTTCTACATTATATATATTTATACTTCTCACGTATTCGATCTCTAAAAATTTCTACTTTAAATTAATATAGGTATTTCTGTCAATTATTTTGCTCAATATTTTTCATTTTAATTTTAATTTTGGAAGGATTTCACGTTTTAAACACTAAAAAAATTTTATTTAGTTATTAACTGGACTTCAAACATTTTATAAAATAAAAATGAAGTATTTAATTACTTACTTTCAATATATACTTCAGATCCATTTTCATATTGTACTTTTTTCTAGGTTCGCTTTTTTTAGTTATTCAAAAAGTTTTATATAATCATACTTTTTCAAAAATAAAAATTTTAATAATTTAGTTTTTTTTTTAAATAAAAATTGAACAACGTGTTTTAATTTAACCAAATTATTGAAATTAGAATTAATAAAATTGCATAATATCGAATTTTAGATTAGTTAGATTACTTTTGATGAATTGACCTTTAATTTTTAGAGTATTTAAAATGATCATTTCCGCAGGACAGTCATTACAAAAATATTTTTCAAAAATGTTCTTAAAAAATTGTGAAATTTTTAAGAGTATATATATACTTTCAAATAATAAATTATCAACAACTTTATCTTCAGAAAAAATGATCGAAAGAATATTCTTTAGAGACAACATTTTTAAATATATTTATCGTTCTTTAATATCTAATAAATAAGTTGATTTATATTATGTAAAGAATAGAAATATCAATTTTCTGATGCAGTCTTAAAATATAAAGTTTATTTAAATATTTCTTAGAGAAGCTGCAGTTGTAATGGAATATTTAAAAATTCAAAGTATGAATTTGTGTACGTATAGAGAGAATTGAGAGTTACTAAAAGAATATCATATCGAGAGTAATGTATAAAAATCATTAAATTTTAAAACTATTTTCAAGATGAAAAGTAAATAAATAAATATTAAATAAAAAAATGTTTATAGATTATATATTATAAAAAGAAGAAAAAGATAATTTTTTTCCAGTTAATATATGCTTTATGTAAAAAAAATTCTTTTGTAAAATAAATAGATACTAAACTATTGAAAGCAATAAATTTATTAAATTTGTTTGTCAAATATAAAAATAATATACTAAAACTTTACTTGATAAAGTTTTATAATTAGAAAATTTATTATTTTTTATTTAACAAAGAAATTTTATTAATTTACTTTGAATATTTTTAAACAACCAATGAATAGTTCCCATTGACAATCTCTCTCTCTCACTCTCTCTTTCAGAAGCTAAAGTAATTTATAGATTTTGCAAATAAAATATACTAATTGATGCAAGAAGAACTTTATTTTCAATTAATAGTATTTTATTAAATTTTAAAAATAAATTAAAATCGTGTTTTGTTTGATCATAAATGTCAAAAATTCAGAAGTTTAATTTTATTTTAATATCAAGTTTTTAAGATTCAATCAGAAACTTTAATCTTAGACTAAAGATAAAAATATCCTATTTAATTTCAACTTCCAAATTACGTATTAGTTTCTTCAATTATTGCAAGAGATTTCCAAGATTGTACAAACTATTATTAATATTATTTAAAAACTAAATAATAATTAAATTATATGTCTCTTAAAATAGAAATAACATTTTAAGAAAATTTTCTTTAAAAGTAATTTATTTTATATTTAAAAGTTTTAATGTTTAAGAAATATATTGAAATTTTTTACTTTATTATTTTATGAATGAAATTATCCTAAAACTTTAAATAATACGTTGATAAAAAGTTTTCTCGTTTAATCTTTATTCCATATATGTTTTGCTTTTTTCAAAGTTTATTTTTGAAAAAATATTTCAATATTTTACCTCTTTTTCATTGAGTTTGTTTATTTAAGAATGAAAAATTATCGAATAAAACAATTTTACATTTACCTTATTATTACAAAAGATTAATTATACCTTGTTATATTTTTATTGCAATGTATAATTAATGAAAATTTGATTTTAAGCAGATAAAAACGCTGCTTCGTTACTTCATTTCACTTAACCAATTTTATTACTGTCCTTGAGAATATTTTATGCTATTCTCCGTAGAAGAAAAAGTATTCAGGTTGCTACATTTTTTCCATGAATATTTTCAAGCCAAATGTTAAAGGAACTTATTTCAAACTAAAACCATATTTTTAAAAGGTTAAAATCTCAAAGCATATTTCTCCATTTGAAAGACATAGGTTGCACTATTTGTCTGGACGCAATAAAAAAAAAGAGAACTTAGAAAGCGACGTAAAAATATAAGTTACGGTCCAATTTAAAGTAATTACGTTAATATATACATATATGTACAAGAAAAATAGAAAAGAGGGGAAATCTGAAAGTGAATATGTGAGAGAAAAGTAGGAGATAGAGAAATGTAGAGACAAATACGGATTTAATTTTTGATAATTTTACTTTCCTTTTGTATTTTAGGTAAGTTACTTCTTTATTGAGTACTAAATGAAATTTTCAATTCCTTTTTCTTTTTTCGATATATATTTTTTATTACTAAGCGAAAAATGATTAAACGAAAAGGAACAAAAGAATAATTTGTATTATCAAAAGAAGAAATATCGAATAATACAATCTGTATATAAATCAATAGATATTGATTATTGATCATTTTTACTTAAAAAATGTTTTCGCTTTTGTTTCTATACTTGTATATACAATGAATGATAAAGATGCAAGGAAATATGAAACTAGCTAAGAAGGATGCTTTTAATAGGTTAACATAAAATATAAAAATTCTAGTGAACTATGAAACCACTTTTAAATGTAAAATATTTATAATATCAGCAAGAACTTTTGGATTAGTGGTTATTGTAATAGAAGGGAAACAATATTTTTATAAATACCCAAAATAATTATATATGTATCCAATAAAAATGTATCTTTTATAGTTTTAAATATATTAAGAACATTTGAATTGTTCGTAATTTAAGTCAATTAATTGTGAACCGAATATTTCTATTTTAAAAATTAAATAACTTAAGTTCTGAACAATAAAAAGTGAAGAATGGATGAAAATTTATAAACTACAGAAGTCTTCAAAGTCTCAATAAATCTAAAAGTCGACCTTTGAAATAATTTTACAAATAAAAAATAATATATTCTAAATATACATTATTTTATGCTGCTAACTTATAATAAAGTTAGATAGAATAACAAAAAGAAAGAAATCAAAAAAATAAAAACCTATACGTGTATGCAAACACAAAGCCAACAGTAAGACAATAAACAAGGCCAATAGGAAGAGAAACGGAAAAACATCGAGTATCGTCTCGACGCGCTCCTTTTTCTACTACCGTCCTTTCTTCCATTTTTTCGTTTGTTCTCTACGATCTTGCATACTTTGATTCAGATAAGTGCTAAGATTCGATCCATTGTAACTGAAGAATCTCGAATAAAAGAGAATACATTGCTGATTTTAAAATTAAATAGAATTTAAGAAATTTGTTATTTTAATTTTTGCTTACCGTAAATCAATTCCCTTGGAGAAATTTGATAATAATCAAAGGGATTCAAAGGCTTGAAAATAATATCGAAACTCGAAGAAAATGTAAAAGATACGAGGAAAAAATTAGTAAAGCCAAAGATGAGAATTAAATTTAAAAAAAAACCTCTTATTTTCTGTGTTCATATGAATGTAAGGTTATTTTTCATTCTTTATTTAAAATCTTTGTACTTTACCAACCAATTTCTGTTTTTCATTTAATCTTTCCATTACTCTAACTCATATAATATCAACAACATGTTTTATGTAACAGAACATGTACACATACTTAATGCTAGACTAAGTATATATCTTTTTAATACAATAATGCTTTTAAATCCATTATTAAAATCTTGTGCAACGGCGTAGTATTACAATAACGATACTTATCTAAGAAAACAATAAAAATGGTTTATATTCGAACAGTAGCCACAGAAAGATAAAAGAAATGAATACATTTTTTGTATTTTCTCATAATAACTTTCAATTTCAAGTTCACAATAAAAACTACACCTTTTAAAGCTACGTCCACTTTCATTCCTTTATACTGCCTTATAAAATATTTTGTAATTACCACTTTAATTAATTACTATATTATTTATTACATTTTTTACGTTCTGTTCCGCGTAATAGTAACTTTTCGTATTTTATGGAAATAATTATTTACCTAGAAACTATGTAAATAGTGCACGACCTTTTAGCAAATAAATTCGCTTGGAAAGTTATTAGGCTCACGTAAAGTGTACATAATTTGAATACTTTCTTTTAATCCTAAAACGTATTTAAATTCTTTTAACGAAACAACCATTGGTACATGCTTTAATCCATTTTTTATTAAGTATAAATTTTTTTATGTATTACGTCTCATTATGTATAAATTATGTGTATGCTTTTTAATTTGGAATAGTATACCACGAAGTGTACACAAATTTACAAGTACAAAAATAATAAAATCAAAACGCGGATGACGATCATTAAACCGAGTCAAATTTTTGTAAATATAAAATATTATCTACAAATATTAACCAAAACATAAAACAATTAACTTTTTTAATAGAAAATTATAAAAATATTTATTGGCACATTTAACAGTTTACATATTTCATATATTTTGGTAATTAATCGTAATGCTAATCATAGCTTAATAAATTTAATATTTTATTTTTGTCAACAAGAAGATACAAATCAAATTAATTGATTATGACAAATACTCTGAATCAAAATTTATAGAAATTTTATCAAGCAATATAAATAATTTTTAATCATATTTGTTTTATATATATAATACATCGTAACATTATATTTTTATTTGCTTATCATATTTGATTAATCTCTATTATTAAAATTGTTTTTAGACAAAATTGTTTTTAAATGCTGATGTCATTATTTGTTGTCATAAGCAAAAGTAATTCTGTTTTTACAACTTAAACTTTTAGATGTAAATTTTAGCCTGTAAAATATTAGAATATACTAGTAAATAAAGCATGTATCTACTAAATATTGAAACATACATGTAAACTGAAAGAATATATTGTATTGAAAGATATTTGGAATGTTTTATTTAAATTAGTTTTTTCAATTATAGTAATAATTATATTTACCTATTACATTGGAATAGATACAATACGTAAAAAGTTACGCACCTGCAGATTAGTGAATGTAAGTAAGCATAACTGAGAAAATATAGAGAAGATTGAGAGGGAAACCAATTTCTTTAAATTATCGGATATTCAATTATGCAAGTCGCCCTGATGTCTTTTGTGGTCTTGCAACTGTCAGATTCACCATTTTTTATTTTTGTTACTCTTCCTCTCTGTTCTCTTTTTAACTCACTTCATTTTTTTGTTTTTTTTTTTCATGCTATACCGACTTTGCACAGAATTGCAAGTTTTTATTTGCAACTTTATCAAAAGTAGATATTACAAATCCTTTGTTTAAACTTCGTTTACTGCAATATTTTTTCAGAGTAGAATTTCTTCATTCTGCAATTATAGCTTATTACTTTTACTTTTGTGTTGATTAGTTTTGTGGTTACAGTATTTTTAAAAATTTTTATTTAATGTATAAATTCATAATAATTTAATTCAATAGTTTTTTATAGCTTTGATACATTTTTATTATTTTTTATTTATATGATGACAGATTAGAATATTTTCAAAATTATACTTAATAGTATTATATTTAAATTATAAAATGCTTCATTCAATTACTGAATTATAGTACCATTATAATTATTATTTTAATTATAAGTAAGTAATGTGTCGAATAACCGGGAATTTGTGAATTTTGTGAATTTTTTATTTGTAATAATCATTTTCTTCCTATTTTTAGTAATTCTTATACTAGATTTCAAATTGAAGAAATCATTTGAGTATTTAATATTTAAAAAGATCATAATATAACTTTTAATTTACTTTCAATGAACAAAACGTTATTTACAAATACTCGGTATGAAGCTTCTGTAACATGAACAAAAATGAGTATACGAGTATACGTGAATATATATATATATATATATATATATATATATATATATATATATAAAGTAAATTCATAATGCTGCCTTCTAAGTTTTAATATCTTAAATTTTTTAAGTTATATCTGTCGTAATAAAATGTGGGCCATAGAAATAGATACTAAAGGACGGGTGGTAAAAGTAGTAGATGAAAAGAAAAAGATAATGAGAATTTCATCGACCAAATCGAAATTCCATATTTCCAGACGTCTAATGTGTGGTAAAAATATTATGAGCACACTTACGTACATACGTGCGCGAAACTGTGTTAAAATAAATTGAGCATTTTGTACGTTGTGAAGAAGATAAAGAGATCGGGAAAGTTCTATTGTACTTGAAATGCAAACAAAAAAAACAGGAAAAAGAAAAAGAAGTAAAAAAAGACGCCAAGGATAGAATCTCGAAATTGTCTACAGATTCGCTACGGTCGGTCTCATCAGATTTACTAGTGATTGTCGCCTGCCTTTTAAATTCGTTAAATGGCAACTCGATAATTGTTTGAATTCCATCTTGAGGTATCTTTCTCTCTCTCTCTCTCTCTCTTTCTTGATACTTAATTTATATTCTATTATTTTATTTATATAACTTACTTTTATAAAAATCTTAAATATTTCTATATTAAAAGTTTTTTTTCACTTTTACTTACTCCTTTGTTTCTTTTAGTCGTCATAATTTATGCTTAATTTTTCTTCGTCCTCTAATCCTTCTCTTCCTATTGTTTCCTTCGTTAAGACTCATCTTGCAAGAAATTTGGAAGATGGTAGAAATAGAATGAACACTAAAACGTTAGTCTGTCCTGCCAAAAGTTGATTTACTCTTTTCAAACAGACTGTCAGTCTGTCTGTCTGTCTGTCTCTCTCTCCCTCTCTCTCCGTCTTTCTTTCGCTCTCTCTCTCCATCTCTTTTGGTCTTTCTCTCTCTCTTTTTCGCTCTCTCTCTCCCTCTCTTTTGGTCTTTCTTTCTCTCTTTTTCGCTCTCTCTCTCTCTCTCTCTCTCTCTCTGTCGCTTTCTCTCTGGCTCACTAACTCATCACTGATGTTTCTATCTAAGGAAAAGGATGAAATATGAGCATTTTATGGAAAAATACAATCATTTTATAGCTATATTAATGTAGTTGCATTGTACATTAGTGAGTATTGAATATTAATATAAAAATAGGAATTAATGACAAATTTAAATAGAAATTTTTTCAGTATAAAACTTATAATATTTGATAGATTTCTACAATGTTAAAAATACACGAATAAGACACAACATAATTAATAAAATTTCAAAATTTTAAAATACTTCGTGTAATTAAAATAATGGAAAAGGAAAAGCTAAAATTAATTATTATTTTTTAATTTATAATTTATTTATTCATAAGCTTGTAATAAATCGGATAATGAAAGTATAAATTTTTAATTACTAACATATCGATTAAAACTTCTTTCTGCAGATATTGTAACTTCAGAATTATCACGTTTTATTAAATATTATAAAAATATTTGTAGAAATGTATATTCAGTGAAATTTGATTATTTATCTGAGAAAATTTTAGTTTATGTTAATAAAATAAACTGACAGGAACTTTTACATATTTTTTGCCCTGTAATGAGAGAGCATTTTAAAAGTTCCTTCAAACATCTTTTTACATTTTAAAGTAAATTATATTTAATAAACGCATTAATTTTATATTAATTTTTTTTTATATTATTATTCGTACAACTATTGTTGATGTATGAAACGGGATAAGAAACATGTTATTTGCTCATCGAAAGAATTATAAAAAAGAAGTCTGCTAATAAAAATTAGCTTGGTCCTCTTATTAACAACTTCTTTAATGTTTATGCAAAGGCTTCTTCTATTTTTCGTACATTCAGTTGAAATACAGCGTGTACTAGGAGAAGGAAAATAAAAATTTTACGTAAAAGAATGTTCATTTTCTTTTGATCTCAATAACTTGGGAAAAAATGTCACAGAATATAGAGATATAGCATACAATACGCACTCTCGCCTAGTCAAGTACTACATTCAATGATGAAGAAACTTAGAGAAAGAGAGAGAAACAAATATATCTCCATTTTGCTATACTTTCGCAAGTGCAAATACGTACAAAATTCCTAAACAAAGAACAAAATCTTACTATCACTTTCTTTCTTCTTTTGCTCTCGTTGGCTCTCTGTTTTTTACTTAGTCTTTACTTTCGATTTTAGAATCTTAAAGTCTTCTCCTCTGCTTTTGTTTGTAGTCGAAATTTTTTAAATCGCTTCTAGAAGTCCGCATCTTGCTATGAAACACTGTAAGGATACCAGAAATACCTCGTTAGAAAGATCTACAAAAACAATCTTTCTCATCTTTGGCAAGCAGATGTAAACATCGAATATCGAGATAAGACGCAGAATTGACACCAAATGTAACTGTATTTAATGTACATTCTCTAATTTCGTTGTTATAAAACCAAAATATATTTTTATACTTTTGTTTTATACTACTTGTGATGTTTATATGAGAGATAAATTAATGTATTCATCCATGATTTTAGTGTAATCTATTTATTTTATTGTTTGTTTTAAATTTAGATTTAAGCGATACTATTCCTCTCATGGCATTGTTCATGAATTATCTGGCTTTTGTAACCTTCTCTAAAGGATAAAGCTACTACAAATCTCACTTTCTTGTTTCTATTTACGTATTTTTTAATTTTTGTTCTTTGCAAAATAATTCATCGTCCGATCAATGTTCTTGTTTATGATACACTTCTTCGAATACCCAAAAACTTTCTAAATCGAAATCTACGTTTATCATTTAGATCATCTATCAAATTGTGATAAATTTAGACTACCACCGATAATCTAACTGAGTCTTGTTTTTTGAATATCAATTCGTTTTTAATAATTATTTAGCCGTTACTAAACATTGATAAAGTTGGACCGACACCTAGAACCTATCGATTGTTGACGGTTTGTTGAAATTAGGATCAGCTAATTTTAAATTTAATAGAATTTTTATCTTTTCTAGAATTTTATCTTCTTTATGTACAAGAACTTATACATTCGTCGTTTTCGTGATTTTCAAAACAATTACAGAGATTTGCATCCTTAACAATTTTAAATCTTTGATTGACTGATAGATTCAAAAACCTTTTACACTTAAATAAAGAATGACATTCAATGTCTGAACAGGCTAGGCAATTCTTGTTTCCGATGAAAAACGTCAGCGCTGATTAATATTTGAATTTACGAATTTTAGCAGGAAGACCATTATCATTATAATGATTATTAGAATATCTATTACTTTATAGGGTTGATAAAAAATGCGCTTTTATATAAAAATTCTACGAGCTAATCTAAAAAAGAAAGTCTTCGCGAGTAAGCATTTCTTTCCATTTTAAGCGAGTGGTTTTGTTTAATTTTTCTTGAAGGATATGTACAGCAATCTAGAATGATAAATTAACATTTAAACTGGCTAATGAATGCATGTATTTATGTGATTCATCGACTAATATTCAATGCTACGGTAGCAATTCTTATCTTGATTTGGTAAATGTAACAACGATAAATGGCGAGTGATCAACAAACGCTTATTTTCGTATGCTGTTACTAAAACGTCCCAAGTTTTAGCAAAATTATCCTCCATAATCAGTAACACTTGAATTTTCTTTAAAGCTTCGTCACATAAAAGCTATTTGCAAGTAATGTAATTTTTCTACGTTCGATAGAATCATTGATACAAATGAATTTTTTAAGAAAAGCCACTGTTCAATTTAACCCATAAAAGTCGATATAGATGCTTGAGACAGTTTAATTTTTTGCATTTGTACGACGTGTATCATCACTGAATGTATCAAAGTTGTACGATTTCATTAAATTCAACGGATAAGCGCAACCAATATAATTATTAACTATAAGATTCTGAACTATGCTTACTACCTTATAAAAATTTGCATTTTCGTTTTTACTACTTAAATAATCGTTTAATAAATCTATTTCATCGTAAAACGAGTCTAAATTTTCAAACACTGAATTTAATCTTTGTGATCGTATTGATAACTGATACAGGTCAATGGCTTTGTTATAAGTATTTAGAAAAAATTGAAATTCAGTCATTTGACACTTCGTTTCTGGCTGTAATGTTAATTTTCTAAGCTTTACATCATCGTCCATTTTGAAGTAGAGGCAACTTTATTTTCGTAGTTAAAAAGATGATTAAAAACATATGCAATTACTGTTACGCAGTTAATGAGGATAAAGCCTCTCGAAGCTGTGCTGGTGTCACTTTGATGTGTAGTAAATTTGTCGTGTCCTCGATGAGGTTGATATCGTGTACGCTTCCAAAAAAAAACACTGATTGTGAATTGAAATGTGCTTTTGATTGCGGATTGTAAATCCGGCTCGAAGATTCAAACTTTTATGCACCAACTTGTAAGTAAACATGAATATATATCGTTTACATCATTCCATACGTATAACTTCAATATGTGCAGTAACTTTGTGCATATATTAAAATTATGGTTCTTCAATCTACAACAGTTACAACCATGTAGAAATCTACTCTGACGTCATTGAAATAAAAAGAGGAAGTAGATAATTATATACGTGAATATTCTACATACAATTGAGAATATCTATGAATAACAAAGGAAGAAAGATTAAAAGAAACGCATATACTTCTTAAAATATAATAATGTAATATTTTAAGATATTTAATTATTGAAATTAATATATATTAAAAATTTTAACTATCACATTTGCAACATAAAATAAAAACGGTATTAATTTAAAAAATTTTTATATCTAATAAACAAAAATCAACATGTAATTTAAAAAAATGAAACTGTTTTTATTTGAAAAATCTGAATTAAGTAATGTTATTATTTGTATATGTGTGTTACGCGCGCGCGCGCGCGTGTGTGTGTGAAAAAGAGAGAGAGCGTTAAGCAACCTCATATACGGTTTGTATACGTTATCAAGCTTATGGTTATACAAGAACAAGAATGAGAGAGAGAGAGCGCTGTAACAATTTGCTGTGTAACCTCACTCTTTCTCCCTCTCACTTTGAATTGTTTAACTAGTCACAATCTTTTTTCTCTACTTCTCTATATCTTTAGTTTCCCTTACTACTGTTGCAAGATCTGTTAGATGCTATATTTCATATATTCATAAGAATACAGAAGCTGGTTATATACGTATACTAGTTACGTACGTAAACGTACATAAGTTGTACGTATATATATATATATATATATATGCAGTAAACATTTAAAAAATATTAATGCAATAAATATTAAAAATGTTAAATAAAATATGTTGTTAAAATATTGTTTAATATTAATTTATATATGGAAATAAATATAATAATATAAATAATTAATAATATAATATAATTAATTCTAATATAATAATAATATAGTTTTATTAATGATAATAATTTTTAAAAATCTATACTTCGCACAAAATCGTCTAAGTATTGCAGACGACGAGTAAGGTTACATATTTTTTTAAAAGCCAACGGCTTGCCATCGTAAAATTCAATGGGTCTATAGGGAGTCATCCACTCGATGACGTGAACTACGAAAAGACATAAATTTATTCGTCCTGTACGAGAAGCGGGGCATATGGGTTCACTTGCATACTGAAAACTCTTGAGGAGCTTCCACAATTTTCTTCAAGTTCTGCTAGCTCAAACTCTACATTAAAAGTCCTGTACGAGTTCTAAATGAATGTAAAAAGTTCTATGCGATTCTGACTCAATTGAAAAGTAATAACTTATCCATTATAAGAGTTCAATAATTAAATCTAATTTAAATTTTAAAATCTGAATTTTATTCTAAAGTTGAATTAAAATTATGCGTTATCACTCATACGAAGGTTTAAAAAAATTGGCATATAATTATTGTAATTGTTAATATCCTCCGCTGTATTAACAAGTATATTGTTTGCTCCGTATATATAATTAATGGGCAATTATATGTCATTTTCTAAGTTTTCTAATCATAATGTTATAATGAAATGTAGCTTTAAAAATTAAAAATGAATTGCACTTTTAATAATACCAAACTTTTTTTAAAGAATTATAATAAGAGACTTACATAATAATAGAAATAATAGAAAAGGTTAATGAAAAGAAGTAAGAAAACAGGCACTATTCAATGTTATGGTTATCAGTAGCAAGTATTCATAACTTTGAGCGTGAAACATAATCTATAAACTTATTCTTAAAAACTTTAAACTTCAAATATAAAAATATTATTCAGAGCAAAAGTAAATTATAACAAACGTTCATTCATACGCTTTTCTGCAGACAAAAGTCTATAAATAACTAAATAAGAATATTTTATGATTTACATAAACTTTCACATACAAAATTTTAATGAAAACAACATTTTTTCATTTAGCAATCTTAATGAAATAGCACGTAAACCCTATAAAATACAACAATCTAAAGCATAAAAATTTTTGTTTATTATTTTAAAATTGTTTTCACTAAATATTAAAGAATTGATTATTTAAAAATATTATTAGGTTTATGCAAATTTCAATTTTATTCTTATAACGATTTAACATTGAAAATTAGTGGTAATTAATCTATGTAACTCTATAACTTATCTGTAATATTCTTATTATCGAATAACACTATATTGATAATACTGAATAAATAACATTAAGTTTTCTACAAAACAAAACAATTTAAAGAAAATTAGCACTCTTTTTTAGAGATACTACAATCTCATCTCATTTATTGAGATATATAATATTTCAAAATAGTTTCCTAAAGATTTATAACATTTTAATAAAATATGAAAGTAATTTTCTAAAACTCAGACTCTTTGATCTTTTTATTGTTACATTTTATTGCTTTTTTGTAAATAATTTAATTAAAATAATAAAAATTTTCAAACGATTTTTAAAATATTTCTATATAAATGATGCGTATATTTAAATCTTGTTAGATGTTCTCAAAAAATGTTTGATTTTTATTTTACCTTACACAAGATACCTTACACAAGTTTTTATTTTAAGTTGTAAAAAATTATGAACAAAATATAAATTATTTTTTAAATAATACACAAAGATAAACTTACCTAGTTCATTCTTTATTAAAACAAATATTTATTATTTAATGCAATATATTAGAATGTAATTTATCTATTTAATTCCTATTTAATTCATCATCTTATGGATATATATATATATAAATTTAATGAAAATATTTATTTTATGACGAACAAAAAATAATTTTAATTTATTTTATATTATTTAGTTTGAAAGTTTTCAAAAAGTAAATTTTTAAGTACACAATAAATTTCCTAATTAAGTTAAGAATTAAGTTAGAATGAATTTATTAGAAAAGAATAGAAATTTATTCGAAATTTCATTTTTTAAATCTTGTAATGGAACTTCTTACTTCGTCGTGAGCATCTCTGGTTCGATTTCACATCCCTGTACGTCTCGTTACAACGCGGAGTGCTCTTGTACACACTCCGCATTTTTACTCGGCATATCCAGTGAAAACCCTCCCATTCTTGCTTTGGCTCAAGCAGTACAGAAGTACGTCAAAATATACATCTTGAATGATTTATTAGAATTTGAATTATAAAAGAAAAATGTGTGACACGTTCAGAACAATAATGATTAATAATTTATTATCTCCCATAAATAAAATTACAACATACTTTAAATAAACGCGTACATAAGTATTCTCTATAAATGTCGCTATTTTTTGAGAATATAATAAAAATATATTATTTAAATAAATAAGCGCTGTAAATAAACTTACCAATATACTAGCCTCTCTTTTTATTACTCAGTTTGCTTTCATTTTTCTCGCTTCTATAGTAAGTGAATTATATAATCGTTTCATCTCTATTGTTGGTTTTATCTCCTTAATAAGATTTAAGAACATTATATCTCTACATTAATTTCTTCGAAGTATTTACCTTTTTCAATTCAGTATAAACAACTGGACCTCAACGTCATGGATTATTAATTTGGAATTTATATTAGTAAACGCGACCATCATCGTGTAGCTACAGAGTATTCGAACTATGATACTTAATTGAAACCATTATTTCAAAATTATATGTTCAATTCTATGAAAGAAATTCTCTAGGTGTAAACACTCTGGATGGTAAAAAAATTGAATTAACTTATCCTTGAATGAGTTCCAAATATGCCAATCCTTCTTCTATCTTTTGCATTTACTTGGTCAACGTTGCTAAATATAATCCTGCTTCATGTTGAAATCCAAAATAAACTTGAGCAGATCATAAAAACGTAACTTTTCAATATAAAGTATCCAGGATCTTCATCTTCTTTAACAAATTTTAGTGTATTTGGCCAATTGTTGATTAGAACTTCTTTCGCTGCGCTTACGAATTAATCCTCTTCTTGAAGTGCTACTTATTGCACGTTTAACTTTGATTGTTTCTAGTTTACATAACTTCTTCGGTTGCATCAGATATTTCCTTAAATAGATTCTTTTTACATATGAAATTGAATGACTAAATAGCTGATTACGCTATACGTACCTTAACCTATTATACCCTTAAATAATTTATTGAAAATTTTAATTTGCTCTTTGCTGGTACATGAGTATTAGGCATCATACGGGACTTTTTCACATTTAAGCTTCCACTTGAAACTTCTGCACGTTCCGGTAATACGAGAAGTGCTCTTGCACTCACTTCATCTATTAGTTTAACTCACTTGATGGCAAGCCTCAAGCACATTTTCTATTGCGTTTAACACCGACAGCTAAGGATTTGCGTAAAAATATATGCTTAAAATAATCGTGGAAACGGTGGTATTAAAGAAGTAAAAAAATAATCCATTAAGTTGAACTATGAAATTTAATTATACTAAGAATTGTTAATGACTGATGCAGTTAATTAAATTAAATAAAATTGAATTTTTACCTAAAATTAAGAATTCTAAAACAATCATTCGATTTTTATAAAACAGCTCAATTTAAATCTAAAAATTTAACAAAAAATATTATAATCATTTTAATTATACTCTATATAAAACATTTCTATTATAAATAACTTTTTACTGATTAATACTTTGATTTTAAATTTTGCTTATTGTTATACTATATCTTACTGTAAGACATGCATTACCTCATCATAACCTAAAATTCATTAAAGGATAATGTTTTTTCTATTGGAATATGTAATTTTTTTGAGATATTCAAATTTATTTCAATATTTTAAAGTAAACTAAAATAAACTCAACAATCTTATTTTTCAGTTTACTAACAATAATCATCACGTACCAATATTCAAGTTTATATTTCTTACGATTTGCGCACACATAAGTTTTACTCACGATTATCTCTCGTTTATGGTTATCTTCATCATTCACCAAGAGTGCTACAAAGTACCAAAGAAAATTGGAGTCCATTTAAATAGACGGAAAACATAGTTCAAATCGTTTAGCTCGGAACCTTAAAATCTAAGAATTATGAGGCACGGTGTTTCAACATAATTACACTAGCATAAACTTTACTTCGAATTTACATTAACTCCTTGCTAGTAACAAGAATTATAACTCCGGTTTTATAATTTGTTTTTGTACATATTTTCTACAATATTATATTTAGTTATTATTTATATTATTTAAAATAATTTAAAGTATAATAACATGAACGTCATACATAATATAACAATAATAATTAATATTTCTTCATTATTCTACGTTAGCCACCTTAATTAAATCAAGCGATTATACTTTTTAGCTTGTTAAATCCTATTTGAAGTCTTTCTGGGAATCTAAACTTTGTATCTGAACGATTTTTACACTGTAAATTTACTCTCAAGTTCCTTTGCACAAATATCACAATCAGCTAGCTCTCTACTGATCTAATTAGTAATTGGATGGTTTGATTGGTAATTTCAATAACCAATGTTCTATCTCATTGTCAAGATAAACATACCGAGTCATGACATAAGACATGAGGAGAAAAATATCAGTAAAATGTTTACTGATACGTCTTCTATTGATCTACAACTAATACGTTCATTTCCGTAAAATTTGATTGCCGTCTTTAATCGTATTTTTTAGCCTTTCTACGTTTTAATATTAAGGTAATGTACTATAATTCTTATGTGCCTTGTACCAAAGATATTGCTCAATTCATTAAATCATTGAAATTCAGTCGAGACACGTTAAAAAATTCTTTAAAAAATGCTTATTGATGATGTCGAAGTCTACATTTTCAAAACTACCTGATATATTACCAAAGTTTTTCATCGGGACTCAACATACCCTGATATAATTCTTCATTATTACAGACTTGATAAAATGTTTTGTAATTAAAATTTTTGTGAATTTAACTGCAGAATCTGAATGGTCATAAAAATTTTGAAAGCAATACATCACAGGCTCTAAGAAACTTATGGCCTTATTGTTTTCCCTGTCAAATTACAAGAACAAAAATATATTATTCTGGAAAACGTAATTTATTTGCCTTAGATCAAAATTCAATTGCATTAATTTAAGAAACTCATTAAGGCTACATTGCACTCGGTTCAACATCTTACGAACTACAAATTCTAAAATTGTTTTATTATAACTTAAAACATCGACTATTAAATTATTAATACCTCTCATATGGCACGATAGATTAGAAGCAAGAAAATCGATGTAACGAACTGTTTCTGAGTTTTTAGTAAATACGTAAGTTAGCATTTGTAGTTAGCAAAAACTATTAAATTTTACAACTTTGCACAAAAGTCAGAGATTTTGTATAGAAAAATGAATTAATTCCATATTATGTCTATGAATTGCTAAACTGCTGTTTCTATTGCGTAGTTCGAGACATCAACGACGTTGCTTATCGGCGCAGACACCGAATACACAAACAATGTGACGTTGGCAAAGCCTTTTCATAAACATTATTACATTAATATTGTGAGCAGTAATCGGTATTTAAGAAGTAAAAAACTTCATGATACTACCCTCTTAGAAAAATTAACTTTGTCCCATATAATTCATCTTATATGAATTCGTTATCGTAATCTAAAAGAATCTTTATATTTTATAAAATACTTATGTTGAGATATGCAGTATAACTGCATACTCTATACACTACATCTTTAATTATGTAATATATGCTAAGAAATATAATAACAATTTTATCGAGTATAAACTTTACAATTATTAGACAAATAGTCATTGCCTGATATTAAAGATATCATTTCAAAGCTTATAATTCAAGTACTAAGAGTATAATTCAAACAATTCTTGTGTATCTACTCATAAAAAAGATTATATTTAGAGATAGCACATCTCATAAAAGCTGTATATCTATCTCTTTCGCGTACGCATATAAAAACACGTACACACGTAGATGTATAGTATCTCATTCCCTCTTAAATATATATATAAATTCAAAAGAAAATCAGCCCTTGTTGTTTGTTTTTTCTACGCTGCATCGCGGCAATAAAAACGGATCAACAGAGACTCTTTGGCTTGCATGTCATTATGGAAATTTTAAATAAAATCATAAATCAATAAGCACAAGTCTACGCTACCATGATTAACTGTTTCATTAATCTATCTTTCTTAAGCTTATTGGACTAATAAAGATTAAATAAGAATAAGCAAAAGAATAAGCAAAAATGTTATACTTAGAACAAGAAGCATTCACGAGGCTAACCAATGAAAATTACCATCCCTTTTCAACCTTTTTGTATTTTCTTTCGTGATTTCTCTTTGGACGAAGTGCTTTTAAAATACAGAGTCAAAAATAATGATTTGTACATAAAAATAACCTATCGCAGACAAAAAAGTATAAGTAAGACTTCTTTTACCAAAATAAACAAAGAATTCGTTGTTTTATTATTTTTGTTTTGTCCTTTCTTCATTTTCTTTTTTAATTAAATGTGAAATAGATGAATTATTGTCAAAATCTTTTTAAATGATGTGCTTGATAAAAAAAACATTTTTAAACAAGGAATATGTAGCTGCAATTCAAAAATAATGCTAAAAACTTTAGATGTTTTATTAAGTAAAATGAAATTTTTTATAGAATTAAATTATTTTAAATGGATTTTAGAATTGTCGAATTTCCTTCATATTAATAAACTCAAGACATTTTAAATTTTTCGAAAATGTATACTTATATCTTGTAATTTTTTCAAAAAATGACTTACTGCAAAAGTCACTTTTTGATTTAAAGTACTGTAATATTCTTAATAACACCTTCGAAGTTTTTGAATACATAAAGAACAATTAAGATTGAATAATTAAAATTGAAAATTATTTTTCATATGTAAATTATACCCTAAATCTTAAAAATTTGTATTTCAATTCGAGGACTGAATTCTAAATTAAAAAATAAATTATTAAAATAAACTATAACATTATGTAATATCATTAGAAATTTTATTGCTCTTTATTTTAAATAATATACGTAATATTGCAGTATATATGAAATCTTAATAAAGTTTAAATGTTTATTATTTCACATCCAATGTAACGAATTACTTATTTTCAAGGCTACGATATTTTTACTTCCATTATCAACAAAAAAAATAATAAAGCAGACACAGACTAACATGTAACTGTTTAGTTCAATAATAAATATTTAAGAATTTTACTTTAACAATCCAATATTTTGGTTTTTAAAGCTATTTTGTTAACTATTTTTAACTAAAATATTAAGATTTGCATTACAGCAAGAATACATGATTGATTCAAATCATATATCTAAATAGTACTTTCATTTTCAAGATAAGTAATTTGAGTGTTATTATATTGATGCTATCTTTAAATTAATTTGTACATGCAAATTTCCTTTATATGAATATAAATTCTTCGTATTATTATTCAGAAAATCCTTCGTCCGTAGATTTCGCCTTGCCTCAAAATTTTATCGAGAGCTCGGCTGACTTTTTTACTCTATGTTGAAAATTTTCAAGATCGCCTGAATCTCTTTTCGGAAGATTCCTCCGTGCTCGCTCTGATAAGAGCAGATTGCTCCTACGTCCGAAAGGGACGAATGCCTTTTAATAAAATTTATTTCTCCTATCCTAATAAGGACAGATTCTGAAGAGAGCAGAAAGGGTAGGGAGAGAAATGACTATTCAAAGTATTTCTTCTGTCTGACTTGCCAGCAGCGCCTGCGCGACTCCCCTGGGATACGGCCGGTAATCCTCTACGTCGAGAAGTGCTCACTCGCCTTCCGCTCTTCAAACGGTCTGGAAACTATCCGCGCATACTCTTATATCCCGAAAGCCCGAACTCCGCCGTCCAAATCGGTGTGAAGTGCTCCACACCACCACGACTAGAGCTACGTCACTTCATTCGGCATGAAACACTTTTGGCGGGAAATTCTGAGCCCTCTTATAGCGCGCGTCAATTTATCCCCTTACACCGAATCGGGAAGGCCTTCCCTCCGTTACACGTCACTTTGATAAATCATCGCGCAAGTCCGAGTCCAAACCGCGCGGTTGCCACGGGTCGGCGTCCGTGGTAGTCCGGCGCAAGTCAACAATTTATAACATGATTATTAGTTTTCTAGTATGTAATAATTATTAACGTTTATTAATATAATCAACTAGTCTTATACTATATCATATATTCAAAGCTTGAAATCGATCAACTAATTTTTTTCTAATATAAGACGTAGACAAATTAAAATTTTAAATATTACAATAAAATTAAGGGTAATAATCTAATATGCTAAAAACTTTCAGAATGATAGTTTTCATCATTTCCTAAGATAAGAAGTAATAATTTTATTTTAAAAAATAAACTAATACATCGTAAGAAAAGTATTCAATAAGTACAATTTTCAATAACAATAAAAAATGTGTGCAATAATTTTAAATATTTAATTTTTCTGATAAGCATAATAAAAATCTGCAATGAAAACAAAGTTGAGAAAGGCCAAGGAGAAAGATGTGCTCCGCTCCCCCATAAAAACAATTTTCAATATCAGCCGTCTAAATACTAGCAAAATGCATTAAATTGTCAACCTGAAAAGAACGCATATCCTTTGCTAATAACACTAATTGAGCCTATGTCAGAGTTTGTTTGTCACTCTGAAAAAAGCGGTTTGTTTTATTGGTCTCATCTCGATGTCTATCGGTTCTCTTTCTCCATCTCCACAGTTTCTTCTGTTCTGCTCTTCAGTTTGTTACCCTCCTCTGTAGAGTTAAATTTAAAAATAGTTAATGTTTAAATAATTACATGTAATACTTTAAATATCAATAATTCATAATTCTTAAAAAATAGTATTAAACATATTTTCACATTAGATAATTTAAGTCACGTATATTAACTTTTACCATAAAATATTCTAAACTGCATTTATCTATATATTTTTCTTCTGCTTGATACAAAATATAACATTCTATACTCTAAATATATGCATAAAAATAAATATTAGAAAATTATCAGACAATTTATCTTTTTCCTTTTTGAAATGTAAATTTAATTTTGTAAATCTAGACAGTGAATGTAATATAATAGATCAAATACATTTATGCAATTATATTAATTTAGATGTTATATTTATTTATTCATTTTCAACATTTTCACATAACATATTTTCAATGTTATATATATATACATATTTTTTAAACTTTACGGGAAAATTGGTAAATGATAGTTTAATAAAAAAAACGTGTTTTAAATTGATCTTTACACTATACCGACACGGATTGTAGACTAACTGCCCTCCGCCATCAACACCGCCAATTCTCTGATCTTTGTCTTAACATTCAATATTCGACTGAGGCAGATTTTTAAGCGGGTAAATCAATACAGTAACACCCACAATCTTGGTAAACTCGTCGAGTGACGGAGGTAGAGCTTACTCTCTCTCTCTCTCTCTCTCTCTCTCTCTCTCTCTCTCTCTCTGCGTGTGTGGATATGAGTATGTATATTATTTAATAAAATTTGTATTCTGATTAAAAAAAACATCTTGATGATACTGAATTATAAAATAATGATAAGTTTAATTGTTGAAATAAATAATCTAAAATACGTACAAATTATACGTACTTATTAATATTAGTACTCATTTATTAATTATAACATATAAGAACTTACAGCTTATAATTTATTATAATATATATTATTATATCCAATATATATTAATATATTCTATAAAGTTTTTTTTACGTTAAACATCTTCTACTACAGATATATGACATTTACTTTTGGCTCATTTTTACTTTTAAAAATCACTTTTTCTCTAGATATACTATAAATTTGATATATTTTTTGATAATTTAATTATAATAAAGAAATACTTAATGAGAATAAGAAAATTCTTGAAGATCTCTTAAAAATAATTTATAAATAATGTACAGTATAAATAGAATTAACATACTTATTAATTTAATATTTTAATTAAGATAATAATTTAACATATTTAGAAATTAAGATATTTTATATTTTGTTAGTAAATTATATATTTTTAAAACAACATAAATATATATAGAAAAAAATGTTATTATATTTTGATAATAAATAAGTAATATCTACAAAATTTAAAATAGAATTAGTTAATACCTAAATTTTATTTATCTTGAAGGCAATATAAATAAAATTGATATTATTTTGAATTTATTTATGTTTTTAAAAATATTTATAAGTGTAGTTATACAAGTGTCACTCTATTTATAATTAGCAGTTTAATAAATTCCCAATAATAGCATTTTAAAGTTAACTATTAGAATTTAAAATTAAAATATTTTCAGGAAAATATTTAATCCTTTCAAATACGGCAGATGCTTTCATTTTTAATGAAACAGAGTCTACATGGAAATATTTTTCCTTTCATTACGAAAGATATAGTACGTCAAAAATTAAACAACCTTTCAAACAATTTTATCATAACAACAATAGAGCATTATTTTTATGGCAAGAACGTCCATTAATTATAAATTAATAAAATTCTATCTATGTAAATAAAACCTCGTTTTCTTTCTCTTTTCTTACTTTTTTAAACGACTGTACAATAATTTATAAAAGCATTTTTAATATCTAATAAAACTTTATTAATTTTTTAAGTGAATATTTTGTTCATTTCAATAAACACTTTATTTCAATCCAAATATTAGAACTTTATATGCATTTATAATGTATTTCATATTTTGTATTTCGAAACGTTTAAATATAGATTCTCTTCGTCTCTCTCTTTCTCTCTCTCTCTCTTTCTCTCTTTCTCTCTCTCTCTCTCTCTCTTCCTCAGTATTTTCTATAAATATTATAAATTTTAGTTATTAATATAAAAATCTAATTAATGTTTAACAAGAATCATACAAAGTGATGAACTTCGAAAAATAAAATCAGAATCATTAATGATAACCTGAAAAAACCAATTCAACAATCGTGATTCTATCACTGATCTCGTGTGAATATTTTAAACTGTTAATTGATTATTCGAATAAAGTGTGTTAATTCTTGAAATACGAAACTTACTTTTTATATCAACAAATTTTTCAAAAAATTAGTAATATTTAATTAAATATAAGATTAGATTATATTTTAATTAAAAAAAGATGTTCTTTGGTGAATTAATTTGAATGTATTAGTAGTTAAATAAATATTTACAGGTTTTTCATTTTGATCATTTATATTCTTAAATTTAAATATAATATTTAATTTTATACGTTTAAATATTAATAAATTAATATATATATATATATATATATATATATAAAATAAATGTATATATGTATGCATACATGTGTGTGCGTGTATATAATCTAAGTATTTAAAAAAAATAGTGTATTTTAAAATTACCCAAAATTAGCAATATTATTAATTTATTATTATTCATTGTGTGACAGATGCAATATTTTTATAGTATGTTATTAAAATTAACAAAAAAATTTATCCTTCAATCCTTCAAAAAAATATCTATTTATTCATATTATGTTTAATAACAAATTCATATTATGTTTAATAACAAATTTAAAATAATTAGAGATTGCAATAATTATGTTTTTTTTACTATCAGTTACAAATGTTATTTTTTTAATTACAAATATCAGTAATAGCTAAGTTATAACAACAACATTAATATTCAAAACTTTTTAATTAAAATTTGTACAAAAATTGATATTTTCATTTAAATGACGTTTGATGTTTTTATAAAAATCATTTATGATTTTCAATTTAGTCTTTATGGTTAAAATTGGAAATATATCTTTACTAATTTTTTTAAATTGCGATTTCTTTTAACTTTTATTCTCATTTGAACTTTCGATGTAATAGAATTCGACTAATAAACACAATTCACTTAAAGGTTAAATGTTTTTTATTTAATTTAAATAAGATGTAACCGAAACTAATTTTTTTCTTGAGTATATTTTTTTAAGGATTTATAATATTTTAACCAATTTTCATTTTGCCACAGTTGAATTTGAGTTTCAATATTAATGTCAATATTATTCGTTTCAAAATTAATGTATATATATTTTATTAAGTACATTAGTCATACACTTGCTCTTGCCCTAGTACAATCGAATATTGTTACTGCACCATCAAGAATTTCAATGTGCTTTTCCAAAATGTGTTTTTTTCATTTTCTACCAACATAGAATACTAAATGATTGTTCAGAGTCACTATTTATTTTTCTCATTGTGCCCTAATTAAATTCTTCATTCTCAATGCATCAATAGAGAAAGTATTAAATATTTATAACATTTATACACTTTAAGAATTTCGAAGTAACATAAAAAGCATTAAAACAAAAAAAAACACTTAAGTTTCATTTCAAATTTATCTTCATACTCTTGAGTCGCTTGAAAAACTTTTCTTATTGTACGATATATAAAAAAATGTCAATATATCACTTAACTATTATTTTAGGTGAAGACACCTGTTATTTCAAATTTTGGCTCAAAAGCAAAAACTTATTCGAATCCGAACATCGGTATAAAAGGCAACAAAAGAAAATACATAAATAAATTACATCATTAAAGCAAAACAAAAACTGGAAGATTGGCAGACTCTAAATATGCGTAGGCACAAAAGAAACCCTTTATCGAAACTCAAATATGCCCTGAAAGAATTTCACCGTCACCGTCTTCGCTGTTAGCGGCAGCGCCAATAACCTGTGCTTTGTTCCCAAGATATTCGTCTTTGTGTGCTCGACAAGATAAGAGAAATAAAGATACAAGTATAAAAATAAAGAGAAAAAGACACTGTTTCCCTCCATCTCAAACACATACACACACAAAATATAATGTGGAGAAGAGGGAAAACTTTTTTCGTTTTATAAACTGGTTCAATTTTTTCTCAAAAAGCGAGTAAACCTCGCGGAAACCGGTTGTTAGTAGGGCCAATCTTGATGCGAATCATTTTCTTAAGCAGAGCAGGACTGTAGTCTTTCTTTTTCTTCCCTTGATCTACCCTCCCCCGCCATACCCGAAGACACATTCTCTCTCTCTCTCTCTCTCTCTCTCTCACTGTATTCCTACGTTGTATGCTTTATCGTTTTAAAAATCTTCCAAATTCTCGTTCGCAGTTACTCTTGTTATGTGTAAATTTAATGTTTTATTCAGTAATTCACATTAATTCAGTTGAAAATGTACTATATTCTCGAAAAATATTAAGTGAGCCGTAAATTGTTTACGAAGATTAAAACAAATTGTTTCCTGAAGTTTTAAAATATGATCCTCAGTACATCGAAGATGTTATTAAAAATATCAACATAAATGACGATATTAGAGAATGATGTGAAACATCTTAAAAAATAGTCAACAAAAAAATATTCTTTATTTTACAATTTTTTCTATTTAATTATTATTGCCTTGAATATTTTGTCTTGAATATTTTGAATTAAATTAAAGAAGAAAATTAGGTTATTTTCTCATATATTTATAATTTTTAACGTTGAGTATTTATTTGAAGGATTATACACTGTTTAATGTTTAAAGTAAAGTAATTAACACTGTTAAAAGTAACATTACATTTATTAGTAAATATAAATGTATGTTTTGTAAAAGTATACTTGTTAAGTTATTCAACAGAATAACTTAACAGACCAACTTATTAGGCAATTCGTGATCAACTAACTTCTTATAATTGTAACTATGCTTCTTTAAAGGGTGGTGTCTATGCAAATCAAAATTGATAAAGATAGAGTGCAAAAAGATGCTTTAATAAACAAGTCACTTATACAGAATGGAGGTAGATTAATCAAATATAACTATAAGCTTTCTTCTCAAAATTCAATACGGTCACTTAATTTGTATGATCTACTACATGCAGTCTCTTTTGCAAATAACAAAATTCTTGTTTCACTAATAGCTTTATATATATCAAATAATTGATCCTTACTATGAATAAAATTAATCTCAATCTCATTTTTGCTTCAATATCATACATAAAGCAAAATCTTATATTGACATGTTTGGACCGCTTGTGCATTACAATTTATTTTAGTTAGATTAAAATTCATCTGAGCCACACGGCTTTTTTGTTCCATTACATAAAGCGATGTTTTCCGCTTTAGTTATTGAAAAAAATAATATTTTATCACTAACTATACCAATAAATTTATCCACCCTTTAAAATAAATATAAAGCTATTTTTCGATTTTCGCGCATCTATATATCAAGCGCAGTTGGCGTAGGCAAATTCTTTTATATTAGAAATATTTTCACTTATTTCGAAAATAATTCCAAAGTTTTATATGCTAACTTGATGATTTAAGGGATGAAAAGCATCCTTAAAGTTTAATCTCAAAAATGGTTTTTTAGTAACTCAAAAACTAATTAAAGTTTTGGAATAAAACCAACGCCAATTTATTTTTTTTTTAAATGTTTATGTAGATATTGCTTTTACTACGAAGGGTTACATCCCTTAATTTTATAAGGACAAATGTGACCTTTTCTTCTTTTTGTTTCTCCAGAAATTTTTTAATTAAATAAATCTCATGAAATATCATTTTATGATAAACAATATTGAAATATAATGTTTACGTATTTTTGAGTTTTTGAAAAAAAATATATTTAAAGGGGTAACTACTCTTAACAAGAATTTCCTGATATGTACCTTAATAATTTCCTTAATTTTGTAAAATATTGTAAAATATGATAAAAAATATAAGAAATATATTTGTACGTATTTAAGCGACTATTTGAGGGGTAAAAAAATAGTTTACTTGCAACTTAGACTGCCTTTGAATTACAATTTTACATAACTCTGTGATTAGAGCTAGTAACAAAAGAATCGAAAATCTTTGCATATTGCGATAAAATAGATAGCTTTATTATGTATTTGATAAATTCACCAATTATTATTCTAAAGAACAATGAATCATATCTTGAAATCCATATAACCCAAGCATTTTTACTGATCCGTCGGATTAAAATTTATATTTTCCAAATACATACCGGCTGGATAAATCCGAACAGTTTGATCACTATTTTCTTAATTTTAAGCATTCCCTTGCTAAAAGAGTAATTAAACCATTTCTAATATCTCTTCCTTTTTCTAAAATCTGTGCTTTTCTTAGAAAGTCATTAACGTACAAATAGAGTTTTAAAATTTCTGATGCGGCAGAAAATGATTTTTGTTCAACGTTGGCAAGCTGCTGTAACATACGATTTGCAACATTAGAACCCACACTGAACGAAATATAACACGTACCATCATTAAGAGTGTAAATTATAATAGGCCCCTTCATTTTTGAGAAGAATTTTTTAGAATAATTTATCGTCTGTGTCTATTTGTATATGACGGTATCAGAACGTACGAAAATGTGTTATTATAGAAAATAAATCGCTTTGTAATATGGAAACAATAAGAAAAATATCATTCAAGGAAATAACGATTAAGATTTTAGAAAAGCCATCAAACACAACTCTCATTTTTATGGTAAAACTGGACTTCTTTATATCGAAGTATAGGAGATCGTACCCACTTATTGCAGTCACAATATTTAGCCTTTAAATTAGCAAGGGCAAAATACTTTGAAATGCTACGTTACAGAAATTTCCTAGTAACATTTTATGTTAATTAAAACGTAGATTAACAGTATAATGTCCTAAATGATCACATTTAATTATTTTCTTAATATGAACTCAGCGATATTTTCTTCAGTTGACCTAAGCACTATTGAATTTTTGTTCCTTAATTCCCATAAAATGGAAAGATTTTTTTGGTTTAATTGCAGGACGTTTTCGATATATGTGATCGTATCTGTTTTCAGGTGCACAGTTACATTTTGAAATTATCCATCCTAATCAAATTTTTTGGAATAATAGGTACTGGCCCTTAACACTAAGTTGATCTAATCGGAAGATTCTAAAAATGTTCAATATCAATAAGAATTTTTGCTGAAACGTGAAATGCAGGGTCATCAAAAAAAATATTTTTGGGAATATTTAATGCACTTTTATTAATGATTAATGTAGGAATTGTCTCGAAGATGTTCTTGAAAACTGACATTGACATTTCAAATGATTAATCTTCGTACCTAGACTTTATTTTTACATACTTGTAATATTTAATGTACGTCAGCAAATTCTCGACACATTTTAACCTTAAATTAGTTTCTTTTTTATTTAATTTTCATACGTCTATAAATTTTTCAGTAATTGCGTTACATTGTAAACAAGAATTTAATAAAACTGGGCAAAATCGATAAACACCTTAACCATTCAAACAATCAACTAGTGATAGTTGGCAAGATTACCAGAGTTTAAGTTTGACTCAGTAATAAAGTCGTAAAATTCATGAGTAATATGTTACTCGCTTGATTAACATCCATGATTTAAATAAGTCATGAAATCCAACCGTATATCGAAAATCCCATAAAAGGTCGAAGTCCTTAGTCTCATCAATTGAAATCCTGTATTAAATGTATTAAAACCTTTATATGAAATATTTGTTCCAATACTTAGTTCATTTACCAGACTACTTTTGTTGACAGAATTTATTAGTGGGAAATTTGAAATTTGAAATTGAGTAGTTTTAAACTTAAAAATGTATCTTATAAAGGTGACCCTTATTTTAAGATTTATTAAGATTATTTAAGAAGATAGGATTTTCAAATCTAAATCTCTCATTATCTGGATTTAAATTTTCTAGCTCGTTAATTTCTTCAACTTCTTATTTTGTCAGAATTTCATCAAATTTATTCCACAGTATGAGAAGTCAATTTAATATTTTCGATAAATCTAATGATACAAGATTCTTTCCTAGATGATAATAGCTAACAATTTTTCTAACTTATTAATTAGCTAACAATTGACGTGTGGATGATTATAAATTAAAATTATAATAATACTATGTGCAGTATTAAAACCGAAAAATCTTTTCAAATTGTAAAGGCAAAAAATGGAATATTTGATACAGTATCGATAACTTGTAGACTTAAATTGCAGATAATCTTCGACTTAATTTTTAAGCCACGTTTTTTACCGTTTTAAAAACGTCTAGTGATATAATTTTGAATTTGTGATTAAAGTTGAATTTTAATTGCCATTATATTAGAACTAGATACCTTCAATACTAAAAGTTAATGAAAAGTTAAAGAAAAATTTGAAGCAAATGTGAAAGCTGAATAATTTAATTTTGAAGCAGTTAAATTTCTTTATTATTCACTGAAAAAAATTTACTTGATTGTGAAGAATAATATTTTATTCAAGGGAAATAAAAATAATATCACTCATATACACTAACTTAAAATCAAGCAAGAAGGACTGTGTTTGAGGTTGATGAAATTAATAAATTTTATGTTTGTTTTTATTATAATATTGAGTAAAGTTATCAGGAACTTCATAAAATTAACTGTATTAAATGTGGTATTGAAATATCTTGTGTACTTCCCGGTTGACAATCGGAGCTAGTATAAGTTTTTCTTCCACTATAAAAATAAATTTTTTATAATGTTGCTGGAAAACAGTAACAGTTGGTGAGAAATCCAGTAATTAAATTTTGAGAGGAAAGCAACAAAACTTCTTGTATGAGAATCATAAGAAGGGCATCCGTCCTATAAAGAGAAATCATGAAGCAGAACGAAAATGTAAATTAGCTGAAATTATAAAGTCAAACTGCTACGTTACAATACGCTAAATATTATTAATACTATGCAACACATCTATATTTGCAGAATGAAGAATTTATTGAATGGTGTGAACCTCTTCATTTGATATGGATGTTAAATTTGTATTTGTATTTCAAACCTTTAAATTTTCTTTTAATCGGCCTGATAGTACATACCGAAGATAGAGGATAATAATTTTCTATAACTATTGAAAAGTATAATACATGTAATAGACAATTTTACTAATAAAACAAGAAATCCTTTACGATATCTTTTAGTATACATCTATCAGTTTTCTTCATTTTATATTCTTTGACTGTTATTTATCTCTCCCCCCCTCTCTCAATCTCTATCTTACTTTCTTGTACAATTAATTCATTATTATTATTTCATATTGCATTCATTCAGTGCATTTTAAATTTTCATTAAATTTTTATAATTTTGACAAATAGGTAATTTATAATAATAACTAGAATCTAATCTAATTACAAAAATTACAAGCTTTGCTGTTCCTATGCAGTAGCAAAATAATTAGATAATAAAATAGACAGTGTTCTGTTTAGAAAATATTTAATCCTTGGCCATACATTAACGAATTATCACCAAACTACCCGCGTCATTCCCAATATTCGCCAGCTGACCCTCTTCATTCAAAGATTCTGAAACTTTTTAAATCCTAGTTGCTTGATATAAGATCCGTCGGATGTCCGCTAATTCAACTACCATAAATTAAAAATTATTTGAATAGATAAGCATTGTTGTACGCCAACAATTCTGATAATCGTCTATCCTGGCTTTCATTCGCGTTTTCACAAATTCCTTAGCATTCTAACGAAACACAAAGAAAGAAATTAGGATGTGTTCTTGTTTTGTATTCTTAACAGTGGTATAACTAATAATTTCACTTCATTTCTCAATCATGATTCTTTTTTTCATCGTCGTCGCTATTCCTAATTGGTTTGTTAGATTACCAATACTCAATCTTACTCTATCTTATTACATGCGCTCGTCAACTGAGCGCGTTTCTGCTTCGAGTTCTGAGCAACTACACTTACGTCCAACGCTCTGAAAACTGTCGATTTTTTGACATCGAATGCAAATTCGCAAGCTCTACCAACATGCTCTATTATTTTGTAGCATACTCTACAAAACCCATTATTTCTAAATAGTATGTGCTCTGCAAAGCCTGAAGGTTAGACACCAAATGTACAGACTAAGCACACCTCGAGATTTGAAATATCTGCTATTAGTTATCCATACGAGTTAATATACGTAGTATAGAATATCTCTGTAAAACTGCAGATATATATCAGCCAGGTATCTCGCTTTGGTCAACATTTTCTTGTTTTTGCTCCTTCTCTTTCTTTCTCATTATTGTCGCTGTTTCAAGAATTAATTCTCATAGAATTCTAACAACCTAATCAACACATGATTACCATCCAATATTTTCACATACTATTTTTTATTCCTTAAGAGACAATATTTGATCACAATAAGTATTTTGTGAGATTATCTACGCTTCTTGCATAAATCTTCAGGCTTTACATTTAATTCTCTAACGCTTACAGCATGATTTCATCAAATCTTTTTTTAATTAAAACTTTGTTAAAACTTCTAAAGTGTACCGTCACTTCCAATTCAGATGAAAGCTTCGCTATTTTAATTGTGTGCAGTAACTGGCTAATTAAATATATAGATAGTATTCTTATTCTGAATTTTCTTTCTCTATTCACCTTTCTGAATATTGATGTAATAAATGTATAGTGTAATATAATAAAATATCCATTAACTTATTATTATGAAAAATATTCATTACAATATTTTTACACTGACTTTACTTCGCTTTAATAATATTATGTGATGTAATTCCTTTATTCGCGCCTTGTAAAAACCGAAATAATTTTCCCACAAGAGTTTGCAAAGATGCGAGCATTCAATAAAAAAGACGATTTTCAAAGAATAAAAAAAACAACAATATAGAATCAAATAGTTATCAAATAGCATTTAATTTTATTGTTCAACCTGATCCTGTCACTCTCAAGAAATAAAGTTAAATACTTCTAAAATCTAACAAGACAATTTGCGATCATCATTTTCATGCCGAGCGGATCAAGTAAGGTTGAAATTAGGTGCAAAAAAGGAGGAATTTCTTGAGTCGATATGGACCCACGGCACTTGAAATACAAAGTAAAATACAGTACATAATAATAAACTTGAAAAGCGCGAAAACCTTACATAAATTTTCTACAGAATAGTAAACATAATTTTCATGTTACTATTTCATGTATCCACTGTTACATGTAAATATCTCTTAACAAAATCAATTTTTTAATTTAGAACATTAAATACAATATTAAATTAATAATTAAAAAATGTGCATCTATTTTTTATTTAAATTATAAACTTTTCTGTATATAAAAAATGAGTCGTTTTAATAATTTTTATACATTTGAAACAATTTAAAATAATAATAATGTTTAATACCAAGTTCATAAGTGAATTTAAAAGTCTTAATTCATAAAATAAAAATTTAGTACGTTTACTACTATTTAATTAATTTACCTCCATAAATGTGATTTTGTCAATATAACTGTTATATATAAAATCAATAATTCGAGCATCTTCCAACCCACATTCATCCAATTGTGTATTCTCTATTTATTATTTAATTTATGTTCTAGTATAAGCTTCTAAATCTATTTTTTTAGTATCTTTATATAAAATAAATGTTTCTTTTTTATATAGAAAAGTTTTTTTTTTAAGTAAACGTAATTATTGTAATAATTTTCTTTCACAAACGACTCAGAATATCCAGATAACTCTGTATGAATTATAAACACTTTCTTATTTTCATAAACTGCCTTTTTTTACAATTACGACATCAATTATGTAAGAAGTGTAAGCAAATATTTATGAAATAATAACAATAAATTATTATTTATTTTTGTTTTTGTTCATTACGTTTAATATTTTAATAATTTAGTATTTAGTCCAAATCTATATTTTAAAAATATAATATCATTACTAATTTTTATCTAATAGTGTTGAGAACTACCATTTTAAGAGTATACTATAAACCTTTAAAACAATTTTACTTCAGAGTATTCACTAATTAAAATTAAAATTTAAGCAACATGGATAATTTAAGATGCAACTTCTATTCATAAGTTTTTACAGATAGTAATACATATAGTCACAGATTTTCAGTTATTTGAAAATTTTCGTTACTGCTAATTTAATAAGCTTAAATTTGCTAAACAGCATCTTGACAGTATTAAAAGTTATTTTTATTAAATTAAATTAGCTTATGTCAGATAAATATAATTTTTTACTTTTGATAGTATAATAATACTCTAAGAGTTAGAAAAAATAATTGCTTTTTATGTAGTAATAATTCAACCAAATCTAAGAGGATATCCGACTACCCTGAATATATACAAAACCGTACAGTCTCTAAAATTGAATGTTGTCTCTGGTATTTGTACAACAAATAACAAGAATTTGTCCGTATCAGCTATTTTAAATAATATACAATTTGATTTTTTGAGTAGTGATTCATAAAAATTTATAATGGATTAACGCATTTTTTATTAATTTTTCCTTGTTACGAATTTCATTAAATAATATAGTGTTATTTAATGTATAATAATTTGTTAACATATAAAAGTATCTGTTGCTAATAATATTAATATAAATCTAATATTGTTGATTGAAAATGAGTAGACCCCTTGTACTAGTATATTAAGACTTTAATCTAAAAAATTAATAACTAAAGTAAATGTAAAGATTTCTAATTATGACACAAAATTGAAAAATTTAATGTATAATATACTTAACTATATTTTATAATATTAAAAATAAAGTACTATGTCACATTTTAATCAGTTGCATTTATTAAAAAAGAAAAAACAGAAATTTCCTGTCCTCACCCATGGGCATTTTCTCTCATTGGAAACTAAAAATGTATGAAAAAAGTGTAAGCATGAAAAAAGAAGAAACGATTTCATTACAATAAGCGAAAACTAAGCAGAGATTTCAATGCCTAAGGAAAGATTTAAGAGACGCATAAGTTTTCTTGATTTCTTTCGGTGACCTCCCTTTTCTTGTACAATAACCAAAACACATAAATTTTAGAGATAATTGTAGCCAATTGTACATGTAAGATAAGATCTTTATCACTGAATTAGAGTACAAATAAGCAAGACTATTCTTCTAAGTAAAATGAGCTACCACTTTATTTATCACATTCTCTCTGTTCCACAGCTCTCTTTCTTCATTCATGTGTGTTTTCCTACCAGATTTTTACTATCAATAGCGAGTGTATTCTTCTTAGTTATTTATTCTTAGTTATTAGAGCCTACGGCTCTAATTGTTATAAACATGAGTGCAATTGGTTAACTATAGTTTCTTCTAATTAAAATATACTTACTTCAGCTCTTTCAAGCGATTTCTGAAATTCAGCAGTGAATTAAAGACAAGCTTGAGTTCAATAAGAAAAATAGTAATGGTAATACATGTTTTCTTTACTGTCTGAATAATATAATAAAGCTTTTAAAATTATTTTATTTTCTAGTGACATGTACATCAAAGAATTTTACGGATATAACCATAATCTATAATGAACGAAAATTCATCATTACTTATAACAATAAACGTATTTAAAATAAAACAGATAAAATCAAGCAATTAAAACACACAAAATACTTCGATGGTCAACTTAATAGTTGTAGTAATCTTCAAATTTTAGCCAAATGTAACTTACGTTATCAATTATTATAATAATCTAAAATCTTATATTGATTGAGTAAAATCAATCATAATTTGATTCACTAACAAATGAAAAAATTATTTTATGTAAAATAAATTATGGTTTTCAATCTAAAAAGGGAAATTAAAAAAATATACGTATCGCAAATTTTTGTCAATATAAACATAACTGACTCCATAAACCAGGTTAGATAGATATAATTCTCAAGAAGTAATTATTTATAACCTATGCGTTTTCATGCATATGGCTAAGTTATTATAAAAATATAAATTTTCGATTTTATGTTTTATTTTTTCATATCTCTATTTTATATAAATTATAAATTAAAAATCTCTTTCAAATTTTAAAGAATGAATTAATTATGTTAATAAACATTATATTCTTTATAAGGTATTGAAACATGGGCAATACGATTAATGACTTTGAACTACATGAAGTGATAAATTACGAATTGTGTGCTAATTTTCCAAATATGAAAGAAGGTAGATGTAATCGAGCTATCGAAAAATATTATCAATATTTAAATTCCTCTTGCAGTCACGTTACATAGTACAAGTAAGTTGAAAAAATAAATTTTACTTTCAATAAGAATATAAATAGTGTAAGTTATTATTTAAGCTTCAATAGAATTAATACTTCTAAATTTTATCTAAGTAATAATATGATTGTAGCTTCATATTTTTATAATAGATATATATATTTTTTTTAAAAGTTATAACAATTACGTTTACTGATAAAATTTTAATTGTAATTTAAATTTTCTTTAAGGATATTTATAATATCCGATAAAAATAGTAGTAAAATTAGTAAATGTTAATGTGATTTATAAAGAATTTTCTATGGTTTATTATGTTCAATATCAAAATTCAGAAAATCAATTCAGAAAAAAAATAACTCTTAAAATTGTTTACTTGCTTTACCGAATTATTCACTTTCAAAATGAATAACTTAATAATATATTTAAATAGATTAATATTAATTAATATTAAATTGTAATTGAATAACTATTGTAATGGAATGATTTTTAAATGTTTATGTAAAAAATTTAAACTGAATAAAGTTATGTAAAAAGATTTCATAAAAAAACCAATTGAATCAATCGTAAAATTTCGTAGATTGGAAGGAGTAGTAAAGTTGTTGATAACATTATTAAGATTTAAAATGAGTACAACTCACTTCGAGAATTGCGAATATTATGTTCATATTCCCATAAGATAAAACTGTTTAAAATATAGATAAGAGTTAATAATAATTATTTTATATAACACTTTGTTTATTATCTTTTATATATACATTAACGGTAGATCGAGGGTATTTCATTTTGTTTTACTAGCATACACTTTTATATATATACAGGCCGATTAAAAAATCTGCATTTCTAATGCAGAATTGAAATATTAAATTTGTAATATTAGAATTACATTTCTAATATCTTAGTTTAACTAAGATTTTTAAAAACTAAAAACTTAGTTTAATTTAATAACTACGTTTTAACATCATTAAGTATTAATTGCTAGTAATAATATAAATTAAAAATGAAAAATTAATTGATACAGCGAAAATAAATAGAAAATATATTGCTTACATAATAAATTTATTAGTAACACTATAACTTAATCAAGTGGTAGCTTTTCTTTACATGAATAGTAACCGACGTAACTTCAATTATTTACCCTCTAAAATGCACATATGAGAAAAGTAACTTGTCTATTTGTAATATGAAATACAAAAAAGTATATTTATTTTAATGAAATTGATTTCTTTATAAATCTTCACCAAATTCTACAAAAACATATATCGTAAGCTTGGAAAATAAATGTTACTTAAGCAAAAATTATACTATTCGTGGTAGGTAAATGAAAGAAGTTCATCGTGTCAACTTCGAATAAACTTTATTTAATTAACAATATAAAATTAAAATTTAAAACCGAAAATTGTAATCACAGGTCACACGACTGACAACAAAGCTCGCAGACCGGGTCAAAAAGCATGTCGATGCGATTGTCAGGCGATTCGTTCTTTACTCGCATCCATTTTTTGCTGAAACTTCTTGTACCTCATGGGCTGCCACATTTTTGCTATCAGCATCAAGAAGAAGGCAAAATTTTTCCTCGAAATTGTTAGGTAGAACATCTGCTATGTTACAGAAAGAATACGCGCGATAGATTATTGCAATCGAACTGATATCACCGCGTTGCTGAGACTAAATAATCTTAATATTTGCACATTATACATATATTTTCGGAAACCTGCTCTTCAAATGAGAAAAGAATATTAA
This sequence comes from Wiebesia pumilae, assembly GCA_018907045.1. Taxonomy (NCBI): domain Eukaryota; kingdom Metazoa; phylum Arthropoda; class Insecta; order Hymenoptera; family Agaonidae; genus Wiebesia; species Wiebesia pumilae. Next base: position 1,643,454 of record JACCHZ010000125.1, on the reverse strand, counting down.
AAACATAATTCCTCGTGAAAACAGGTTATACTATATGGTAATCAGGGATGCATTCACGGTCATCAAACGCATATAGAAGATGGATTACTATCAAGAGGAAAACGAAAGAAAAATAGAAAGTTAGAAATCAAGTCAGAAAGAAGAGATGACTGTGAGAAAGACAGCGGAATGAAGTTCGTTAGCTCTTCTTGCTAGTATACAAAATTTTTAGGTCATAACTGAATAAGCAGACCGTATGTGCGTCCATAACTCTTTAGAATTTCTTACTAGTTCTCATTTAGTCTCTCTCTCTCTCTCTCTCTCTCTCTCTCTCTCTCTCTCTCTCTCTCTCTCTCTTACAATATATAAAGTAGAAAATTGAGTGAAAAAGAAACAGAGAGAGAGGGTAGAAGTGAAAACTAGTAAGAAATTCTTACTATGTATAAAGTAGAAGATTGAGTGAGAAAAAACAGAGAAAGAGAGAGATAGTCATATTTGCATCGATCTAGTTTTTTTCGTTTCCTGCTTCAGGCCATTCTTACTATTTACTTGTTTACTCTTCCTCTTTCGTATCGTTTCCTTTTACATTTTTACAGCAAAATAAAAAAAAAGAGAAAATTATATAGATATTTTCAGAAAAGTCCTAAATAGATCTCGAATATTTGATATTTTTTTCACCTTTCCCTTCTTGTTTTTCCAATGTTCGTATAGTACAGAATAGTCCATGAATTTTGCTATATGTAAATATTAAGACAAAAAAACTCTTGTAAAATTATATAAAATATAATTATAAAAAAATTTAAATAATATATATATATATATATATATATAACATTAAACTATTTATGTAGCTTAAAATTTCTTTTATTTCAGAAAATCCTATAAATAAAGAACTAAAACCACTTTGCGGATTTAGTCCACTAAAATAATTTTTAAGGATTTAAAAGAAATATTATATCTATCATCATAAAATAATAATATCATTTCAAAAACGATAAACTAAAATGTATTCAAACTCTATTTTACTTGATACAATAATCAAAGCTGCAATTATTAAATTTTGAATTTTTTATAATATAAAAGCTTTGCTACAATGTGTATAATATATGATACTTTTGCATGAAAAATAAAAGTAGTAATCTGTATTATTTTACTACAAAATTTCAAATTTTTTCATTTAAAATTTAATCTACTAATAATAATAATAATCTAATAATCTACCACAATTCTTTATCTATTATCTAATATTTATCTAATATCTTTATCTGTTACTATTAAGATTAAGTGAAATTATAATAAGGTAATTCTTAAATATAAAAATGAAATGTTAAATTAAATAAATATTACTGACAAAATTAATAATAAAAAAGTTTTTAAATTATAGAAAAAACCCTTAGTAGCATATAATATACATCTATAGAAAATATTTATTTAAAAAATAATTGAATTTATCAATAAACGGAAGTTATAAAAATTCGAAAATCTTGAATGAATAATTTTTCTAATGAACTGCTTAATAAAAGTTATAAAACATTCAATAATAAAAAATGTTTTTTAATTAATAAATTATATTAATAACTAACATAATTATATCAACATATTAATTATTGAAACAATAAAATAAGAAATTATTATATATAATTATATATAATAAATACGCAAATATTTTACAAGCATACATGTCTTCAATGTAGCTAAATTTTTTTAACTGCAATCATTTTCTGCTAAAAATTCTTACCACTAAACATGAAATAAAATCTAGGTTATTAAAATTCAATTTAAATAAATATACTACAATATTTTATCTAATATATTTAAAGCTTCTTCTAAATTACTTTTAATCGAAAATTAAATACCGATCAAACTTGACCAATGAAAATAATTAACAAATCATTATTTTGTCGCCAATTTCTGTTTATGTACTTAAGCTGGAAAATTAAAATGATTTTACTATCCAAGTGATAAGTTGTAAAACATCTAAAAATATACAAAAATAAATATCGACCTGAATATCGAACTCTTTTTGAAATCAAAAGAAACCTTTCTCTTTCTGAGAAAATGTCTTTAATAGCTGAGTTATCATATGTATGTGCGTAACCTACTTTTCATCAATTTCATTGATTTTAACGCCAATTAAAAAGAAACTAATCAAAAATCATATTAAAAAATTTATTTTAGAACTTTTACGTAAAGTTTATTTTTTCCGATATATTAAATTATTGAGCTTTGATTTTTATGCGATAAATTATTAAACCGAAATTTATTTATTAAAATTTTTTTAAATAACTTTTAATAAAATATTTATAGATCTTCATGTTGTACAACGTTTATACTATATACACTATTGATAATTGTTGTTATAAAAATATTTTGTAAAAGTAATTACTTTTAACTACAATTATCGTTACGATATAATATTTTCTTTATTGGTTTATTCTAGAAAAGTAAATTTTAAAAAGACAAAAAACCATGATCAATATGATTGCTAAAATTTAATATCTTGTACTTTATAATTTAGAGCGATAATAATGTCAAAAGTAAGAAATAAAGTTTAACATAAATTAATTAAAACAATGCAGCATAGATTAGTTTTACTGTAAATATTTTATAATTCGGACATTATATTATTTTAATAATATGTATAATACGATGTTGCAATAAATTATATGTGATTCCATGTTTTAATTTATCAGCTTTACTGTCAATTCTTGCGTAAATTTTTTTAACTAACAATAAATATGCATATTATTTCAATTTATATAATTATTATATAAAATCCTATACAAAAAATCTTTTTACTATTTTTTAATTCAAAAATATTCCGTTCATTTATAGATCAGATCATAAACATATACATTTCTAACAACGACTGTACAATATGATTTGCAATATTATTATTAAAAAATTATTATGTATGAATATATTTAAAAATATTTTATTCGTAAACGATACGGATATTGATGTGGAATAATTTTTTATGATTAAAATTGAGATTCAATTGTATAAATTTTACATAGATTTTAAAAAAACAATTACAATATTTAAAAATTTCTAGTATATTATTTTGTACATGACAATTTTAAAAGAATATTAAATGAACACGAATATGTCCTTTTTGAAATATCTCTATATAAAAACTAACGTCTTTTTTATTACCATTGCTTAAAATCTAATCTAATTTAATTTAATAAATAAAATCATTTAATAATATATATTTTAAATATAGGTATAGATAAATATATATAAGGTATATATAAATATATATAAGGTATATATAAATATATATATAGGTATATATAAATATATATATAGGTATATATTTTTATTGAGAGAGAGAGATGTGAGAGAGAGAGAGAGACGGAAATCGTAAAATAGCGAAAATCCTTACAAATGGTAGAGAAGTTCTGATATGACTAATAATATTCAATAATAAAATGTTTGGGAATGCCCCAACAATACATTGTTTTTAATAATAAACTGCTGTGTATCAAAATACGTATAGATATGGAGTAATTTAAACAATGTTTTAACAGTGACGAAAATCATCTTTTCTTTTAAAAATTCGTTCATTTCAATTTGGTTATTATATTACTAAGAAAAATCATTATTAAAAAGTTGTGGAATCCTAAGAACACAATGGTGTTAAACATTGATATGGGAGACGTATATATATATACGTATGCTGTATGACATTTTTAATTAAGGCTCATTTATGCTAATAATATTCCTAAATATATTTTTTAAATCCATACAGCAATTCTGATCCTTTGTTCTTACTATAATTTTGTAATTTTTATAATAAAATATCAATAATTGATGTCTTTATTCAGCGTTGTTCGACTGCATGTATTCATCCATACCGAAATAAAGTTTTTATTTGTAATAAAATTTTTTTAGTAGTTAATAATAATTATTATTAACAATAATTTAGTGAAATTTTGTAATTTCGAAATTTTTATCCTTAAATAAGAGTAGTTTTTGGGGGTGTTTTTAAAAATTTAATTTTTTTGTTTGAGTTCCAATATTGGAAACTTCAGACTTGTAGCTAAATTATATTATTATTTTAAATACTAACTGAATTTTCTTTTATTAGAAAGTTTTTTGTTATATATATATATATATATATATACACGCACACTTATTATATACTACGACATTACTTTTCAATTTTAAAATGCTATTTCGTATTTTTTATTCGTTATTATAATTATCGTAAACATGTGTGTTTATAGCTCATAACCTTTGTGATTAAAAGCAAAAATCTAAAGATATTTGGTGAAACGATTACATTTAATTTTAAGTTTATTACAGTAATAGAAATGGTTTTTTGAAAAATACTATTATACATGTTTTGATAAAAATACAATTATAATTAAAGACATATTTTTGAGATTTAGAAGACGTTGTTCATTTCGTATATCTATTTATGTAATTATTGATATAATTTAATAAAACCAAATAAAAATAATATTATATTTATCATATTATATCATAATATATTTAAATCATATTATATTTCTAGTAATATTATTAGATTTTATTAAAAAAATTAAGTAAAATATCAAGAAACGTGCAGTTTCAAATCTGTTTTTAACGATCAATCATTTATTCACGCAGGGCAAGAAAAAGAAAAGTCATAACGAGTTCTATAAAACTCTAATTACTGATTATCATTTGTCCTTCAAAAATGCATTAGACTTACAAGGAGTCAAAATTGAATAAATAATATAATATTCTATTCTGAACTTACATTTTCTTTTAACTTTTCACTTTACATATTATAAGGATATTTATTAATAGTATGTACCTATCGAGACAAACTGCAGTCACTTATAAAAATTGTTGTTTAAATTAAAAAAAAAGGTTTTCTTAAAATACATATATAAGACCGAATTATTACATAAACAAAATTCAAGAATAAGCGTAAAAATTGTCATTGTATTTGATCTATCTTTCATCGATAAGTGCAAAGTCAACTATTGAAGTAAAATAAAGTCAATAAATAAAATTAATTTAACCATTCAAAATATATTATTTATTTGTGGAAAATAATTAAATATTTTATTTTAAAATATCAATAATTTATTCACAAATAAAATTCTATTATATTAAATGTTAAAAACAATCAATATATAAAAATAATATAAACATAATACTCTAGTAAAAAAAAAACAATTGCAGCAACGCAGCAATATCAGCTCAACTACTTACAACTTGCTGGTCACAATTGTAGATAGTTCAATGAACGTAATTTTTTCGCAAAAACCAATGTTCCTACCTAATAATTTCGAGGAAAAATTTTGCCCTTTTCTTGATGCTGATAGCAAAAATGTGGCAGCCCATGAGGTACAAGATGTTTCAGCAAAAAATGGATGCGAGTAAAGAACGAATCGCCCGACAATCGCATCGACATGCTTTTTGACCCGGTCTGCGAGCTTTGTTGTCAGTCGTGTGACCTGTGATTACAATTTTCGGTTTTAAATTTTAATTTTATATTGTTAATTAAATAAAGTTTATTCGAAGTTGACACGATGAACTTCTTTCATTTACCTAGTATGGTTAACATAATTCCCAAGCAATAAAAATTGTTTACTATGATCCATATATTATGTAGCACATTTATTATATATATATAAGAATTTTATAATTTATTTTCAAGACATTGGATAGTTTCTCATAATTATGTGGAAGCATTCTGCGAATAATTTTTCAATTTTTTGCATAATTAGATCATTTACATTTATGCGAAGCGCATAAATCCTTTCCCATGCGCTGATTTCGTTTGAATTGCTATACAAGCTTTAATTTATCCCATATTTTTCCTTCTCTGTTCTTCGAACCCAGCGAGATTTTTGACCTCTAACACAAACATCACTCCAAAGTTCCACATTGGATAGTTTTAACCATTAAGTTACATTATATCCAATTATTTCTTTTCAGCTAAGGTAGAAAATTGATATCTATTGTAATTAAAGAAAACTTCGCACTACTTTGCAATGCAATACTTGCAACTACATTTATGATGCCTAACTTGGTTTTATTCATAAAATGCAATTCAGTATTGAAAAATGCTATGCCTATAACCTGTTAATTATTTAGTTGAGATAATATACAAATAAATAAACACATTAAAAATAATATTAATAAATATGTATGTATGTTTTGTAAAAGCGTATTCGTTATTCAACAGAATAATGCATTAGATGGTTCGATGTTTACTAATCGCTTTTGCAAGAAGTGATACACATAGTCTTGACAAGCAGTAGATTTTAGGAACGGCAATTACGCAATGTAAGTCAAAGTAGAGAGCAAAAATGTAATGTAATAACAGGTCAATACCACATATTGGAGGTATGTAGATAAAGAACAACCATAATATTTCTGCTCAAAATTCAATAGTTATTATTAAACAAACTCGTAATACATTTTCTTTCAACTGTACATAAGATTTTATTACAATCAATGGTATTATGTTTCACAATATAATAACTTATTTCAATTATCATTATCACATTTATTAGTGCGATTAAAAATTTTATTGGTGCTCTACTAATAAGAAGAATTGTAGGTGGTACTTTTACAGAGAATTCTGTAATATTAAAATAGTTTCAATCATTCTTTTCAATTTTAAATGTTTTTACTGTATAGAAATAAGTTGAAACAGTATTTCTTATACAATTATTATAAAATACTTGTTATAAATAAATTTTATTTTACGAACCTAAATTAAAGAATTTACCGTTAAAATGTATATTCCGTTAATGCAATATTTTAAAACTAAATTATATAAAAAATGTGGGCGGAGTATTTCGATTAATATAACTTTTCTGATAAAACATATACCTGAATAATATTTCAGTTTTATGATTGGAAAAAGCTATTTTTGTATATTCAAAAGTATAATTCTAATTCCTAGCAAATTAGACGTACGATGCATTAACGAACTTATTTATAAGGAGAAAATTTTCTCATTTATTTACAATTTCAATTTGCAAGTCATAGAGAGAAGTTTCGTTTTTTTTTAACGATAAGTGCTTGTAAATATTATGCGTTTAAATAATGATCATTACACAAAAATACACACAAGTTTAATTATTAATTTAATTATATTTCACGAAACCAAATGTATCTAAACATTTTTAATCCTTCAATCAGGATGAGTATAATTGCGTGAGTGAAATTATAAATATTTGAAAACGAAATATAGTGAAAAAAAACACTCAAACTTTCAAAAATTCAAGTTTGAAAGTAAAATACAGCTTTATCAAAAAATATCGAAATTCACAAATTTTAGTATAATTGGACATTACTTGTCAAGAATTCAAATGCAAAATTTATTACATTATATATTTTTATTGATCACGTGAATATTCGAATTTTATACACAGTGAAAGATTCAGACTATCACTGATGATAATTCTAACAACACAATGTTCAATGTCGTATAGAAAATATTAGTCTACCAAAAATAGAATTAGTCACGGTTAATGGTTCGAAGAGAAAATTGTCTAGAATTCCATGATTCGTTTTAATCCAAGATACATTATAATAAATTAATGCCGGATATAAAAAGAAGCTGCATTACCTAAGAACATGCTTAGGAGATGAAGCAACTTCTGTTATAAATTTGTTGGAAAGCACAGCGCAAAATTACTAAGTCGCTTGAGACTAATGAAAAGTCCGTTTTGATAATCACCGAATAATCATACAAAATCGTACATAGGCGATATTAAATTTAAGGAATATTACACGGAAAACAGACACTGAATCGAGAGAATTAGTTGATAAATTTAAAGCATATTTTAAAGTATTTGAATCATTAGAAGAAAATATACGCCTAATACACGCTTCTAATTCAAATTATGAAACCAAAATTATATAAATATACAATTAGAGAATGAAAGAAATCAGTTATAGAAACCGAAGTTCCAAAATTAATATGTTTTATAGAATTGTTACAAACTAAGTGTCAAATTATATAGGCCACTTCGTTAAATATAAATACAATGATTAAATCTAAGCACAATAATAATTTTTTGAAAAATAATCAAAGCACTTTTAATAAGAAAAAGAGTTTCGCGACTATACGCAGTATAAGTGATTGCATAATTCGTAAAGATTCTCACAAATTCTTTGCACTTAAGAAATTTTTAAATAGACTATTTTAGAAAGAATAAATTTAGTAAAATTAAACAAGCTATGTTTTAATTGCTTGAACGATGGTCATCAAATTGATCAATGTAAATAGCAGGGATACAAATTGTGCAACAAAAAGCACAATTTACTACTTCACTACGAAAATACGGCAACAAAAATGTAAACGTGTACGAAGAAAATTTAGAAAACTGAAGCATAAAATAATATTATTATTTTAAATAAAAAAAATAATAATATTAACAGAGACGATAAGTACCACCTTCGCTTATTAGTATAGAAAATAAAAATTGAAAAATTCTGATTACGCATGACTTTAGATTGTGGTTCACAGAGGAATTTTACGATTGAAAGATTCGCGAGTTTGTTTGTTTTCAAATTAAACGCTAAGAAATAAATATTCTCGTGGAAGGGATAAATTCGATGAAAACAAAAAATTAAAATTTCAAGTAATACAAAGATATTTTCGAAAATAAATGAAAATAGTAAAATTTTAGATATTTTAATTTAGATATTTAGATAACCGTATATATATAATAATTGACTGAGCTAATTTATTGATAAAAAACTAAATAATTTCCAGAAAATATTGTTAGCCGATCCAGAATTTTGTAAACCATCCGCTATTGATGCCTTGATGAAAGCAAAACTTTTTATGATTTATTGTGTGTAAAATAATAGTCAGTAAACGAATACGTCGCGAAATCACAGAAACAAGATTAAGTTAGTTAATAAGATAAGTAATATATATAATTATAATATAATATATAATAAATAATATATAATAATAATTAGTAATATTGACAATAAGAGTGATCTAAAAACCAGAAAATGTTTTTGCAATGCGTAAAATTATTAGCTTGTCTCCAGAAAAAGTATGTCCCATAGGTGTTTTCGAGCAAAGTCGGCAAACTATAATTATGTAATGGGGAACTTACCACGAGACAAATTAATTCAATCACGACCATTTATAAATATTGGAATAGATTATTGTAGGCCATTTTTTATCAGAGAAAATTTTCTAAATAAAGATAAAATCAAAGCTTGTGTAGCAATTTTCGTGTGCTTTGCAACAAAGATACGTCGTATAGAATTAGTTTTAAACTTAACGACTGATACTTTTATCGCATGCTTGCGTAGATTTTTTGCAAGAAGAGGGAAATATATTTAGACAACGTATTCAGACAACGCTACAAATTTTTGTTTCAGTACTAATTACGAACTAAAATGGCTATTTGAATTTACATGATTATTTGCTTACAATGAAAAAATGAAAGAATATTTAGGAAATGAAAGAATTAACTGGAATTTCTCTGCATGAAAAGTTCTTTATTTTGGATGTTTAAGAGAAGCAGCTGTTAAAATATTCAAATATCATTTTCAACAAACAATTGACATGAGTTTATTGATTTGTAAGAAATTATACACGTATGCTACCGAAATTAAAGCGATCTTTAACTCCAGGCAAGATAACTCTTTTATCTTCAGATCCAAATGATTTAAATGCCCGTTCTACGGTACACATTCTGACAGGAGATAATTTATCTACAATTTCAGATCAAAATATAACAAATATAAAATTAAATACACTATGATTGCGACAACTCATACAGATTGTGAAACAGTATTTTTGGAAAAGATGGATTAAAGAATATTTGAACACATTAAATACAAGAAGATGCAGTTCCAGAATGCTGAAAAAATAAGGTTAGAAAGTTGATTATCATCCATGATAATAATTTACCAGCTCTTCAATGACAGCTAGGCAGAAGTACACCCCGGACAACAAGTGTTAAACAATGTGTTAAAAGACTGCCACCATTACTATGTGATTATTAACTACTAATCATAAGTTAAAATAGACTACAATTAAAAGACAACAAATAAAGACTAACTTAGTAGTAAATATAAATTTTTAAGTTCATGTAAACAATGAAAATTTATAAACAAACAATTTTATTGACAATTCTAATGAATTTATTCGATAATATCAAAATAATTTTAGATTGTAATTAACATAGTTTCCTGTTTGAACTGGTTCATTCAAGTAGGTCGGAATTGATGATTAATGCAACCTTTTAGAAAGAGATTATACGAAAGGTGTAGGAAGAGTATTTCGATCAATATAACCTTTCTGATAAAATTTTACCAGAATAATATTTCAGTTTTATGTTGGTAAACGATATTTTTGTATATTCCAAAGTATAATTTTAATAACTAATATCAATTTAAACCTTCTATGCAAATAACGAATTTGTGTATGAGGAGGAAATTTTCTTTATTTTCAATTTCGATTTGCGACTCGTTTAGAGAGAGAATATTGTATCTTTTACCAGATAAGTGCTTGTAAATTTTTTAAGTTTAAATAATATAAATATTAAATTATTAAATATTATATTAGACAATGCATATTTGTTAATTATAATTCTACCAAATTTACTTTTAGTGTGAAAATCAATATTTTTAACTACCTAATAATATACTTTCTTGTATTTACTTGAAATATATAAATCATCAATTTTTAAACTATATAAGAAATAAAACGGTGTATGTATGCATTCACATAAAAGATCGTAAATCGATAATTATTCTATTGCCTAGAATTAAACCATATTTATTTCTTAAAATTTAAATAACTATACTTGACAACTGCTTAAACATGTATTAATATAGATATAAAGCTTTTTTGATGAAATTTGAACAAAAATGAAAAAAAAATTTATTTAAAATAAAATTTAAATTCAAAATAAGTAGTTCATCTGAAGTATGTGTAAAATCTAAACTGAGACAGTAATTATAATATCATAAGGTAAAAAAAATATTGAACAAATCTTACTCTATTCCATAATATGAATAAATATACGACATTAAAAGTTGAAATATTTTTTAACTACTAGTATGAGGAATCTGGAAACTCTGTTTAGACCACCTTACATGAAAATATTCATAAAACAATGATAACTGTTCAATTTGAAAATAGATAACTAATTAAGACTATACAATAACACGGTCATATTTCCTAAGATGTAAAAAAGAGAATACCTTTGATGAATCCAATTGTATCAATATTGTTTTCTAATAATTTCAAACAGCCACGCTATACTCAGAAAATTTTGTTCATGAAAATTATATGAGATAATTAAAAATCTACTATAAGAGAAAATAAATTGCTTATCAAAATTATGAAAATAATTTTGAATGTATTTTTAAGATGTACTTGTAATGGTTAAATTTAACATAATATTTAAAAGAAAAAAGAAACTGTAAAGTCTATTTTAAAGAATTTATTAATGTAATTCAATAAAGCGAAAAAATACATTTACACATTGTATATTTTATATTAGTAAACTTCTGTGCAGATCATTTTAAGAAAAAGAAGTTATTGTAGCCATTAAATATCTCAAATATAGAGTGACGAGTATAATTAATTTTTTATGTTAGGCAGTTAGATATCCTGGAAGTACATATAAAAATCCAGACACATAACATAACTTGAGAAAAATGACGTCTGAACAATGTGATTATTTGTTGTATATGAATGAGGACCAAGTAATAAAAAATAAAATTTTAGTGATAGTTAGTATCTCTTCCTCTCTTTCTCTCCCATTCTTTCTCTCATTATTACAATTTCCATTATATTTTTTTCTCCCTACGTTATTCGCTTTTTTTTTTGAATCCTCCCTTTGTGTTTCCAAACCTCTATCTATATACCCATTCTTTCTATTTCGGTTTGTCTTTCATACCTCTTCTAGCATCAATTCCGCCTACTCTATCTCCTTATTCCGATGCACGCACCTACTTGAAATCTCTCCTCTACATGAATACAAAAAAGATAAGCAAGTTAGAAAAGAGAGAAGGGTAAATGGAAAGCAAAGGCGATAAGAAAAAATTAAGTAAACGAGAAGATCGATTATGTCTCGTTCTTCTCTTTCCAGATTGTCGAATCGTTCGGTATCGACTTGCCAGGTTAAAAAATTATTAATTTCTGTTTTCAATAATCTTCTACTTTTTTTCTTTTAGATTAATAAATTTATTGATTTTCTTTTTTAGATATTACTCATAATAGAGACACGAGATCAATTTTCATTCAATCTTCAGCGCGGAAAATGGAGTTCCTAGCTACTTTAAATACTCCACCTAATTTTGTACTTTTTTAAGAATACTAATTACAAGACGATTTATTAATCTACAATTACTTTTCTAAATCTCCGTAAAATTTTTCAAAAAAGCTTTTTTTTTATATAAAAATGTGTCACGCGGCAGTTTTATAGTTATTGTATAATTTATGCCTGATGAAATTCTAAAATTAGTCATCTATACCAGATTACGACAATTTTTACTTTTATTTTATTTATTTTTACTTAAATTTTATTAAGTCAAATTAATAAGATTTTCCACCACATTTTCATGTCATTTATAACATATCGTATTATACAACTTCATAAAATTTTTTATTATTTTAATGTTTTATTTTGTAATATTATCCATAACTTCAACCATATTATAAGATTTCATTTCTTAAATCGTTTATTGTAACTGATATAGCACACGTAGATATTTTATAAGCGATTGTTTCATTAAATTAAAGTGGTATATTAAAATTCTCTTAACTCATGTAATTTATTTAAAACAAGTGTAAAGAGGCAAAAGAAGTGATACATATTTTTCTCGAAGCTTTTAAATCATTAAATTGCGAAGTTCACGTTCTTCTAAACTAACAGGATGTCATTGTTGTAATATCTTAGGAAATATTGACATAATTGTAAGGACTTAATGCATATAACAAAGATTTCCATACAGCATTAGTAATTAATAGTAATTTTATTATTTTATTCAAATTGATATTTTAATTAATTATAATGATTACAAAATAATAAATGAATAAAAATAGAAATGTAAAATTTACTAAGCATTTCAGTTATTAAAAAAATAGTACAAATTTATTAAACAGTATTAACTAGTTTAACTTTTAAATTTAAATTATATTAACAAAATCGATTATATATCAATATAAGCTGTATGTGAAATTGTAATAATATTATAACTCTTTTAAAACTAAGAAGTTATAATACTATGTAAATTAATTTAAATTTATAATTAACATTTAAATTTACCAAATAATTTGAATATAACCTTTGATACAAGCATTAAATAACAGGTAAAAAATTTCATTAATATCTGAACTTTACTTACAATTTTTTTCTAAATAATTTAAAATTCATTATGACATTACAGAAATAAAACAATTATATGCAAATTTAAGCACTAATATTATATTATTCAATTTATCTTTTAAATTGCATTATCTAATTAACACGTAATAGCAATATTATAAACTAAAAATTTAATAGTGTAAATAAGAAAACAATTGCATAAAACTGAAAATAAATGATAACATTACAAACAAATGTTTCTTTTACTACATATTTAGTTTATCGTTTGTATAAATAAATCTATCAATTTATACTAAAACAGTCTAGTTTTAATTTCCCATATGCTAAGCATAAGCGCCTGCAAGTCCAATTATTATTAACAAATATAAAATGTTCAGAAAAACGCCCTACTCGTTTCCTACGTTAAATGTTTCAAATTCATTTATATTGTAAATAGATTATAATTAAGCAATAAAAACTAAAAACAACTAGAATTAAAATCAAAATAAATGCACGTAAGACTAAAAAATAAACTAAGTTCAATATTTAGTGTGCACTTATAACTACGTAAAAAGATAAAATGAATAATATAATATAATAATAACTATTTTTTATTCTATTTTATGGCAGTTAAAATTATGAAGGATCGATGCTTAAAAACTACCTATGTAAAAATCCCCATTTCTTTTACTTATTTATTGCTTTTTTTATAAACTCAAAATAGCGCTTACTTGAAATCAAAACTTTAAATAAAAATCTCAGTCTTACCTGTTTTTCCTTAATCTATAATCACACGGTAAAGTTTGTATATTAGTATGCAACTTGCCTTATTTCTTTCCTTTTTTCACTCGTATACTTAGAAACTTAACTTATACATTTATCTATTCATGTATGATGCTGATTATATTGCGTTTACAAAAGATAAAATTGTTATAATAAAATTGTTGATTACAATCTAAAAACATAAAAATGGATACGACATATTTCTTGAATAGTTTATAAACTGTTTATTTATTAATGAAGGTACAATTACATTATTTAGTACAGTTTAATAATGCGTAAATTAAATCAAGTTAAATAAGCTAAAATGAATTCTTTTATAAACATTATTAATTTGTCAATTACATTACTATTTTATAATTATAATAAATAAATAACTTATTTAGTCTCTTACTAAAAATGAAATAATTTAATATAAATAAATAATAAATTCACATTTTGATCATATTTGAATTATTTAGGAGATGGACGAATAATACAAAATAAGATTTAATTTCTTAAAGGATTTATTAATTTTAGAATAATACAAAAGTATGTATAACTGCTTTTATTGAAGTATTACACAGCTTTATTTATGTTATGATTAATACAACTATTCAAAATGTAAATTTTTTAATCTTTTTTGATAAAGTTAAAAAAAATTTATATTATTCGCTAATACACAAATAAAAATTCGTATTTATTTAAATATGATTCGATAGTTAATAAAAATTAATAATATAATGTAATAAATTATTTATTTATACTTTTAATAAAATAAGTATTTCAGTAAAATAATGGTACAATTATTCACTGGACACATCCGATTAAAAGTTTACAATTAAGAATTAACGTGTGCATAAATATTAGCTACATGTAGAAAATAATTGGTTGCCATTAAAAGTGATTAATTCAACATCTACGAGATATTTTGAATTTTCGTTATCAACAGTCGCAATTACTTCAAATTAATAATTTTATCGTAATGCTGAATAATTTTTTATGAATGCGCATATAGTATCTAAAACCTGATCAGAATTGAATGATGAAAAGCTATGCTAAAAAGTTCAAATTATGCTTTTTTATATTAAACCAAAAAAATTTGCATTTTTTTTTTGGATTAACTACATGTTATTTGCTATCGTATAACTTTCACGAAAAGTATTTTTTTATGTAAAATATTTTAGAAATATCATTTAATATCTAATCTCTTTTGCAGGTGGTCTATAACGTAGAAATGTCTTGTAATGAAATAAGCTTCAATGAATTTGAAGCTTTGCATTTATCGGAACTATTCATTACAAAATACACGAAATAAATTGCTTATAGTACATTTTTGTAGCGGTTTACTTTAATTTCGACACAATTTATACAAGGAGTAGTAAACTCCTGTATTGCTATAGGTACTTAAAATTATAGAAGATTTAATAAATTTCTTATCTTGTAGTAGTAATAAAAATAAAATTGTTTAATCAGTATATAATGAATGTATATTTCGTGTTATCAAAATTATTCATAATCTTATTTGATATATTAAGGTTGAATATAAAGTTTAATAATTTGCTAGGTGTAGAGTACTTTTAATGAAGTAAGTTTAAATTAATAAGGAAGAAAATAAAAAACAAGCACTGGAGCAGTAGTAGACAAAAATGATTATCAGTAGCACATTGCTTGGAAATGGGTTCTTCAAATGGTCAGTATCTGATTAATTCACAGAGTATAGTCAAGGTGTTATACGTAGTACCATACAACACACTACTCAAGCGTAACACTCTCCAAACTGTTTGCTTTTATTCGGTTACTCACGCTAGAATCCGCTGTCATAGTTTTCATATCGACAAGGAATTGGATGTGCCTTGATGCTCTGTGTTCTATCCTTCTTTCTCTTTCCGCTCTCTTCGTAATAGGTACTGCGTACAACTTACAGAGTTATGGGCAACAGTTGCGCGCGCTTTCCTCAAGGATGAGGCGATTGAAGGGGGAAAAAAGTAGCGGTTGGGTAGGGAGAACATTGGCTTAAGAAGGGGACAGTCGACAATGGCACCATAGCGTAACGGCGGCACTACGACCACGCACACACGAACCAACAACGGCGTCGGACTACGGGGGTGTAAAAGCTGAAAGGTGAAGGAGGTGGAGGAGACGCCAATCGCTGTAATCTGGAGGGGGCAGCAATAGAAGCAGACACGACGCAACAAAAAGAGAATCACGGAGAGAAAGAGAGATACCAAACAAGCGAGATGGATTGATGTAAAAATAAGCCGATTGGAGTGGGAGGAGAAAGGGCGACAGAGGCACGAGCGAAGGAAAGACTGAGAGACAAGACATGTCAGAGAGTGGTGGAGGGGCGATTACGATTAGGAGGGGAGCAGCGGCAAAAGAGGAGGAAGGAAAGCGGCAGCGGTGAGAGATCCCTCAGCATTTGTAGCATTGTAGGTCGTTGCGTTTTATAACGTAACTTCTTAATTTCCGCACAGAGAGAGACGCGAGTGAGTGCGATGACGCGAGTCGCACGCGACGACGGCGCTATAACGACGCTTAGTGCTGCTCTAGTAATAAGTAAACGAGTATAGTGTGTGTCGTCCACCGCGTGCGTGGATACGTCCTTACGTACACATGTCCGTGGCCGGATGTATGCGCGCGTGCGCGTATGTGTGTACAGCCCCATCGCAAAAATATTTTATCTACGCACTATTGGTACTCGAGGTGTACTGCTAGTATCGGGTCCAGTACGGGAAACGCCAATCCCGACTTTATTCGCGTACACGAGTACGTAAACAATTTGCAACGTCCGTTCGGTTACGCAGAAAAATACGTTCGTTTCTTTCGTAGTGCTTCCAAAGTGAATGTGGTTGGTTCGGTTGTTCACGCGTTGCACGAATGACGCTGACGTGCGCAGTCTACTCCGCGTGCATATAACCTAACCGCGTGCGCGCCATCAACGACAACACGTGACCGATTTGAGTGTTTATGCGAACGCGTGGGCGCACCACCGAAAAATCCACGGGTGCTGCTACCTACGGCAATCCGTGAGATCCCGTGCTAGGTATGTGTGCGAGATGGAGAAGGTTGTTTAATCTACTTCCATGGCTCGGGAACAGAGCTCCCTCCACGTGAGGACAGTAGTTTCTGAGCAGCTAGTCTTCGGCTTATGTCGTTCTTGCTCCCACTCCCCATTTCATCAGAGTATTGTGTGATTGATCGATACCTCAAAAGATTTATTTCTCTCACTGGCCGGATTTCGAAATCGCGAACGTGGAACGTATTATTCTTAAGTTTCAAACGAGGAATTAATTTTTTTTCTTCATGGATAAATTTTTGTCGTAACGGAATGAAGCTTGTACTATGCTGTGATAAAAAATAAATTATTTTTAGTACAACGAAGGCAATTTCCCATATTCTTTTTTTTTCCTATGCTCAAATTCTTTTTTCGAATAATCCTTTTGTCTGCTCTCGATATCTTTTACACTTTTTGATAATTACGTTTTAAACGAAAGACAACCATGCGTTTTGGAGAGAAGTTCCAAATTTATTGATTACATTTTATTTTTTAGCAAATTTTTTAAATTTTCCTATATTTTCCTAAGAAAACGAAAAAAATAATTGTAAAGTAATTGTATATTATAATTAATTTTCATAATTCTTTTCATTTGTTTTCATACAGCATTCGTCAAATACATTTTCAATATTTATAGCTTTTATAAAGATAACAAAATTATACTTTTCAACTTTTACACTTTGTAAAAGAATCGCAACAAATAAAGGTACATTAGATAATAAAAGATACTCAACATCAAAATTTAATGTGAGTATGTATTCACTTACACTATTAAAAATATTATAGTTTTAAAAAATAAAACAATTACTTAGTCTTTATATCTAAAAATAAATATTCTTAAATTATTACTTTTAATTATTAACACAAGGTGCATTTTACAAATAATTGAAACAAATAAGATTTCTGATATATGATAATTAAAATTTTAACACGATTTTTATATTTTTTATAATACCAAATTTTTTTTTAACTTAATCGAATTATGGAACTAATTATAAACAAATGCTTTTATACAAATCGATAATTTATATAGAGTTAGTATGTATAAACACATTAAAGGTGCTTTATAGAAAATACTATTAAGTTACGAAAGTGAGTTCTTATTACATTCGTCGACCATATAATAAAATAGAATGAAAACTAACAGTCCTAAAACCATGAAACGTAGAAAAAACTTGTATTCTACATATGCATTTTGTACAAATGATGAAAATACAATAAATAGAAATAAATGATTGTTTATAAACAAGAAATTTAAGACATTGCATAAGTCACAATTAAGAGAATATTTAATAAATAGATTTTTGTCAATAAAAAGTATTACATTTCCTTACTTTCATATTATTGAAGGAGGAATTCGAAATACTGAATTAATGGGTAACATATACTTGTAAAAGAACAACAATTTTTTATATTGATAATTCAGTAGTTGTCAAAATTTGAAGTAAGAGATAAAAATATATTTTTATATTTTAATTTTATATTTTATAAAATATATAAAAATATATATTTTACTTCATCAAAAGTAATTATAATTGTACAGATTCAATAATTGTTTTAATGGATAAGCTTTAAACAAATTATAATGAAAGTATGAATATACTTTGATATTTTCATCTCATTTGCTAAATTAACGATTTGCAAACTTATCAAATTATTTTTTTACTTCCTTCGAGTTATAAGTAATTATTGTGAGCAGAAATTCATAAGAACTAAAAGAATTCTTCCGAGATTAAACTTTTGTTTCTCCACTTCTCCTCTAACACGAAAGAAATGATTTGAAAATTTCGAAATCTCGTAATGACGTCAGGCGGTCGCTTATTCGTAACTGTATAAAAGCTTGAATTGCGCTTTCTCGCCTCATTTTTTCATCTTATATTTACTGCTGTTGATTCCTCATACGCGTTTTATTTTTCTTCAATTTTCGATTCCATTCTCTGTCTCTGCCATGAAATCGTTTATTCTAAGAGTATAATGCTCTCTTTTAAATGTTAACATCTTTTATACATTTATAAAAAAAAACGTTACATACCGGCAAAAAGGATGTCAAATGCATTTAATTATAGAAATTTTTTTATTTTTATTATGTAAAAGAATAAAAATTGTAAAAATTTATATTTTTTAAAAAGCTTTATTTCCAAATAATAAAAGTGATAAAAGTTATATGAAGATAAAACATTTTTGCTACCAGACTTATTCTTGTTTCAGTTTGTATTATTTTCATTATTAATTTCATTACTGTTATTATTATTATTGCTATTATTATTATATTTTATATTAAGTTTTAAGTGATTGTTAATTTTCTTGCGAAACTACATAATATTAATATTTTCATGTTAACATTACTTTATAATAATAAGCTTATAATAAATTTATTTTCGTAAAATTCTATATTTTACATGATTTTAACAAGATCTTCATGCTAAATGTTTTTCGAATATATTGGATAAGAAAACGAAAGTAGTTAAAATAATATTTAATAAAATATTCTATCATGTTATAATTCGGAATAAGATAAAAGAGAAACGCTTAAAATATTTTATCAGAAAATATGTTGAGAGCAATTATGACAATAAAAAATTCTTATTATAAGATTTTAAAATTTTTCACAGTCCGAAAGCGAGACTTTTTAATAATTGTTCATTTTTCCGTACTTGCCATATAGACATTTCTATTTATTTTCTACTTTTATTTCCATTTAAGTGTGTATTTCCTCCTTTTCTACTCTTTATTATTAATACAACAAAAAGGGCTATCTTCTCTTTTACATATGTCAATTCATAACTCTTAAAAATAAAAGTCATTTTTTCACTTTTCTAGCTCCTCCGTACCAGAGAAAAATTCGATTATTTAAAATTTGATTTTTAATAGTTGCTAAACAATGAAATACTCCTTTAAATTCTCTCGCTCATTCATATGCAAGATACATCCAAATTAATTTAATCTATTACAGTATAAATTATACATTCAATGCATTGGATAGGATAATACAACCAAATTTACCAAAATTTATTTGAAAAGAAATGTATTTTAAAAGTACACGAACAATGAAATGCGCTAAAATTAGATTTTTTGAAAATTTTAAACAGCAAGGATGTAGTTAAAAAGTGATGAAAATTTAAATATTTTGCGTGAACCCATGGAAGGAGGCAATTGTTGAAATGCTTTTAAAGGAGATTTTTGTACGCTAAATAATTTTTTATCCATCCAAAAGCATACTTAATTATTGTGTTGTTGCTATTGTTATGTTGTTGCTTTTATTATTGCATTAGCCGATATCACATGTCCGTAGAGCTTCAGAAGTTATTGTATCAAATAATATTTTGTTCGACTTGCATCTTACGCGAAAGCTAGACAATCGAGAATGCCATTCGTTAATTTTACTTATTTATTTCGAGTTAGATTAAGATTTCAACCTTTGATTTCCGCATTCGAATTAAAAAATCAAATTCCTTTCAATAGTGGTTTTCCTTGATAAAACAAAAAAGAAATTCTGTAAATACACGAGTATCTCGTTGAAGTTTCCCCTTTTCTGCCATTGATTTTCTCTTCTTTCTATATTTTCCTCTCCTGATGCATATTTTGCACAAGCAGCACCAACAAGGCATTTTCACTTTCCTACATGTGCCTTATATATAGATATACCTTCCGACTGCGTTCTTTCATGGTTTTCCCTTTCACTGTCCCTTCGACGCTCTCATTTCATCTTACTTTTTCTTTTCTCTTTCTGAAAAGGTTAACGCGCCCTTACCCTCTCTCTCTACACTTCCCTTACTTTTGCATCTGCGCAAAGCCCTCAAAACTCGGAGTACCTCTGCTGCTCTCCACATCCTTGCAGCTATCGTCGTCGCTCCGTTGTCTCTTTTCTCTCTTTATTTTCTGTGTGCCGCACATAACCTTTTGGAGTAACATCCACGTGGTAGACCAAAGTACATGCTCTCATCAACCTTGACGCACGTTTTTAGAACCAACATTTTTCTCTTGCATTTAATCGTTTAGTTAATATTTAGATAAACAGCCAAATTCCACGTGGCCTTAAGCATTCATACAAAAGAATATGATTTTTCATTTACAATTTAATTATTTTTTGAAGAACTTACTTATCTCATACTAACTTAAATTACACTTCTCTTTATAACTCTTTCAACCAAATACTGTGGCTATATTTATTACTGCTTACTTTGAACCATAGTGTTGTTTTCAAATGCCTTTTACAGTTCGATAGACCTGCTAATACTTAGTGAACTACTTTATTTTCTTGTCTTTAATTATTTAGCTATGATTCATTGTGATTTACATCAATTTTTTACTTCAAAAAGGAATTTTTCGACTTATTCCGTGCTTGATCAATCTTGCCTATTGTTACCAAGACAAAAAACTAAACTAGATTTATTTACAGTTTCTATAAAAATAAAAGTATATTATTCGTTTTATAAACTATTTTATAAATAATAACTTACAATACTTTAAATAAATTTGAATAATTAATCATTACGAACAAATGTTGTTTATTCTTTAATCCGAATTTCCGTTTCTTTATAAATTTACCTACATCACAATTCAAACTTCAAATGAATTTTATTTAAAAATCATTTGTGCAAAATACATTAAAGCCAATAGATCGAAAAGATGTATACTTTTTTTAACTAAAATTTTAAATTAGTATTATAAAGTGCATTTGATATTTTGCTTTAAAAATTTCAACAAAGTTTCCATTTTCATATCGATATTCAGTAGAAGTAATTTCGTAACACTTTACCTTACTTATGATTAACTAACCTTTGGAATGCTAACATATATGTTTTTGATTTTTTTTATTCTTTAATTTCAATTTTCTTAATAAAATTTTTACTTATGCAAATAATAAATTATAAAATTAATTTGCAATGGTATATTTTCTAGCGAGTGTTTATAACCCTGTGATCATTATGATAATATTATATATATTTTATAAATTACTAAACTTTATGTTATAACAAATATTATAATCTTATTACCAAATTTTGAAATTACTTTACAACAGAAAATTATTCGCACTAAATGAAAAAATTTTGAAGATATTAATTATATCTTAAGAAATAATTCTTATTAACAAATACTAATTAATAGTAATTAATTATCAGCCATTAATTAATATAATGTAATATCTAAATAATTGACAATTAGTTAAATCAGAATGATAAGTATCAACTCTTTAGATTTATTTATTTCAAAATTATATCAAGACGTAAATTATTAAATTTAAATTTGTATATCTATTACGCTATTAGATTAAAAATAAAGTTTCAAAAATTGCATTGAACTTTTAGATTACTTTTTTTAAAATAAATTATTTAAATTTTGAATTAGCATACAAATAAAAAACTATTTTATGCAAATATTGGAATATGTAATTATTAAATAGAATTTCTACAAAAATATTATATATACAAAAATTTATAAAATAAATGCAACAGTTAAAATAAATAATTTGTGTCGATCATATCAATTCGCTCATTGGTCTTGCTTACACATTGAAAAAATATACTCGGCTTATCGCTTTTATATAATTTTACAATACATGTTAATGCATTTCAATGAACTATTTTATATAGTTGATTTTTGGGAACAACATCAAAGTACATTTTTGCATTTATGCTTATTTATTAATTAAAAGTTTAGTTCAAAATATATTATCACAATGAATTTTTCGTTCATTGTACGTTTTATAGTTATCTGTAGATGAATAATTACAGTCCTTAGTAGATGATAAATATATTTATAATCTTTGAGTGTCATACATTAAAATTATTTCAATTATAAAATTAACTTAGTGTGTGATAACTCAGAGAAAACCAAAGAAGAAAAAATCCAATATGTATGTGTTCATTCGCAAATTAATTTTTGATGCTTTACTCAATGTAGCTCGTTTCATTTTCAGCTTTCTTATCTGGTAAAAAATTTAATATGAACGTTAAGTTGCAAAATTCCATATCGATTAAACAAATATTTTTAACCGGTGTTGTGAACTCGTACATTGTACCTTTCGACAAATACTTCTGTCAGAGGGGTCTTTCAAAGCCGAAAACACTCATTCTCTTGTGATACGTTCATTTTATCTCATCAGACTCGTTCATTCAACTCGTAGTCGTCGCTTTTATCTACACGTTCCCCATTCTTTCTCCTCCCTCCTCTTCATAGTCTGTCCTCGTCATCTCTTCATCTCACAATAAATGATTTGTACAGAGTTGCGCAACAAACTGGCGTGATTACGCCAATCGAAACTAAGTTGTGTCCGTAATCTCAAAAAGTAAACAAAACGATGACCAATCTAAGTCGTTGATGACTGCCCATTTTTATAGTATTAAATTCTCTTCTCGAATTTACAAAGGGTAAATGACAGGTTTTAATCTAAATTCCAGTTTGATTTTTTTATCTTTTAAAGTAGATGATATCTGTTGAAATTTCACTTCAGTGTTACAGATAATGATTTTGTAATTTTTAAAGTAATTAGAAGATTTAAATACTTTTCATCGAAAGTAAAATTCAATTTATTTAATTGTAGAAAAATAAAAAATTCGTAATACGAGATAATACAAACTTTATTTAGACTGTTTCATTGTGATTTCATATAATAATGTATTATTGCTCAGTGTTTACAATATATATTTGGGGCTGATAAGATAGTGTAGAAAAATACGAAAAATTACTTTGAAAAGAGTACGCTTAAAATACTATTCATTTTTAATATATTTTTCTTTGTTATTTTCTTTATTAACCTTGTGTGTAGGACTATTAATTCTAGTATGAATATCGTAAAGAATAAATTTTAGAATATTTATATAATTTAATATAATAAGGTTTTCTTTCATATATATATAAATTAAATTTATATAATTTAATTCATATACATATGAATTAAAGTAGATATTCAATTAAATTTTAATTAAATTATTCACTTAAATACATTTTCTACAATAAGAGAAACAATAATGTATAATTAATTTGTTATTAAACATAAGTATTGTAATTTAGTCAAATGATTATTAATAATTCTTTAAGCCATTACTTTGAGAAACAGCTACCTAAATTTAGATTTTAAAAAATGATTACACCTTTTTAAGCCGTAAAAAGAATAAACATTGCATCAAATCTAATATTTATATAAAATATGAAATTATAAATTTTTTAATAATATACTAAATATTTAATCATTTTTTTATAAATGAATAAATTTGAATATATTTTAATGTAACGCTTACAGTAGTTGTTTTAAGAGAGAAAAAAATGTCTAATGCAAGTAATACGAAACTTATACACGAGGTATGATTGAAAATCGTCTGTCATGTAAATTCCGTGTTTTCGCAAATTCTAAGCATTATTTATTTTAGCTAAGTGACCATCTTTATGATAAAAAATTTCGTTAAAAGTTTCAGTTGTTGTACCAAACTCTAAATATTGATTATTATAATTTTATAGCACCTGTAAATATTTTTTATGCACTTCTTTATATTATTTACATTTAAAAAAAATAAAATGTTACGATCGACATATTTTATAAGTTATATTTATTTTGATACAGTATAAAAAAGGTATATAATGTGGTAATAACCCAAGCTAACGCTTCAGGTTTTACCTAAATAGTTTGTAATCCGAAAAACTTATTATATGTCTGGAAAAACAGAAATATATTTATCTCTACAATTTTTGAAAACTCATCTTGTAAAAAGATCAGACCTTAAATTGAATAAGTCTGAAGTTTCCAATGTTGGAACTCCAACAAAAAAATAAAATTTTTTAAAACTTGAAATTTCTTTTTAAAAAACTACATAAACTACATAACTATGATACAATATTAACAAAAAAACGTTTTAACGCTAAAAACAAAAAAAAACAACTCTATTAGGGAATGAAAAATTAAACAAATAAGAAATTGTAAATTTTCTAACTTTCACTAACTATCATAAACAACAATCATTATTAACCACCAAAAAAATTAAAAAAAAATTTTTATTGCACATAGAAACTTATTATAAATAAATAGAAGTTGCGCTGCGAAAGAGTACTCACAGAAGACCGCCTACTCCAATAGACTATAAAAACAAAAATTAATAATATTTTAACAAAAAAAATGCATAATTCTAATGCCCAAGAACCAAAGATAAGAATAACAATAAAAAATCATAAAAAATATTGAGCAATATTGTCAGAAACATTCCCAAATAAACACGTCCAATACGCTACCGATAAGAACATGCGCCTACCAGATAATTGTTTAACAAAATCATGATATTAGAATTCAACAACTTTTTATCGATGCTTTACGTTACTGATATAACAATAAACAAATAAACAGATTTTTAAGAAAAAATCATAATCTCGTCATAGTTAAAACATTGTTCAAATAATTTCGTACGTATATGTATACCGTGTAACCCAGCAGTTTATTGTTAATGAAAATGTGTTTTAGAGGTATTCAACAACTTTTTATTAAAGAATATCGTAGATCATACTAAAATGAACTAGCAACCCGAATAGCAACAAAATCAGAGAATCTCGTCATTGTTTAAAACGCCGTTAAAATTAGCGCACTATGTACATACGGCATATGTATACCCTGTATCGCGTCAGATTATTGTTAATTAATATATGTTCCCGAGGCATTGAACAAGTTTTTAATAATGAATGTCGTTGATCATATCAAAAGGAACAAATACTCCGAACAGCAACAAAATCAGAGAATCTCGTCATAGTTTTCAACAAATTAAACAAATTCACCTCGTACGCTTACGCATTATGAGTATTAATATGCCGCGACAGTTTATTGTTAATAATAAAGGTTTCAGTATATTTTAAATTTACTCTGTATTTTGGAAAATTAAAATAAGCCAATTGATATGAAAGAAACTTTGTATTTATGTACAATCTATACAACTGCTCTATTGCACTATACCGAGCTTCAATCACCTGATTATCTCTCTATCCGACGGCGTTTATGGTCTGATTCTCTTCGAAAAATTTATGATTACTTTCGGTCCTTCTAAAATGTCTGACATTTTACAAAACGATGATTTTTTCTCAGCAGACCGTCAATTTTTTCACATGCTATGATTATATTTATAAAAAATTAAAATTACTATATATGTATGTACATTGTTGATTTTAATAAGGTACACTCACATTTTGTTTCTAGATAAGTGAGCTAATATTCGCAAAATATTTTTAAGTTTATGAAAATATTATGTTCTATTTAATTATATGTTTCCTTGATCCATCAAAATAATGCCCTTTATGTTTTTAATAGGAGATGTAATATCTCATATTTGTCAACAGAAAAATAGCGAATGAGTAAGAGTAGTGTATGAAAAAAGGATGGGTTTTCATCTGTTTTCATGTGAGTACATAGTTATACTTAAAAACATGACGTTTCTTGGGCTATGAAAATACAATTGCGTTTTAATTACCACTTTAGAATTATCTTTATTTGTTATATTGTTATTGATTTGACAATTTTTTGTTGCACATATATATATAATAAAAAGTTTTTTTGAATATTATAAAATTGCCATTGGCAATTTAGAACTGTAACCGCGAATCGAGTAGTTTACAACAAAACTCGACGATCAGATCGAAAATACACGTTCATAGGACACACTCTTGGAGATTTGTTCTTTTCTTGCGTCCCTCTCGTGTATATGTTTATAAAAGCCTTTTTCTAGTAGAAAAAAAGTAAAAAATTATGACCAAAAAGTTCATATTCCAATTAAAAATCATTCATTTCACAAAATTAATATTTCATTACTGATAATTATTCAATAAGTGTCAATCTAACACATATTTCTGATCTAGATACAATCTAGAACATTTTAAGATAAAAACATAATTAATAGACGAAAAAAAAATTATATATATATCATGTGGTCACCTCCGAAGAAATTTCTGAGTCGCACTGCAAGCAAGCGAGTACCATGTGTTCACATATAGTGCGTAGGCATACACATGCAGCTGTACGTACGACGTCTGAATTCAGTGAAAATCGTAAATACGATTTTGTCGAGTCGAAAACGCAACTCCACAACTTTGCAACAGGGTATACATATGCCGTATGTACATAGTGCGCTAATTTTAACGGCGTTTTAAACAATGACGAGATTCTCTGATTTTGTTGCTATTCGGGTTGCTAGTTCATTTTAGTATGATCTACGATATTCTTTAATAAAAAGTTGTTGAATACCTCTAAAACACATTTTCATTAACAATAAACTGCTGGGTTACACGGTATACATATACGTACGAAATCATTTGAACAATGTTTTAACTATAACGAGATTATGATTTTTTCTTAAAAATCTGTTTATTTGTTTATTGTTATATCAGTAACGTAAAGCATCGATAAAAAGTTGTTGAATTCTAATATCATGATTTTGTTAAACAATTATCTGGTAGGCGCATGTTCTTATCGGTAGCGTATTGGACGTGTTTATTTGGGAATGTTTCTGACAATATTGCTCAATATTTTTTATGATTTTTTATTGTTATTCTTATCTTTGGTTCTTGGGCATTAGAATTATGCATTTTTTTTGTTAAAATATTATTAATTTTTGTTTTTATAGTCTATTGGAGTAGGCGGTCTTCTGTGAGTACTCTTTCGCAGCGCAACTTCTATTTATTTATAATAAGTTTCTATGTGCAATAAAAATTTTTTTTTAATTTTTTTGGTGGTTAATAATGATTGTTGTTTATGATAGTTAGTGAAAGTTAGAAAATTTACAATTTTTTATTTGTTCAATTTTTCATCCCCTAATAGGGTTGTTTTGTGGGTGTTTTTAGCGTTAAGACGTTTTTTTGTTAATATTGTATCATAGTTATGTAGTTTATATAGTTTTTAAAAAGCAATTACAAGTTTTGAAAATTTTGATTTTTTGTTGGAGTTCCAACATTGGATACTTCAGACTTGTCAAATTGATCCATTTATTTGTGACATATTCAAGTACGTATGTAAATATTAATTCCCTGCTTGAAACCATAATAACTGACATTTGTTAAATTTAAATTATTGTAATTTCAAACCAATACAAGAACAATAATTTATTAAAAATATAATGTAAATAAAAAATGTACAATAATAATAATAATAATAATAATAATAAAACACGATTGAAATCACTTTTAAAATTAGTCTTGCTCATTGTCCCCTTTTTATCTTGAAAACAATGTGGAATGCATTGAAAGCTATTATTTTGTTAAGAGATTTTTGATTAGCACTAAAAAATTCATAAGATATTGATCGTTCATGAAATAGTTATTAAATTTTATACAAGTGTACAAACTTATTAAAATTATTAAATTATTTGAAAATCGTCATTCGTATAAATACAAGTAATTAATAATAACTCTCATTTTATCATACTCTTCATTCTGTACATATTGTCAGCAATCAATCAGCAAATTCCAACTTGTCTGAAGTTTCAATCAGTTGACTCAACAAAAATTATTGTTTTTTAAAAATGTAAAATTTATTCAAAATTGATTTATAATGTTAAATAATTGACATGAAATGAATGAATTATAAATAGCCTTTTCATCTTTAAAAATAATCTTTATAAAGTGATGAAATGTTCAAAAAGCATAAGTTTGAAAATATTGTAATTCCCTAAAATTTTATTTTTGATTAATATTACTTACCTAACAAATTATAAATAAAAAATATTCATACTAAAAATCAGCACGGAATATTATTTTTAATAACTTTATCCTGAACGTCACGTTGAGTCTACAATGCACAAAACTTATGTGCATATCTGGCGTACCGTACTTGTTAATTTACGGCATATCACAAATTTTTTTGGGGAATATCATGACTCATACAATCCTTTATATATATATATATATATACATTTTAGTATTAAAAAATTATGTAAAACATTGTGTTAGACATTGTTAAACAAAATCATACGATTCAATGATTTTACATCATTGAACGATGAGTAGGTTACGAAAATCTTTATAACTAAGACAGTTTTAATATTCCATAAAAGTTTATTTCGGAATGCTATGTCGTTTATGAATCTATAAATTTTCAATATTATATTCACTTCGAAACATTATCATGGTTTTTGTTAAATAAATTAGGAGGCATTTGTATATGTTTATGTGTGTGTATATATAAACTATGATTGCATTCAAAAACAAGAAACTTGAATGTCGTCTTTTTGTTAATTTTAATCAAATTAATTTAATTTAAAATAATTACCTTTTTTAATTTCTCTTACCTTTATTTTGAAATAATTGTTAAGGATATACTTTAACAATTTTTCAAACATATTTTCGATTTATTAAAAAAAAATAATATTTTCTGAAAAATTATAGTATCAAATACGGGTATTCGGTAATGAGAGCTTTTGGAAAAATAAGTGTTTCTATCTTTACATTTCCTTGAAAAATTACATCTGAAAAGTAATTTATTAAATTTATAAGCTTATCAAATTTAAATACATGATTTTTTAGCTTTTTTTATATTTTCTGATTACAGCCAAATACTATTTAGTTGTAACAGCTTATTTTTAAAACTGCAATTAAAAGTTGATGATAAAGATTTCCCAATCCCGATACAACTGATCAATTAAATATTATACATACTCTCTTCTCTTCTGAAATAAAAGATTAGTTCTTCATCCGTAGGTTTTTTTTATTTGTATTTTTAATTTTATATACAATTGAAAATTTTTTCATGAAACTAAAAAGTTTATTTAATTATAAATTTTCTCATTTCATTATATTTACATTATCCGACTTTAAATGGTAATTAACAAACCACAAGACATACATTTTTAGATTTAACTTACATTTTCATCTCTAACATCTGCAAATTTTAATGTTTGAACTTTAATTTTTTATGAATATATTCTAAATGTTATATATTTCTGTGAAAGTAAATATAATACTGGAGCTTCTAAAAATCCTAAATTATAGCTTTTGGTCCCAGTAACTACCCGTGATCTTTTAATAGTAATATTTAATAATAGTAATAATTATCTACGAAGATAAAAGTTACCTTTTTATTTTACCTTATAGTTATTAATTTTCTAAAAATAAATCTTTTTTAATTGTTATAAGATAATATGTACAAGTAATCAATTTTTTTCTTATATTTACCAGTAAATGTCTAAAAATTTATTTATTATTTACTAAATATTGATTTAAAATCTATAATAATATTAATTATTTATATTAATTGAGTTGTTGTAACGATTGGATACAAATAATTTTATTCTTAATGATACAGATGATGGTGTCATTACGAATATTTGCGAATATTAGGCTTAATACAAATGTTTGATTTTGTAACAACACTAATTATAAATTACGATTTGTAGAAAAGTTTTAAGTGTATAAATTTAAAACTTCGCAAAAATAAATAGCGTATCGATTTAGATAATAAGATTCCTATTATGTATTCTATCTTTTATGAAATATAATATTCTTTTATATTGTGAGTAATATCAAAATGATAAATTTGATTATTATTAGAATATAGTAAATCTATAAAATATAAACATTTACGTAAATGCATGTGCTGAAAATGTATAAACGAATTTTTTGTACAATAATACAATTTATCAGGTTTAGATTTTTAGTTAAATCGGGGTTAATTTCGAAGGTTACAAATTTTGACATTTTCTAATTTTAATTTATAATTATTTACTATACATGTGTTTTTCAATGAAAAATTTGATTTTGAAAAATTTGAAATTTTATCACAATTTCACCGTAGCAATCTAAGAATAATAAAATAATGCATGCATAAACTAATATATATATTATATAAATATTTTGGGTGTGTGTTTGTGCGTGCGCGCGCGCGCGCGTGCA